>PVKB01001611.1:0-262054 GCA_004027205.1 Ctenodactylus gundi
TCTCTCTCTCTCTCTCTCTCTCTCTCTCTCTCTCTCTCTCTCTCCCCTACCTCCTCCGTGATGTCCATATGACACTGAAACATGTCTTAGTACGAAGTGCGGAGTAGGGATGCTGAGGGGAGTTGAACATTTCTCATCAGTACCACATCATACGTCTTGGCTTCTCTCTCACTTGGTCCAGCACCAGTTCAGCACTGACTGCCACATTCCTGTCATTCAGAACCCTTCTCCCCACCCCCAGTGGCTCAAGGTCCTTGGATGAAGCTCCTTTACCTGTGTCAAATGTACCCCATTCCATTTTAGTGACGAATGGGTACCTCTTTCTCAAACCTCAGAAAGCTTGTGATCAGACTTCAGATCCTTCTCTGCTCACCTCTTCTTCTTCCGAGAGGCCAGGATCTAAGAAGCCTTCTGATAGCCCGTCACTTTAGTGCCCTACAGCTTTTTTGCCTGAGTGGACTCTGAAGGTGATGTCTGACCCCAGTGTTGTGATGACTCTTCCACTGCCATCAGCGATACACTAGGTCAGCCTGTCCTTCCGGTGTGTCAGGGAAGAGCCAAGCAGTGGTCTTCTCCATCTGCTCCCCTGCTGGGAGCATGTCCTAACCACCCCCACCCGTGGTGCCGGGGAGCCAGTCTGAGCTGACCTGATGTAGGAAGCTAGGCTTAACACTTCGCCTCCAGAAGGAGAGAACGCTGGGACTCCGGTTAAAGGAGGTCTCCTAGGAAACGTTCTTCCTTGCTTTCTTCACCGTGTTCTCTTTGATTTCAAGAACAAATCTGAGTTTAATTTACCCCTGTTCATTGGACTGCACACTGGTCTTTTGGTGTCCCATGTGCTATGTCCTTGTGTCTGAGACTCACCAGGATCCAGAGAGTATGCCATGTTAATAGATTTGGTTGAACATAAAAGCTTACATATTAGCCATTTCCCAACACTAAGACTAAATAGCTGGCACCCACAACTTAAAGCGAAGAAGTTCACATTGGCTCACAATTTCAGAGACGGTCGTGTGGCTTCTAGGCGGGAAGGGCATGGTGGGGGAAAAGATGTCCGACCTACGGCAGCCAGGAGGCAGAGAGAGGGAAGATAAGAACGCATCCTTCTATTATCGATCACTTCCCCAGGGACCCACCTCCGGCCAGGCCCCACCTCCTAACAGCAGGTGAGTGTAGCCCGCCAATGATCCAATTGGCTTCCAAATGCAGGAGACCTCTGGGGGAAGACCTAGATCTGAACCCTGACAACTTACCTTTAGGCAGAAGGACAACCACAGCACGACACACTAGGCCACCCTCAGCCTTCTCTTTCCTCAGTCTTCCTTTCTCTTTTTATCTACACTTGATTCTTGTCTCTCCAAACAGTAGCTGGAGATCACTAATCATCAGACGGGGTGTCAAGCCACACCCACCCCTCTGTCAAGCCACGCCCACCCCTCTGTCTGTGCAGAGTGTGTCTTTACTCCAGCTGTAATCTGAGCTTGAACTTCTTTGGGCCCCACAAGTAAACGCCTCTGGAAAACTGGGCAGCCACAGCTCAGGTCAAGTGTGCGTGCCCGTCTGGTTCTCTACAACACCTGCCCGCCTAGCAGGCTTTCTGAATGAACAGGAGGGAAGGAGGGCCTGGCCCGGTAGGTAGCTGGATCCCCGAAGCTTCTCACTGAAGAACAGTTAAGATGATATCCTTCTGTCTCAGTGGCATTTAGCCTGGAAATATAAGAACCTTATCCACGGAGAGGCATTAAGTAGGATGGGGTCTCTCTGGAGAGGGTTTAGAGAGGCCTGATCCGCAGACACTGGAGAAAATGGACATAAACTTAATTTGATGTTTCTGATGTCTAGGTTTAAGGCCTGATCAGTCTACTGAGTAACCAACTATTGCTTCTTTTTATTTTTGCAAGAGTCATTCCAAGAAATCAACACCATTCATTCAGCAAATGCCCTAAAATCTTGCTCTGTGCCAGGCTCGGTACTGGGTGTCAAGGAAACACTGACGTGAGACAAGGAGGAGGTGGAGAAGAAGAACAAGCGGTGTTCGAGCAGTCTGGAGATGCAGAGTGCGGAGGGCAGGTCTGTGGTGGGGAGGGCAAAGCTGGCCTTCGCCAAGGAGCAAGTCCGCACTCTTCACCAGCAATGACATTGAGCAGGAGAGGCAGAACAACAAGGAACCAACCACAGAGGTTCTCTAGAAAAGGGGCCACCCAGGCAGAGGGGTCTGCAGGGCCAGGGGCCGGGCTGCGAAGGTACGGGGTGCATGCAGGGGAAAGGAGCTGCAAACAAACACCACATAAGAGAGGGAGAATTTTAGGGAAGACAGAGATTGCTCACCACTTTCTCTGTCTTTCCAGGTACCACTAGCATGGACATGGAACCCTGGTTCATCCTTTGAGATGGAAAGTCACTGCCTGCTCATGAGTGTACGCAATCACACCACAAGGTCTCAGCCTCCAACATAACATAAAGCCTGCTTCTAGTCATTTAATCTCTATTAAAACTGCCACCGAGCCCTTATTGATTTTTCTGCTTAGAAAAATGAGGGGAAAATGTATGCTCCTAACTAGGCTAGCTGTCCTAATCATGACTCCTAAACGCTGGCTTTCACTTTCCCTAAGCCTGTGCACAGACGGGCAGGGGCGGTCTGGACTTTGGGAGTGTCTGGGTATGAAGGGGAGGGTTTGGGAAATGAATAGTCTTTTCTCATTTTTATTAATGTGAATCTGTGATAAACAAGTTTTATTAAACTTAAGAATTTTGTGCACAAACACGTCACATCAACTTCACATTGTGCTTCCTTCCCCTTTGTTATCCCCCCGCCCCCGTGTCTCCCCTGACTCCCAATATCTCACCCGCCCGACTCTATTACTTATCTATACTCAGAGCTTCTCATATTAAAGAAGCCATGTGGTGTTTCATCTTCTGAGTCTGATTCATTTCAGTAAGCGTAATGGTCTCAAGTTGTATTCATTTTCTTACAGATTACTTGAATCTCTCTGTCCTTATAGATGAGTAGTACTCCGTTGTGTGTACATACACCGCATTTTCTTTGTCTATTGGTCTATTGATGGGTATTTTGGGATCTTCCATGATTTAGCTATTATTAATTGTACTGCTAAAAATATAAGTATGTATGTATCTCTGTAATATGGTGTTCAAATTCTTTTGGAAAAATACCCAGGAGAGATATTTCTAGATCGAATGAAATATCTATTTTTACTTTTTTTGAGGAGTCTCCATACTGATTTCTGCAGTGGTTGTACCAGCTTACAGTTCCACCAAAAATGTAAAAGGTTCCTTTTCCCTACGAATTCTTACTAACATCTACTGCTTTTTGAGTTCTTGATAAAGGTCATTCTTGCTGGGACAAGATGTTATCTCAGTGTTGTTTTGATTTGCCTTCATGAAATGGCTAAAAATGTTGAACATGTTTTCATGCCATTATTGACCATTTGTGCTTCTTCTTCTTCTGAGAACTGTCCTATAAGCGATTCATTAAAAAGCCAGAGAGAGAAAGCAGCAGAGAGTGGGCATATAGACATGGTCATTTGGAGTCAAGGCAGAAAACACTGACTTCTTGCTTCTACTCACCTGCTCAGTGGATGAGGGCGATTTGGGCCAGGGATGAAGCAGACATTTGGGAATTATGAGGGAATCTGCATCTGGCCTGGAGCAGTTCCCTCTACAGAGCATCTAGTGTGGAGAAACCTTTCCCAATGAGGGTCCCTCATTCACTGGGTCTGATGGCTATATATCCCTTGATTTGAAATAAGTTTGGGAAGTAATAAAAAAAAATCTTCACATATAACTTGGTAACAAAAAGACAAATCTCTAACATAATTCACCATCAGCTGAGAATGAACCCTAACTAAAACTCAGGACTCCAAGCCTCAGACTAGAAGGGGACCCAGCTGGTCCAGAATAGTCCCTCACTGGTGTGTCTCAGGGAGGTTCATGCTTCCCTAGGAGACAGGGGTAAGGCTTAGGGAAGCGGAAGAAGACTCACCGAGGAGTCAAGTTGGTTTGAAGATGCACTCATACCTTCATAACAGTGACAAGCTAGACAGTGCTCTGTGCATGTCCACCCTAGAAGGAGTGGTCAAAAAATAAGTGAAGATGTGTTTAAAACTTAAAAAATAATTGTTTCACTAAAAGACATTGTCTTAGCTACTCTTGTTTTGGGGACAGAACACCCAACATCCACAACTTTAGAGAGGAAAGATTTATTTTAGCTCACAATTTCAGAAGGTCACAGTTTATGGTTGGGCACCTGGAAAACAGTGCAATCGCATGGTAGGATGGGGTCTGGGGCTGGAACCAGAGCTCGAGCTGAAGCCAGAGATAGAGGTCCTCAGAGCACGACGGAACAGAGACAAGTCTGGAAAGAGGGGTGAAAGGAGCGCACACCTGTCCAGGTCAAGCCCCAAGCATCTTCCCTTTTCAACTAGGTCCCACCTCCCAACAGTAAACAGTGTCCGTAGGTACATGAGGTTTTTAGGGGATGCTCCAGACCCAGAGCACAATAGACATATTGCCCTACTTGCCCCACAAAATGCTCCCTCTTGCACAGAAGACACTGGCCCCACCATTCTTGCTGCTCTCTGATGCAGTTCTAGAAGTCCTCTTTCATGAGTGTCTTTAGTTCCTGGCCTGCCTGCCACCATGCCTTGGATTGACTCATTTATATCATGTCAGAATATGTCATTTGAACTATATATTAGCATATATTATATACAGCATGCAGAATATATATATGTGAGATATATATATATATATATATATATATATATATATATATATATATCACAGTGAGATCTATAAAGATCTATCCATATATAATAGATTGTATACAAATGGGTGGCTGATAGAATAGAAAATTCAAGAGAAACAACCCCACCACTCAGGAGGGTCAGGTGAGAGAATTATGTTGTGTTCAAGGCCAGTCTGGGCTAGGTAGTGAGTTCAGGACCAGCCTAGACTACAGAGCCAGATCTTGTCAAACAAGAAAAAAAGAAAAAAAATGAAAAGAATGAAAGAGAAATGAGAACACACAAAGAAAAATTTCAGCTTCGACATATATAAACACAAAATGGTGAGGGGTGAAAATATGGAAAAAATGGAAAAATTATCGACATGTGCAATGGCAAGAACAGTGTCCTGAATCGAAGGATTTGCAGTGCTCAGCGCTCACAGAGCCAGAGCATTGGCCCGCCTGGCCTTCTGGCCATGAAATATGGTGCCTCCCTCTGAATGGATGGAGAGTACCCGGCACGTTGATTAGTAAAGCACAGTTCCGGGTGTGTCTTGGATGATGGGCGTAGGGGTCAGGAAACACGCGCCCCGGTGAGGCTTCTGACCTGGGTGGGACAGAAGGGAAAAAAAGAAGAACTCCATTTGTGGAGCAGCAGTCCTTCCTGGAGGCAGGCCCTTTTTGCAGTCACCATTGGACATCCGTCTCCTGCTCTCTGACCTCTTCAGCCACCTGGTGAAGACTCACACTGAGGACACCTCGTGACCGTCCTGGCCTTCAGCCTTACACTAGCACCGAACCCTTGGTCGCTCCTCCTCTGTGGCTTCCATCTCTACTACCGGAGCGAGCAGCCACTAGATTCCCTAACTCCCCAGCAGGCAGACGGCCACTACCACTGATTCCATACGCTCGCTTGAAGAATCCCTTCGTGTCATTACGGACACATTTTGCTTTGATTACTTTCATCCGAGAACCCTGGCTGCCCCACCCGCTTCCCTCCGCCTTTCCTGCAGCGCTGTTCCCGGTGGGCGGGCGGCAGGCACCCTCCTGACGCAGCCTTCCCAAGTTTATCGTCCTGCTCCCTATGGCTGTGCTGCCCGGTGTAAGCAGATACAGAGAAGTGCACACCCTGAGTACAGTCTTGAGGGCACGTGCAGGTGACAAGCAGGACAAAACTTCACTCTCTAGAGCTGGACTAACTGCTCAGTTCAAGGCTCCCCGGAGAACAGCCCCACCTGTGGGCAGCAAGTGGCGCGCAAGCCTCATCAATGCTGTCCCGTCTGTCTGTTTCCTCTGATTAGTCCTTCACTTGCGAGAGTCCTTCCTTCATGCCTCTCGCGAGGTCTTGAGGAGCGCGTGAACTTTGTCTAGCACAGTTTCTTCCTAACCTGGGACGTCAAACTCAGCTTTTAGTACCGGTGTGTGTGGAGCAACTTCTCACCCCCTCCCCGTTCATCTTTGCATTTGGTGTCACCTTCTAGGAAAGGGGAAGAACAATGAAGCTGGCATTCTGGTAACTTGGAAACCGTGAAAATGCCATCCCGGGGACCTACACCATACTGTTCAGGGAGGCGTGTCAGCAAATGTATTTAAAGTTACATTTTTAGTCAGTTTCAAATGTTTTTAAACTAGAACGGGCTCACACTAATTTGGTAGGTATTCTTTCCCTAATATACGCAGGTTTTTTGTTTTGTTTTTGTTGTTGTTGTTGTTGTTCTAATAAGAAGGCTGTTTTGTAGGCATCGAGTGCTAAACATAAGTCGCGTCCTGGGTGAGATCCCGGCTATTCAGAATAACACTTTTCACCGTGGTTTTCCTAATGCATTTCTTTATTGGCTCATTTTTACAATCTGGAAAAGGAATGTATTTAGATACCTAATATGTATTTCAATATTTCCAACTCATTACCTATGAAGTCTTTTTCTAAATGCTAAATTTTCTCAATATTGAAATTCTGATTGAAAAAAGAAAAAAAAAGTAATTGCCAGGAGCTGGAGGAATGGCCCAGCGGTTAAAGCACTTGCATAGAAAGAGCTACGTCAAGTTCTAAGTACCGGAGCTCAGATTCCCCAGCACCACATAAGCCAGGTGTGGTGGTGCACACCTGTAATCCCAGCACTCAGGAGGCTGAGGCAGGAGCATTGTCATGAGTCCAAGGCCAGCCTGGGCTCCATAGTAAGTCCAGGACCAGCTTGGGCTACAGAGCAAGACCCTGTCTCAAAAATAATTGTGATTTAGCTATTTTTATTTTCCCCATTTTATTAGTATATTTAATGCAATAAAGCAAATAGGACATGACCAGATTCTCAAAGAACTGATGCAAAAAACTTTAAGTAATTGATGCAACAGGCTTTAAATGACCTTACTTTATCGATGCAAAACATACCGTGACCTCTAAAGGTGTAAGGAGAGCAGGAGCACGCGACAGCACCCGCTAGGCTAGCGCCCTAGCATCCTGCTACTGCAAAGTGGGGTTGTGACTACAATGTCGGGAGCCTGAAATCCAGGGCAAATCGAAAAAAAAAAAACAACGTTAATCATTACTGTGACTGAATTTGAATTCTTCCTGTTTTTTTTGCTTTGAAAAATAAAGCATTCAAAGGCTGACAGATAATACCAAATTCCTCCATTCCATGCAGTGCCTGAGGTCCTGGCAGCCCCAGCCGCGTTCCGCCTTAACCTTGCGTGTAGGCACTCATGTGCTTTTCTCTCTGCCTTCCGCATTAAATTCCCACCTTGCCTCTTGGCTCCCGCCGGTCTGACGCCTACCGGAGCTGTGACCTCACTGCAATGCGTCTTCCTTTTCTCCCTTACCTATTCTACTGAATCCTTCCAAAACAGTCAACAGATGATGAATCCAGGTTAAGGTCCCTGGATCAAACCTTAGCTTTGCTACTTACAGGACACATGACTTTAGGAGGAACAATATGCTTCCTTGTGCCTAATTTTGTCCCACATTAAATTAAAATAAATTGCAATGACTTCCTAAAGTTATTCTGAGAGTTAGCCAAGATGTAAATCTTAGATTTGTGCCTGTCAGACTACATGCCTGATGCATGTCCGTTGCTTCCTAATCTACGCAGGTCAGTCCCAGAAAGATCTCCTGGAGAAGTTTTTAACTGATTTATTTAGACCAGAGAGGAATGGTTAGTGTATCAGCTTCTTTCCCTCCACTAGGACACAATACATGACAACTTCAAGTTTAAGAAAAAGAGGCTCACTTTGGCTCAGAGTTTCGGTGGGGTTAGTCAAAGTTCAATCACATCTAAGACAGAAACCACAGGGCAGAAGGTGTGCCTGGGGAAAGCTGTGCGCTCTGTGACAGCCAGGAAGCCGAAAGAGGATGGAGAAACCAGGGAGGGAGATACAGCCTCCGACGGCCACACCACCAATGATGCTTCCCCTCCTCCCAGGCTCCACCGCCTGGCAGCACTTTGTCCTTCAGCCGTGTGGATAGATTTACGGATGAGCACAGCACTCCTCGTGATCCGACCACCTGACAAACACTTGAGATGTTCGAAGGCCATTTTGGATCTAAACCAGGAGAGTTAATCGCTGTTCTGCCCTTGCACTGTGCTTTGCAGTTAAGCCTGGGGTTAATCTTATTGCTAGCAATCAATCACCTGCATCATTTTCTCATCCTGGCATAGAAGCACGTAGACAAAAATCACCAAAACAGAGAGTGTATTGCCAAAGTCTCTCATTTCTGGTGTTGTATGTTTCAGAAGCTCAAGAGCTGAATCTAATCTTAAAAAGAAGACATCACTACAGAAGCAGACACCTGGCTGAATCACTTCCTGCTTCCCCTAGACAGGAGCAGTTTTCACTCCCATTATGTGACCAGGTCATGAAAAAGCTGGCCATGGACAGCAGCTGTTGTGTGCTTTGATTCAGCCTGTTAAGATTCAGGAAGTTCAGAACCCCAGGCCTGTGTGTTTTTGACTCAGTGTTCCACCTTCCATGTTCATGAAAGTGAGCCTGACTCCATCAGAATTGGGTCTAGAACATCCAAATTCTCAGCAAAAATTGTTATAATTCAAAAATGAGGCACCAGAATTCTAGAGGACTTCTGGAAATCACTAAGATCCTAAATTATTCTTCAAATACCTCTAAGATTCTTTTTAACCTTTACTCATTAGTATTGATACCTAAGCAAAGGTGTTTAATACGTGAGTTACCTTAAGTTTACAAGTTTGTGCAAGAAATATAGCCAGCCTCTAGCAAATATTCAAATATTATGAAATATGTATGAATATATTTGGGTCAAATCTAAATAAGCTAAGACTCAAATATCCCAAGAAGGTACTATAATAGCACTAACAGAGAATAGTGGAGTCAAAATTGCTAATAAAGAAACTTTTTATCCCAAAAGTTTCTATTTCATGCAGCATCATGTATTTATTTGCATAAAAATTACCATGTAGATAAGCCTATTTGCAATAATTTTATTTTCAAATGTTAGTTGCCAATAAGTGTCATGAATCTATTTTTTTAACATGGCTAAAGTTACAAAATATAGCAAGTGGATTGATCGTGTCTATATCTCTCCCTATAAAACTTCCATTGGAAATTTCACAGAAATATTGACCCTCACCATCAACCCTTCACATCAGCACTTTTTCTTGATTATTTTGCTTGATATTACTTGCCTGTTTCAAATACATGAAGTCTATATTTATTTATTAAATGTTAATGCTTACAAGAGCGTTAAACTTTTTTCTTGTTCACTTCAATTTCTTTACTGGTTTCATGTGGTATTTAAGTTTTAGGGAAATGTGCAAATTTCCTGAGAACACTAAGGAGGGGACTACTGTAGGAACCCTAAAATATATAGGCAGTTTAGGTGGGAGCCTGCTTTTCATATCCTGTCTGCTTGAGTGTATCCACTAGTTGACATTGGTACTAAAATTCCTCTGACAACTATTTTGAAGTTCTCTAGACTATCCCCACTAGTACAGCATCCACAGAGTCCCAGAAGTGGTGATGGCTCTTGGGCTGATGGTCGTCCCCTGGGCTGATGGTGGCCCCTGGGCTGATAGAGGCCCTGGGGTTGATGGTGGCCCCTGGGATGATGGAGGCCCCGGGGGTGATGGTGGTCATTATGGACCACATTGCTTTGGTCATTTTCACTTCAGTAGTTGCATTGGGCATTTTCCTTCTTACTGGACAAAATCCTCAACAGGTGCTATTTACAGCAGGAGCAGTTCAGTTTGGTTTATGGTTTCAGAAGATTCAGTCTACGGTCAATAGTCACTGACTCCAAGGAAGGAACATCATGGTAAAATGGTTTAATAGAGAAAAGATTATTAGTTCATGGGAAGAAATAGGACAGAAGAAAAGGAGTTTGAGACTAGACATAACACCCAAGGTCACTTTGCCCTGACCTGCCCAGACACACCCAAGAGCGTGCCACTCTACCTCCCTAGGCAGCTCCCAAGCCACTCAAGTTTTTAATTAAGCTTAACCTTCGCAGAGATCCCCCTATTAGTATGCCTTTACGACACACACATATCTTTAATTTCTTCAAATCCAAAAGTATACAGTGTTGAAATTCTCAATAATGTATGGTTTTGTATTTCTATAATTATTAGACCTTTAAGAAAATTAATCTATAGATTAGTAAAGACACAAACAGGAAATACTTGCATATACTTTTGAATAACAATTATTTGGTTAAATACAGCTTGCCTACTTCCATAAGACATTATCTTGTGTAAGGTTGACTTCGTTCGTGTGGTCGCATAAGAAAAAGAAATTGAGAATCTCACAGTTGGTTGCGTCATGAATGACAGTGCCTTGAGTACAAGACGTGAACATGGGTCTAAGGAAGGTGACCCACTGGTGCTCTTGCACACCCAGTGCTGGAGTGTGTCAATTGGTGTTTGCCCACTCAGAAGTGGAAGACTTTCCTATCAGCCGAGAAAAGTAGTGTTCTGTCCACTCTGGCCATACGAGAGGTACCTACTGAAGAGGGTCAGCATGGTCCCTGGGCTGATTTGCTCTGGTGATGTGTTATTTCTGGTCTTTCAAAGCTCAACCCACACATTCTTTAGCCAAAATATTCCAAAGCCCAAAATAGTCAACAGAAAAATGTTGACTTGTCCACCTCCCATTGGAAACATCTTGGGACATCTGGAGATACGGAGCAAACACTCCTGTTCCAAACTGGATGGCACTGGGAGTTCTGCGTGGGCTTCCTCAGAAGGGGCTGCGGGAGGCTGGAATGGAGTGTGTGAGGTCTCCGCTTCAACAAGCAAACACCAAACAGCAACATGAGTCACGTGTACGCTTACTCAGCACAATGCATTTCTTTCATTACTGTCTCTCTACTTCTGAAGCCGGATGTCAAGTACATTCGTCACGCTGATATTTTAATAGGGCTGGGGTACAGGTCGGCACTTGGAGCACTTTCCTAGGAAGGGCAAGATCTCAGATTTGATCCCCAGTACCATGTACTTGCTGCGTGTGATAATCCATGCATCCAGTACTCAGGAGGCTGAGGCAGGAGGATTGCCTTGCCACACACTCTAGGCCAGCCTGGGTGACATACTGAGTTCAGGACTAGCCTGAGCAACAGAGCAATACCCTTTCTCAAAACTAAAAAGTAGATTTTAATAAAAACTAAAATACATCCATTTATTTATTTAAGCTGCTTGCCCCTTAGGATATCCATTGAAAGCCCCTGATAAATTCAGTAGATGGATAATCACTTTCAGTATCTTGAATTTTTATTCCCAGGAACAACGGATGGGTATGGAAATGAGAATCTCAATTTTCTTTTTTACCTTTAATCTATTATTTTTAACAGAAACAGGTATTATGCGTCAGTAACAATCTTTATGTTAGCTTCTCAAACTGAAGACACTGTAAGCCTTCCTTAAAGTGAAAGAAAAAAATGTGAAAACTTGCAAATGTTAATTATTTTCGAACAAAAATCTCAAATATATTACTTATGTTTCTAGCTAGTTTTCCACCGCAAAAAAATAGATTTATTATTCAACTATCAACTGAAGTACAAACGACTACAATTGAACAAACAACATAAGAGGACCCCAATACTGCAACCAGAAACACACACACCCACACCCACACCCCCACACACACAAAAACTACTCCCAGTGGGTAGCATAGCTTAATCAATTTTACTTCCCCTTTTCCTCTCAGCCTTCCATCTGAGTTTGGCTCATGAGATTAAAGGGGCTAAGAGGTCCCATGACCTTCTGCCTGTAAATAGCCAGAAGAACAAGTTGTGTAACTTAGTCTGAACCTGAAACCATTAAGTTCCAAAGGAATTGAAAGTATAATTTCAACCAGAAAAGATGAGACAACCAATTCTAGTGCAATTGACCAAGCCAATCTTGTGCTCAAAAATGTTGGTCTTGGATGCGTGGTCCCGTTTCAAACTCGCCATTTGAGTTGTTGCACTCAAGTCCTGACAGTAATCTGACCGTGGCTGATGCTCTTCACAGAATTGTTTAATCTGTGCTGCTTGGTTTCAAAAGTAAGCACTTATTGTAACAACAGCTGCACACGTAATAAAGCAATGTTAGCTGGTGTTCTGCAGTGTAAAACTGTGCTTCTAGGGATAAAATTGCATTCCCCTTAAAACAAGGCTATTTCACAACAGGAAATTTATAGGGGCAGAGAAATGAGGCAATTTACCAGATGGCATATGGTCAGTAAATAAAAAAATCGACACCAGAGCAAAAAATCATCTGCCCTCAACATCATCATATTTGATCATGAAAGCAGTTGATCGCACCTTTCTTTGGGTCTCACATTTGTTTACAGTTATGTCAGATACAGTTTACCTTGGACCTATATTTAGGCAGACATAGGTAGTTCAGCATTTGCCTATATGTCACTCCCACTAGAGAAGAATATTTAAATAATTTTCTGTGGTAAGGCTGCATAAAGATCCCTATTGTGGTTTGGATCTGGAGTGTTCCAGGAAGTTCCAAGTATCTGGATGTTATGGGTTATCTATGGAACCATGTGCTGTTATGAGATTGGAGCCTGAGCTGGAGGGATGGATTAGATTATTGGCATGTGGCAGATTGTAGCTTGCAGGCATGTGGATTGGATTACAGGCGTGTGATGGATTGGGGCTTAAACCTGGAAAAGGCCCATCTCTGGGACAGGAACTAGAAAGACATGCGTTACTTCCTTTCTGCTTTCTGGGACTTGACTTGGCTTCCTGTTTACGATGCTGTGAGGAGCTCCCTCCACCTCTGCCTCTGTCACATGTTTCCACTACTGCTGGCCACTGTGAATGGGCTCTGATCTTCTAAAACTGTGATCTAAACTAAACTTTTCTTCCTAGAAATTGTGCACGTTAATCATTGAGTCACAGCATTGAGAAAAGTAAGTAACTAAGACAGCCCCTAAAAATACAGAGGGGTCTGCATTAGGTAGAAAAGCCTTTCAGCATGTATGGTAGGAAGAGTTCTGCAGCTGTGGTTAAGGGAAAGATCTTGAGATCTGAGACAATCCTCTATGACCAGGTGACCACAATGATCCTGAAAATGGAGAGAGAAGGAGGTCAGTACCAGAGTAGAAGGGGTCACATGTAATATAAGCACTCTGAGAACCTGAGGCAGGAGGATTACAAGTTTTGTCCCAGCATGGGCAATTTAGCAAGGCCATGTGTGAAAATTTTTTTTAAAAAAATGATGAAGATTTAAAAATATAGCTCAGTGGAAAAGCCTAGGGTTTAATCTCTGGTTCTACAAGACAGCAACAATCGAAAGAGTGAAAGATTTGAGAAATCTGGTCCAAAATGCCGGGAGGTTCTAGTCCATCAAAGTGTAAGGAAAGCCGCTTCCCTAGGCCTTCTAGAGGAGACCAGCCTAGTCAGTACCCTGACATCAGCCCTCACAGAGCAGTTAAAATTCTACAATTTTAAGATCCAGGTTTGTTGAGTCCAGCCACTAAGTGGGTAGCAATTCTGTACAGCCGAGAGTAGGAAACTGACTCACTTCTCCTCCTGAGGGAGGTCTGACAAGGGTGAGGCTCCAAAGGGAACTAATCAGCTCCTAGTACTGGTGAAACATTATGGGACACAGTATAGAGATTCCTCAAAAAAATGAAAATGGGTGTTTCCTTTGACCCAGCTATACCTCTTCTATCTTTCCAAAAGAGTTAAAATGCCCATTTAACGAAGATCCATGCATACCCATGTTAACGGCAGTACAACTCCTAATAGCGAATTCCTGGAAGCTCCCGATACATCCATCAACAGATGAATGAATTTAAAAAAAAGTATTATACACACACACACACACACACACACACACACACACACACACACACACACACAATGAGGGACTGCTCTGCCATAAAGACAGATAAACTTGACTTGTTTGTAGGAAAGTGGTTGTCTTTTGAGGTCTTTATACTTAGCAAAGTGAACCAGACGCACGGTTTGTCTGATATGAAGAACCCAATGTATAAATAAGCAAAAGAAATAAATAAGGGTGATGATGAAAATAGGGAGACAAAATTTACAGATAAGGAAAAGGGTTTTGGGAGAGGTGACATGGTGGGAAGGGAGGAAGGGAGGTAAAAGTCGTAAAGATGTGGTGTGTATGCACCAATTCCTCAAGTTAAGTGTAAACGATATGTATCACAAATACATGCTAGGGAGAAGAATAATTTTGGTGAAAAGTTAAACGAATAAAAGCAAAGTGCAAACAATATAGCTTCTAGCTTGCGTTTTTGTGCAGATGTCGCTCCCAGTACAGAGGAAGGGCACAGGAGGGAGCCAGGGCTGAGATGGTCCAGCTCTCAGAAAGCTTCAGCACAGGCCCCCCTTAATTCAAACGTGGCACTGACAGTGGATATTTTCTATAATGAAAAGGACAGCCTAGGATAACACACTTTGAAGTGCACTGATGGTTCTTTTCCCACGACTGTAAACTATTTTCAGTCTTCTACAGAATTTACATAAAAATAAGACACCATGTCCTAGAAGTCACACCAACTTCTACGTCACCTCCCCAGGCCCCACTCTTTCCCTGAGTTCACTTCCCTTTTACCCACGTTGTCCTGCTCATTCCCCACAGATCAGCCCTTCTAGACAGAGGATGAGGGACCCAGGTCAAGTCCATGGATGGTGGAGAACACGACTTTGCTCCCTTCTGTCCCACCTTCCAAGCGTGGTATGAGCTAGTCCCTGCCAAGCAATTAACATTTCAAACTCATTTTCTCAATTTCATAAAAAACCTTTCATTTCTGATCCTTTATTTGGGCTATGTTTTATTTTTCATAATACATTTTTCATAATTTATCATTCATTTACATTTCAATTAAGGACACTGGCTGTTTGTAAAAGCTCTCCTGACAGAAGAATGTGAAATAAATTATTGAAGTTGCTATAATCTGCACTTCCATTACCACCTCATTTACCTTAATGACACTAAAAAGATTGTCACCCTGAATGTAGCTCATCTCTGTAATGGAAATTCCCTTGGGAGCTCAGCACACTGAGGCTGTGCATATTTGCCTGTGGTGCCAGATACGCTAATGAGGCAGTTGCTGGCTGGACTTCACCTCTGGGGGGAGTTATCAACAAGGAGGGTCTCAGATAGAAATTAAACCACATGTCAAGTCTTAAAGGAAGATGCCCCTGGGCTCAAATAGCCAATGTTCAACAAGAATGTCATTCGATTACTGTGTTGAGCAACTTGACTCCCTGGTCCTCTCTGGTACCCCTTTTGGGCACATTAATTTACTTTAAGCTGGGGAGAGAGGGGAAAGAGGGTAACAGAAAGGACCACAGGTATTCTTGGCACTCACTGTGGACTGGATTGTGTTCTGTTAGCTTCTATGTCATAACCCCAAGTTCCTAGGCCTCTGAAAACAACGGCAAGCAGAAAAAATTATAATATAAATTATACAGAGGAAGAACAGAAGAAGAAAACTTCTTTGAGCCCCTATTATGTTAGATGCACTCTGAAAATAAATTTCATCTCTGCTATTTCTGGCCTACACTTATCCCTTGCTCTTTAATAAGAACTAATAAAATAATAACCAATCATATTGCCAACATGTTATGAATCAAGGTAGCACAAGCTGCCGGTGACCAGCTCACGTTCTGTCCTCATTACCGCAGCAGTAGACAATGACCCGTCCTCCACACTCGATGTCTGCATCTCTGCCGGTGGGAACCTATTAATTTCAGTATGTTGGCCCCCTTTGGAAACAACCGTATGGACACACCCATAAATATTTTTTTCCCATCCCCATGGCACTCTTTAGCTCAGCCGAGTGAATGCCTAAAATGCACCTTCATACCTAATGCTTTGTTTTGGACTGACTATTCCCTGTACCATGTTTGCTACCGGAATAATGAATGTTCACCCATGTCAAGGCAGACTGGGAATCAGCTGAATGACTACTTCCAAGTCTTCATTCTGAATCCCTCTTCAGTGACTTGGGGTTTATTACCTTCAAAATGGCCCCTGATGTTCTTTACTTTAAGTAACTATGTTACATGGTATTGTTCTACCTTGGTAGGTAATTATAAAAACTGTGTGCTGCCTAATTCCTGCCTCCATGCACGGATCCTGGCTGACATTCGTGTTCATCTTTAACAGTGATTGTTTACTCAGAGCCAAGCACAGTCCTGACAGGGGCTGCAGGGCCTGGGATCCCTCCTGCCCCTCACCTGAGCTGTGTTCCTTGTTTCCTCTAAGTGGTGATGACCCAGAATGACCCACCCCCAACACACACACACACACACACACACACACACACAGAGGCTCCTGATGTGCCTAGTTTGATGGAAAAGGTTGTAAGCAAGAATATTATGCAAGTCCTAATATTTAATAAGGCCCCCAGGGCACCATTAAATAAGTATCTGTTGAGTGAAGGAAGACATTTTTATTTGATCAATAGATAATTAACACATACATAAATGAAATTGAATAAATAAATGAGAAATAAAGGAGTAAGCCCATGAAGTTTTATGAATGAATGGGTTAAAAATAAGTCAATAAGTTAACAGACAAATACTTTTGAGGCTCAGACACACCCTTGGAGCAAAAGACAGCATGTTTTTCAAGTTGGAAAGACACAGACTAGAGTATACACAGAATATTTTATTTCTATCTAAATAGGATTGTTGTGGTCTGAAAGTCTGTCCTCATAATGTTGAAATGGTGGAAACCTAATCTCCAATGTGATAAAATGAGATCTATGGGAGTGATCAGCCCACAAGAGTAGAGCCCCCGTCAATGGGACTGGTGCTGTCTTACACAAGAGACATCAGAAAGCTGCCTTGCATCTGGATACTGTGCCAACTTCCAGCCCTTGTCCAACAGTGATCTGTGATGCCTTAACATCGATCTTGAACTTCACAGCCCCAGAGCTGTTACAGAAAGCTTCTATTTATTAACCATCCAGTTTGTGATATTTTGTTGTGGCGTCCTGACTATTATACCCTGAATTTTAGCAGGGATGTATGCAGTCTATTACTGTTAATGAAAGTGAAGCTTTCACAGTATCTGAAACAAACACATGAAAAGATATTGGCAGAAATAGATTTACTTGAATTATAACTGCCTGAATAGAAAAAGACTGATTCCAAGTGCTGCTTATCGTGGGCAGATACTGAATTATACAGTTTGACTCCCATCCGGGTGCACATATCAGCAGATCTATCTCATTGGCATTGAGAGCACACAAATTTAAAATATATTTTATTTTAAGCCCATCTGTGGTGTACAATGGGGTATAATTTGTTGGACCTTTTAATGTCATAAAATTATTAATACCAGATGTTCATTTTCTGGGGTATCCTGAACACCAACCACACTATTAATGGGAAAAAAATGTTTTGTAATTGTGGACCTATGTTCAACAAATTTCAGTTCTCATTAAAAATCATATCCCTCCTTGAATCTTTCCCCAAGAGATAAGTCAGGCCTATTGTGTCTTGTATAAAACAAGGGGCAAAATTCAGATTTTAAGCATTAAATATGTCATTATATTAAGCTTTATTTTTATATATATATATATATATATATATATATATATATATATATATATATACTTTAAGATAATAGCGTGTCACAGGAAAGAACAATTAGGGTAGATTTTGAATGAATTTTACAAGATGTCTACCTGTTTGAGAAGAAACAACATAGGCTCAAAGTTAGTTTACTCTGGACTCCACTGGTGACATAAGGACTGAACCATAACACAAAATACAAGTGGTAAATAAATCATTATAACACTGTAACAAAAGATCATCTACAAGAATTGAAAGTATCTTCATAACATGGTGCCAGGGGTTGACGTTGGGGGACCTCATCGCAAAAGGTGCCACTAGACTCCTCTGAATAGCAGCAACAACAACAAAAGACCTGGGTATCCCAGACCACAGCATGGCCTCAGTACTAAAGGCACATGGTGGACTGGAGTGGGGGTGCCCAGAAAGGGGTATGTGTGTGTGGGGGTACCACTGGGGAAGCCAGCTGGAGCTCCTATCCTTGAGTGAGAAGAGCCACAGGAGGAAACCTCTAAGACACTGATAATAAAGGCCAGAAGGGCATGGGAAAGGGAAGCATCGGGGGTGGCCAAGAGACCAGCAAGGGGCCACACAGTGGTCCCCGGTCTGCTGCAGAGCACTCCTAGACGTGGCTGCCCATCCACACCACCTTGCTAGCTGCGGAGGAGCCCCTGTCTTCATCTCAGCAAGTAGCCTTTCCCAACAGTTGTTAGCACCACAAGGCCTGAAAGAAAATCTTAAAGTCAAAAAGAACTATCAGTCAGCTTTCCCGCTGAGGACATGATACCAGCCACCCACGACTGCTTCTGACTCACTTCACTAAGCATGATGGTCTCAAGTTGCCTCCATTTGCCTACAAAAGCCTCCAACCTATCTGTCTTTATAGATGCCGAGTGTTCCATTTGAGACAGGACCTCACTCTGTAGAACAGGTTGGTTCTGAACTTACTATGTAGTCCAGAACAGCCTTAAACTCTTAGCAACCCTCTTGTCTACCAAGTGCTGGGATTACAGATACACAGTGCCAAGTCTGGTTTATGTAATGCTGGGGAATCAAATCCAGGGCCTTGTGCACGCAAGGTAAGCACTTTAACCCCTGACACCCCCTCCTACCACTCATCTTGTATTCTGAGGCAAATAAGGTGACCTTATAGACTCCTAATTTTCCTAATGGTATAATAAAAAGATTGTTGGCTACAATGTTTTCTGAAATGACAGTTGTCCTTCCCTGTGGCTGATCATACAACCCCCCCCCCCAATGATACCAGTTTATTCACATGCCATGCCTATGCTTTGGCCAGCAAAATGGAAGACATGACGTGTGTGTGTGTGTGTGTGTGTGTGTGTGTGTGTGTGTGTGTGTGTGTTAAAGCTTCCAGAGTAATTCTGTGGTTTTTGTCAGATTTTCTTTCGTATTTTCCATGCAGCTTATAAGTGGTGGCTGGCCCAGCAGAACACAGGTGACCCACAACAGACATGGCGTGTGAGGGAGAAATGAATCTTTTCATTGGAAGTTACGAGAGTGGGAGGTGATGCTCACTGCAGCAGACTTCAACCCAAGCAGACAGGAGACACAAGCCCTGCTCACCCAAAGCCCTTCACAGCATATCAGTCTTGTTACCACAGTGCCATACTTAGTGGGCTCTGATGATGTTGCCACGTACAAGACAACTTTCTTGGCTGTCTCACTGGACAAGAAGAAGAAAGATGTCAAGCAAACAGAAGAAAATCAACAGCATGACCTGCTGTTTTCTCAGACACTCAGTCTCAACCAAACGGCTCAGTATTTCTATGCCATTCCACACAATTGCAGGTCTCAGAATTTGCACAGCTGACTGTGCTGGGCTGGAAGCCTCCTCTTCTCTTTGCACCTGGTCGATTCATCTCCACACAGATCTCTGCAAGAAAACTCCCTGACTGCAGCGGGCAAGTAATCTCTCCACTCTTCGACTCAACAAGACCCTGCCCCGGGCACTCTCCAGCAGCTGTACAAGCTCACTGAGGGCACATATGGCTGGGTATCAGCTTTGCACACCTAGATCTAATGAAAGGCCCTAGAAATGGAACAGACACTTGAAACACCTTTGCCAAGTAGAACTACAGTACTCACCTTGCCAGCTTATGGTGCAGATACTGTGACCTCTTTCTGGCAAAGGATGCATAGAAATCACTTTGGGGACAGGTTATGGGGTACTGAGGATGGAACCCAGGACCTTTGCACTGAGCTTCACCCTTAGTTGGTTTTTTTGGACAGTGTTTCACTAAGCTGTTAAATAACTGGACCTGGCTTAAATATCACTTTTTTAAAAGTACAGAAATAACAACAACTTAAGGAAAACTCTAGACAAAAATATAGTCACTAAATGGGAAGCGGAGACAGGAAGATTGCTGTGAGCCCAAGGCCAGCCTGGGATCCATAGTGGGTTCAGAACCAGCCTGGGCTGTAGAGCGTGACCCTGTTTCAAAGAAAAATTAGACACACACATATGTAATACACATACATACATACATGTGTATGCACACACACATGTATATATTTATAAACATCATAGAATATCATAGAAATACAGCCTAAATTCTGGATCAACAAATGGGTGTGCATGCCTATATAAATGTAGGTGTACGGATATGGATTCTCACATCCATGTGGGCCAGGTTACAGTAAAATTTGCTACTTAGTTTATTGGTTTCTACATCTTTTATTACTAGTAGATAACCATTCAGTTGCCGTAAAATTTATAAATGTGTTTGTGTGTGTTATAAAAATGTAATAGTTGTACGTTTAACAAAAACATATGGGTTTTCCCCATGCACTAGTCACTGTTTTAAGCACTTCATAAAGATCCCCTCATTTATTTTCATAATAACCCTGTTAGAATGGTACTATCCCCTGGCTAGGTTCACAGGAAAGATGTTGAAACAAAAATCTATAAAGTAACTTGCCAAGTCACCAGCTGTGACTGCTAAGTGGGCTGAAATCCTTGGTCATATATTTCAAGTGTCCTGGTGTGTGAGTCCTTGTCCAGCGGTTCTCAGAGTACAGTTCTCAGGCCAGAGTCTCAGTGTCCCCTGGAGTCCAGTAAGTCCCCATCTCAGCCTCACAGCTCCTACAAGTCTGGCTCTGGGGTGGGAGAGCCCAGATGCTTAGTAAAATCAAGGACTCTCGATGATTTATTGAACGTTGAGTGTGAAAACCGTTGGTCCATATTGTGCATCTTACAATTAGCAATGACACCCAAGTAACCTGTGCCTAATTCCTGTAAGAACTGTGGTGTCATGCTGGAACATCAGTTTCCTGTCTGGAAAATAAATTTAGTAAACTCTGTGCACTTAGATTGAATATCAAGAGGAGGGACACCAACCATGGCCACTTTGAACATGCAACTACTATAAAAGTGAAAAAAGTCAGCAAGGATATT
Organism: Ctenodactylus gundi; assembly: GCA_004027205.1. Classification (NCBI taxonomy): domain Eukaryota; kingdom Metazoa; phylum Chordata; class Mammalia; order Rodentia; family Ctenodactylidae; genus Ctenodactylus; species Ctenodactylus gundi. The sequence goes on from PVKB01001611.1 coordinate 21,175, forward strand.
TTAAATAAGGAAACAGACACTGTGACTTGCTCTGCCCTCAGACACTTACCAAGAAAGATGCCTTCAAGTTTTGTTACCAAAATCAGATAGAGAGCAGTCCACTGGGACAAAGTACAAGGGCATTGTGGGTAGATGAGAAGGAACAAAGGAAAAGTGCAGGACCGGGGTCTGGTTCTAATTGTGGAGGCATGGTTCATGTCTAAAGCCTTGCCCTGAGGTCACAGATTTAAAAGGACAAGCGAGTTAAATACAGCAGACATGGAGGGCTTCTGAAAGTCCTGACAGGAACCCATTAGGCAACTCACAGCCTTTTGGAACGCCACTCAGAAATCCCTCTTATCCTGAGCACTAACAACCTTACAAGACATTGCAGACAACAGCATGGCACAAATGCCCGAGGTGAGGTCTTGCTCCTTCTTTTAGCTCTCCTGGGTTCTATATGTATCTTTAGAACCTATATATCTATGTACATATTGCCTCACCAATTCCCAGTACTCCAACATTTGGTAAGATCCTTTGATTCCTGTTCTGTGCAACCCTTCTGGATTATAATCCTTTCCTCTGTTCAGTCATTCGTTTCACAAGTGTTTTATCGTACTCATTCCTTAATTCAAGGACTAATTTGGATCATATCTGCAGATAATTCTTAAAGACCATCCAATCTCCACCCTTCTGTATATGTATGGCACTGGAAGACATAACTCCCGTTCTATTTCTCACCCTGAAAAGCAGTAGCTGCAGCACCGATCAACCCACTACCATCGCACACACAACATGCCCTCTTCCACTCTGGAAGCTCAACTCTGAAAACGAGATCATTTGGGGAGAACTGCTACAGCCACTGAGAATCCCACCAGTGTGCCTCCACGTGGGCTGGTGAGCTCTTGGCCCTGACACTAGGAACCAGGCTCCCGCCCTTAGCCTGTGATTTGCACACCTGGCATTTCCAGTGCGTTCACTCAACCTCCTGCCAAAGATCAGCCCTGCCTCATACACATTCAATAAATCAGGAGTAATAGGAGAAAACAAGGGAATTGCTCAGCAGATGCTCAGAATCCTCAGCGGTAGCATTGCTCAGCTAGGAGACTAACATTTTTGTAACTCAAGATAAGTATCACATTATATGCAAATGGGACTTGAGAACTCATAAACCATGGTCGATTCCCAGACACCAAGCGAGCTGTTTCCTTGTTTGTTGCTGTTGTTCTTTCTAATGTATGGTATTGGCGGTAAACGTTTGACCAACTTTACAAATAATAATCTGTTTAAGCAGTGCCACATTGCTCACAAGAAGATCCAAGATGGTGAGTTTTTGCACAACACTTTCAACTTTGGCAGTATTTACATCGGAGACCAGACAACACTTTGCTGAGTGAGGGTAGGCCATCCTGTGTGTTGTGGGATGTTGAGAAGCATTCCTGGCATTTGCTTACTAGACATCGGTAGTAACTCTGCAGTCCTGACGACCCAAAATAATCGCAGCCATTGCACAGCGTTACTCTGGAGATTAAGACCATTCTTTCAAGATCGCCCTACAGTTTCTTTTCCCCTGGCACTTCAAATAGTGAGTCTTTTCTTTCATCTTAAGAGATTGTTTATTTTAAATGCTTGTAGATCACCTTATAATCAAATTTTCTGATTTCAGACTTCCTGAATCAAAGATGTGGAGTTAAAACAATGTGCAAAGGTCATCAGTCTGAAAGCACTCAACCCACTGGAACGAAGCTTGCATTGGGCAGGTGAAGAACTCAAATGCTGTTTTAAGATTTGTACTGGAAAATGAAGATGGCAGCTGCCCTGGAGTGTTCTTGAAAACAGAGCAGTGCACTCTCCGCTATTCTGTAGTTCACACCAGGAATCCTGCCCATAGCTCAAGAGGACTTGCTGAGGAACCTGGCTTCAAAGAGGGAGAGAGAGAGAGAGAGAAAGAGAGAGAGAGAAAGAGAGAGAGAGAGAGAGAGAGAGAGAGAGAGATCTAGGGATAATTTAAGGTACATCAGAGGATGTATATCGGTTATCAGAAAATATGATACTAATTTACATAAGGAACTTGAGTGGCTATGAATTTTGGTTTCTGTGCTGATCCTTTCCAGAAATCATAAGCTAACTCTGTATCCTCTTTTACTAAAACCCATTTATTAAACACTCTATTTATTGACTTCAGTTATAGTCATAATCCAGACTTTCTGGAATTTATATACATTTCAAAAGTATTTTACATTGTAAGAATGTCATTACTCCAGAACCTCAACGTTGAGAAGCAGTGAATGTCTGAACAACATGGCTTTATTTCTGAAGAAGTGACTCGGGGACTCAGGGTGCCTGAGGGAAGAGAGCTGTGTACAGCCGACCTGCAGAGCTAACGAAATGATGAGGGTGTTGATGATGAGGGGATCTGTGGTTATAAACAGATGCACACTTGCCTTCCCAGTGAGTTCAGAGAAACCACCAGCTGGCTGTGCTTGGATGGGCACCGTTCTGGTGCTTCCTGAACAGGAATCAAGCCTGATCTCACGGGTCCGTGCCGCTGGGAGGATTCCCGTCTCTCCTGCATCTCCAGCAAAACCCACATCTCCCCACACTGCTGCCTTCTGAGCTCAAGCTCAACTTCCAGGAGCCCTTTCTGCACTTCTTATGATTACTGCAAGGATCCTCGGACCCAGGAGTCATCGTCCAGTTCTGGATTCTGATCCCCATGAGGCTGCTGGGCTGGGAGACAGGCCCCCTCTGATCCCCACGCGTTCCTTGCTTTCCTGTTTTCTTGCTCTATGTGTTTTCTTTCCTCTTTGCAATATCAGTTCCAGTGTGAAGCATCTTGGACCTGTTGATTTCACTACACATCCCCGTGATTGCTGTCCTAAAGGAGTAGAATATTCCCTGTTCTCTTCATTGTTGCTATCCAAGTACCTAGACCAGTGCCTCACACACAACAGATGTTCTCTAAATGCGACAAAAGAAATAAACTCTTATTTAGTGAATAAAAGAAGATGAATGAGGCAGGCAGCAACTGTCTTTGGGATTTGGAGGGTGGAGTGTCTGCTAGAGGGCCCCAGAACAGGCTGTGGCAAGGGAAGCAGGTGACCAGGTGACACCAGCCTGGTCTCTGGAAAGCTGGACACTGCTGACTTTTCCTCGACTGTTCTCTAAACTCTGAGTAGAAAGAACACCAAGGCTTCCTCTGATTTCCCTTATGAACCGCCGTCTGTAGTACTTCCCCACTGTCTTCCAAGGAGTGCGACACCACCCCTCTGCGCCCCTGACCTGGCCAGATCCTGACCGCGACCAAATTCCATGATTTTCTATGCCTTGTTCCTCTGACTAGGCCTGACCTTGTGTGACTCTGGCTGCCATGCTACATACCCATGGACACCACATCCCTGTCAGCTAGGGGCCACAATATTTGTGTCACCGGGGACTTGTTTCATGGGGGGAGGGGTGATTTTTGACACAGATGGTGAGGGGGAAGAGAGAAGTTGATGCCAGCATTGCCAACTCAGCTCCACCTCAGGTCATTAGAACTTAGGTTCTCATTAGGAGTCAGCAACCTGCATCCGGGACATGTGTTGTTCATGGTAGGTACATGCTCCTACATGAACCTAATGTCAATACTGATCCAACAAGAGCCTGAGCTCCGGCTGTATTATGAGTTATGGGGAGTAGTGGTGAATACACGCGGTGCTTTACTCACTAACCTTCTGGTCACCTCCTGCTGGATAATGGGATTTCTAATATACCATATGCCAGTGCCAGTTTTGGGCCTGGGAGTCAGAAAACATTGTTCTACAAAACCAAACTTTCCGAGCTGCAGTCTTCTTACTGACAGGGAGCCGGAGATCCCAGGGCCTACCTTTCCACTCACTCAGCATAAGGACTGCGGCTGTTCTCCTCTATTATTCTAACCCATCCTACTAGCTCAGCTCTGGCATCTAACCCTAATCTTCTGGCATTGCCCCAACTGCCTCCTAACTCGATTCTACCTCTCTTTACATCCACTGCTTCCTCGAACAACAAGATATGTAGGACAGCATTCCAAATTTTAAAAAAACAAACAAACAAAACAAAAAAAATCTGCCTATTCTTAATTCTCTCCTCAAAGAATACCTCTTCCTCTCCATCCTGCAACCCCCACTGTGGAGAATATGCTCCCAATTCACCTGGAGGGTACCACTACGGTGGAGTTACATCCCCTGCCTTGAAAAATGAGTCATCCATCCAAATGCAATAGACCAAAGCCAACCCTTCTGATGTTCTCTTTAGGTTACTTCAGTTGTCATCTAATGCTTACAGGAAATGTCCCAGATTTTTATATTCTTATTATTAAATATTCTCTCTCTCCCTCTCTCTCTCTGTCTCCTTTCCCTCTCTTTCCCTTTCTCTCTCCCTCTATCTCTTTCTCTCTCTTAGATTCCCCAAGTGCTAATTTTGGAAATTACCTACGTGTTACAGATTCTACGGGCGTCTTTAAAGACTTAGATGAGTTAATGGATTCTGCTCCACTGTGCAAAACAGAAAAGGATTATGCAAATACGAGGGAGTTATTATCAGAGAAAAATTGCAGCGAGGTCAAGGGATTTCTTCCTCCACTATGCTTGTCTCTACTCCAAAAAGTAGGTGTCAGGATTTTGAAATGGCGCAGAAACGACGCACGGACATAAACACCACTATTTCTGACACTTTCTATTCTCCTTTTCCCCCCTTCTCTTCTTTCTCCCTGCTGTACCTAAATAAGACACAGTGCTCTGCTGACAGGAAAAGGAAATGCTCAGCCCGTCTATTTCTCTGAATACGCAGATGGATGGTTAGAAGTTGCCAATGAGTTCAGCCCCTGGCAAGATCATTTCACACTGCTCAGAATCCGCTCTAACCCCTGCAGGGCAGAGGAAAAAATAGCTCTTTCTGTTTTTCCCTCAAGGTGAGAAATCACAAAATGGAGAAAGAGACAGAATAACACGAAGAGAAAAACACAGCCGAGAGCTCGGGGATTCTCAGGCTGTCAGTGTAGCATTAGACGTGAAGCGGCAAAGGACTTTCGTAGACGCTGTCTCTCTCTCTCTCTCTCTCTCTCTCTCTCTCTCTCTCTCTCTCTCTCTCGGGAAGACAGAGGAAGGAAGGAGTGGCAGCCACTAGGGCAGGGGTGAGCAACCCCCGCTGCAGACGCTGGGCCCACACCCCGGTCAGGGTGCCTCCCAGGTGCAAGAGGGGCCTGGCAGGGAGTCAGAGCACAATTGGGGAGCAGTACAGGGGAGGGCGTGTGTCCCCGAAGGTGGGATTCCGGATGCGTTATTTATTTTAAGTTGATTGAGTTCTAGCTCTGTGTCGAGCACTGCAGCAGGGGATGGGGATGGAAGAGTTAATAGGATTGGGTCCATGATACGAAAAGTGCACCAAATCTCCTGGGAAACGAGTTACAAAGCAGCCACCTTGGATCCACCATGGAGGACGCCAGGGGTGTCGGGGGGTAGTATATAAGAGCTTGGGGTGGGTGGGACTGTGCAGATTCAGAGTGGGAGACAATGTGCTCCTGGGAGGGAATGATCAGATGTTGTCTGAGTCTGAGAGGGTGATTCGGTTTCGACCAGATGAACAGAGCTCAAAAGCCTCCTGATGGAGGGCTCAGCACAAGCAAAGCCAGGGTGGTGCGCACTGGCACCACGAGGCGCAAGGAGCTCCCTGGCAGAGCCACCGCGCTGAGGATCGCAGCGCCTGGCAGCCAGTGGAGCCGGAGTGTCCAGCGTGTGAGCAGAGGTCTTGAATGCTGTACTGAGTCTCTCAATTTGCTGCCTGCTCGCCTTAACGTCTGAGATCCTTTGCTCTCAAGGAACTTGCGATTTTGATGTATAATTGAGGAGGGAACTGGGGAACGGCATCAAGTTTCTCTTCCAATCCACCACAGGGCCTCCAAAAAAGCTAACTTAAAAGAGTCACCGATAAGATTTTTGTTTCGGCTTTGCAGTCACATCTATCCTCGTCACTTCCGATGAGCTTGTGGATGCACAAAGGGGCACCTCTTGCCAATTCTCATTTCCTCTCTAATGAAAGTTCATTTTTGTTATCTGCACTTAGCTCTTGGGCAATCTCTGCTGCAGTATTCTAACGATCTGGGAACTCTGAAACGTGTTAAGGAAAGAGTGTCGATCTACATCTTTTGCTTTGTGAATGTCAACTTCTTTCCATTACATGACCATTATAAAACCAGGAAATATGACTGGAAAAAACACATATTCATACATGAATATATAACATGCACATGCGAAATAATGACAAAATCATGACATTTTGATTAGAGGAAAGTGGAGAAAGCTTGATTCTTGGTATCTGTCATGGTTTGGATCTGGAATGTCTTCTAAGCCCTCCAGTTTGCAGAGTGATTCAATCATGGGGGTGAATTCATTGACGTCCTGGGCTGTTAGGTGGAAAGGCCTGGTTGGAAGGGGTAGCGCTGTGACTCAGAAGAGGTGGATCACAGGGACATGACCTAAAAGCATGCACGCTAGCTGCTACGGTTTGGGTCTGGACTGTCCCTCATGGATGTGGATGCAGCGGAGTCACTAGGCAACCATGTGCTGTTGGGAGGTAGGGCCTGACTGGAAGGGGCGGATGCTGGGGGCCCTACTGGTAGCTTGAACTGAGTAGAGGAAGAGGAAGGGAGAAGAAGCATTGTTACAGCTGCTTCCTGGGAAGTCTCTGGCCTTGCCCGAGTCTCCAGACTCACTTGGCTGGCTCCTACTTTCGTGGGCTTCTGTCTGCAGTGCCATGAGCAGCTCTCCAGCCTCTGCCATGTGCTTCCATCATCGCCCACTGCCCCTGTGTGAATTGTGTGAGACCTTCTGAAACTGTGAGCTAAATAATCTTCCCTCCCGTAAATTGTGAATAATGGATATTTTGTCACAGCAAGGAGAAAGTAACTAAGATGCCAGCTGTGCCCGTCCTCACTCCAGGTGCTTCCCCTGGCGACACCGGACCAGCTGTTCCCCAGCTAGGCCTCTGCTGTGCCCTTCCAGCATTACTAAGTGCCTAAGAATGGACTGGGACATCCTGAAAACGCGAACTAATGTGAACCTTTCTTCCCCTAAGCTGTGAGTGTTGTGTTCTGTGTCCCAGCAATGAAGCACCATCCCACCAGTTGCACAAAGGAGATCTGGAAAGGGAAGATCCTTATTTTCACAATGCTGTCCTCTTTCTCCTACAAAACACGACCACACAGTCTATTCTAACTTGGGGAAAAGGTGTTTTGTTTTCACCCTTTCTCTTCGGCTTTCCCATATTCAGAACGGGCTCCATATTTGCAGCTGTCATGTTCATTTCTCACCTCAACATTTGAAGACTGTCAGGTAATATCTATTTCTGGCTTCACAGGTGAGATTGTTTATGGCAACCTGTTCTGCTGATACTCAGACCTTGGTTGTGACTTACTCTTCTGAAACTCAATCAGAAGTACTGGAAATAGAAGCAAGTTGTAATTTGGCATCTTAAAAAATAGACTCATTACGGCACCATTTTCTTTTATTGTAGCAATAACGCTTAGCCAGATTCTGATCTTCCATGAGTGAGAGAACTTGCCTCTTACTGAGCCCTGTATTTCTTGAATTTCGACTGCTATGTACTTATTTGAGTTCCATAGTTATGTATTATTAACCAGGTGCTCATAGTAGTTCATTTGATAGAAGAGAAACCTATCAAAGAGCATACACGATAATCTAGCTGGCAGGGCTGCCCCATTAAGATTGGGAGTCAGCCACGGAGCTAAAACCTGGAGGAGGAGGAGTTAGTCTTGGTTTAAAGGGAAATATTTGGACCATCACATGACATTGCAGGACCCACGAGATGGCTGAAGATGTAGTAAATGGGATGGACTAAGGAACCGGAAGCAGGCACAGATGAGGAAGAAGAGGATTCTACATTTAGTGTTAATAAAACCCTTACACAGGCCTGGCAGAGGTGAGAATGCAGAATTAAAAGCCTGCGTTCTCACTAAGACTACAGAATGAAGGGTATCTTGGGCCAAGGCAGACAACAGAGCTAGTCACAAGGCAGCATTATGGTAGGAACAAGGAAACAGACAAGAAAACATGAATTCTCACCAAAGTCTTTTATTGCCCAGATATCAGACACGTCACCCAGCCCCACAGGATACGAACGCTAGAGGGAGTGGCATTCATCAGACATTATGCAGACATCACTCAGGTGGCCTTTCTACAAGCGTCCGTGGCACCTGCTTTGTGCCCACAATGTCTGCAACCCCACTGTCTTCTTTATGTCAGCTCATAAACACCTCACTGTGGGGAGCGCAAGAGGCACTCTATAAACACTCCCTGCATAAATGGGTTACTGAAATGAAGATGAATGTTCTTGGAAAAGAAATCATATTGTCAAAAAATCTAGAACCTAATTCTCATGATTTTAATACAACCGTAATCAACATAAATGTAGAATTTTCTTCATATACAAGCAACACATCATCTGTTTTTCATCAATGAAATCAAAACAAAGAAAAGAAACATGAGTGTGTACTATGCATAAGGCCCCCTCAAAGGCCTGGACATATAGAAATAAAGAAGGCTCTGTCACCAGCAAATTAAATTCAAACTTATAAAAAAACCCAGCAGTACATACACTACAATGTGCTGAGTGTCTTACTGATGGGATCCAGATAAATTTCTCTTTGAAGTGGTTGCCTCATATTCCTAGGGCTTCTGGAAAAATAACCTTGGACCTGGGCCTTGCAGAGGGACTCTCAGAGAAAGCAGGGGACAGAGTCACAAGCCAGAAGCACAGCATGGAAGAATCCTGAAGACTTAGAGGTGCTCACTGCACCCCGGGCCAGGAGAGGCCCACGCAGTGCCAAGAGGAGGAGATACACCTTGCCCAGCAAGCTGACGACAGCTGAGGGATGCTGCCGGGCATCAGATGTGCTCGTCAGCTCAATGGCTGACACAATCAACTTGTGTTTGGTCGCAGTTTTTGGAGGTTTTAATCCATTTTGGCTGGAACTTTTGGATTTGTGGCAAGGCAGCATATCAGTGGGGATGTGGGAGGAAGCAAAACATTCCGTCTCATGGGAAGGGAGCAAAGAAGGAGGAAGAGAGGGGCAAGGCCACACCATCCCCCTTTGAGGCTTGTGGCCCATGGCCTAAAGACTTCCCATTGCAACCCTCCTTTTATAAACCCCACTCCTCAAATGCATGGCCCGGTGACAAAGCCCTTACGAGATGGTTCTTCAGAAGACACTTAAGACCCAAACCTAGGCAACCAACTTTGGAAATCATGGAAAAGAAACAAAAGACTAGATCTTTACTATAAGTCCTGTCGTTTTGTTCATAAAGTAGATGGGGGAAAGTTTAGCAGATTGACTGTGGCAAACAAGCAGGAATGGGTGGGGTCAGGATACAGAGCAATTTCCTGTCTGAGAAACCGGACTTCCATCAGAGTGGGTCAGAATAAAATAATGCGTCCTCGGGGAAGGTATGCACTCCATGCGTCATTTCTCGCATGGGTATCGAGAGCTAGAAAAACATTGGCACACCTCTCAAAACCCTCGCTTATGGACTCCTGGCAAGCGTACTCCCTTCCAGCTGGACTTCACCCAAAAACCCACAAGGAAGCTCATGAACTGGCAGCAGGCAGTTGTGCGCGGCACTGCCCCTCATTAGCTAGACATTAACAAGTCCTTTGCTTTGGCATCTCTGGCCTGGCGTCACTCCCTGCACACCTCTGTTGGCACATGCCAGCTACCCTAAACCCCTCCTCTAGAAGCCTTAACGTCTTTGCATGTGCAGCAGGTGGACAAGGGCTGCTCAGTGTCGGCACTTTACCAGCTTAACAACACCCAAGTCTGAAATGAATATAGGCACTTGTCACCCCAAAACGTGTTGAGTAATGTCATCGATGCACTCTGCTGTGATTCCACATCTGCTTAAGATGCTTATTGGCCAGCTACTCTATGCAGCAGTGATCGAGCAACTGCTGTGTGCTCTGACATTTACCCACTACTCCCACTATCTGGGATAAATACGCTCCTAAACGTAAAACTCAGGAGTTTTTACACAAGCCACACTACAGTTCAAGGACACAGCTCGCTCTTGTAATTTTGGCTAATTCTACCCAGTCTTTTATTCTACCTGGTATAATTGGTAATATTGCACTGAACACTAGATTCATTTTCCCAGTCTGGATTTTATCAATACTTCAGCATACTTGATCCTGCCTGACAATCAAACCAGCTGAACATAACCACTATGTAGTACCTTCCTCAAGTGACCGCTTTCTGCCTTAAAGATCGCATTGTTTATTCTTACAATATAAACAATACCCACAAAGAAGAAATTTACATTTTGATACGTTTGCTTCTTCAGGATACACAAACACACCCACGCACCCACACCCACCGCTCCACACACATTTTCTTCTTACACTGAAGTCTCTGTATTCTTGGGCTGCTAAAACAAGTTAGCACAGGCTGGGTGCCTCTAAATAGCAAAGGCCTGGGATGAACACACTGGGAGACTCGATGTCAGAAGACTTCTTTATTTCTTGGTGCCTATCTTCTCTCTACCACATCACAAGGTGGAAAGATAAAGGGAATCTCTGGGATGCCTTTCATGGGGCCACTACTCCCATTCACGAGAGCTTCACCTCACTCTCTGATCACCAGTGGGTAGCATCAATCACACTTACCACTATGACACGTTGTCCAATACCCGTGACTTGAAGAAGGAGCTATTTGTCATAGCTCATAGTTTCGGAGGTTCATTCCGTTCATGGCCGGCCAACTCCCGTGCAGAAGTGGCATGGCGACAGGGCATGGCAGAGGACAGCTGTGCACAGCATGACGGCCAGGAAGCAGGGCTAGAAGGCGCAGCCAGAGCGGGAGACGTGCCCCCCTAGATCGGGCTTCCACTGACGTGTCTGTATTTCTCATTAGGCCCCGCCTCCCAGCCGTGCATGAAGTCCTCAGTGGATGACCCCACTGCTGAGGACAGCGCTCCCGTCACTCAGTCACCTCCAAAATACACAAGACTTCTGGGATGTCTTTGATTTAAATCTTTTAAAATAATCTGTTAAATGCCCACTTCCTGTAACAGCACATTGGAGCTTGGAATTTAAATACAAATTTTGGACTGATGCAGCCTATTATTGCAGTGGTATCACATTCACCTGCAGATGTATGAACTTTTTATAGTTTAACTACATGAGATAAACGTCCAGGGACACTGCCATTTTTTTCTCTTACATCTTTTTTAAAAGTTACATAGCATAGTATCTTAGTGTGTACGGTAATTCAGTAATAAATACCTATGCTGGGTATGTATTTTCCAGTTTTATAAATCAAAAATACATTGAACCAAAGCTCTTTTTAGAAAACTGGCCACACACAGCTGTGCATGTGGTTGTGCACCTGTGATGAAGGCCCTTAGAAGAATTTAAAGTACTTTGAACCTCATGGTCCCTAGAACAAATTCCCCTTCTGAATTTTGCTCATTCCCTGTCCTCCCAGTAGGGTGTGAGATTAATCACAGCCCAGAATCTCAGCAAATGCATTTGAATGCTCGCAAGCTTTTGCATCAAACAAATAGATGACTGCTGGCTTTCTTCTACCCTGGTGCATGTTTGCATTTCTCTGAGGCATTTCATTCTGTGCATAGGGCTTACTAGATTAATTGGTCTCTATGTCTAGTTTGTGAGTTCTGTAAGGGCAGAAATTACAAAATTCACAGATTTCGTAATCTAACATCTTGCAGGCTACCTAGCAGCCTGTTCCATAGTGGGCACTCGGTGATATTTATTTGCTGAGTAAAACCAAACTTTGTTTGTAGTAAAAAGGAATACTCCTGTGACAATCACTGGGGAACTCTACCTCTTTCGCAAGAATAGAATGTGTGCGTTCGTGATTTCACAAGCTGTGACATGGTGCTGAGCTTAACCTATTTCCACTGTTCCAAACCCTGGATTTTGAGTCAAATTCCCCCGGGCAAACAGGACCCTAACTGAGCTGTCACCTTATGTCAGTTCATTGAACACTTCCAGGTTTTTCTCCTAGTGAAATAGACACAAATCTCCTCCTTTTCTGAGAGAAGACCCAGAAATTGACACCATGCACAGGCAAGTTGTCTTCAGTATTTCAGCTTTCCCAATCAGTGATATGTCCTTCCTCCTTTGGAAAGAATCCCCCCCACCCCCACCTTCAAGTGCAGGTGTGTGTCAGTGCAAACTTTTAAGGTCACTGACACCCTCCAATAGTCAGAGCTTCCATGCTGTGTGTCTCTTCCAAGCAGTTTACCCTGAAGGCCACATGGATGTACTTACCTCAGTTCTTCAAATCTGCCTCAGCATAGTCTACAACCTGGGGACTCAGTGACCTGTCCCCAGCCCTCACCAGAATTATTAATTCATCAATTCACCCATTTGTTATAAAAATAGCTGGTGTTTACGGCATACCTACCATCTGCTGTTCATTATGCTAAATGCCTTCCATGTGGTAGATTATTTAATGCTCACAAGAGTGCTCTAAGGTAGATACTATTATCATCTCTGTTCTAAGGTTAAAAAATGGAAAAAATAAAAATTGTCACTGGGGACATTTGCTGAGGTTGCAACGATTAGCAATAAGAATGAAGGTGAGTCTTCAGAGTCCATACTCCTAAACCCCACACCAGCCCACAGATGTCCCCTGATGTCTTCGTGTAGTATGCGAAATTCTCAGGGATACATAACTTATATTCTCATGGTCCTGCCTATTTGAAGTGTCTGCTGTGAGATGCTACACTTCCATGATTTTGTGCAAAGAATGCTTTGTGGAGACAGTTGCAATATTCAAGTGAAATATTTTTCATACTATGTTTTGAAAAACCAAAAATAAAATTAACATTCTCTCCACATCGGGTAGTAGCCTCATGCACCACCACTTATGGTATTACGTTGTCACTGCTTTTTTCGGATTGTTTAGAAATTATTTTTAATAATGTCTATGAAGTCTTTTGGTGTCTTTCTTAAAAATAATTTTACTAATGGTAAAAAATCACATAAAGTTTAACATTTTTTGTAAATACGTGAATTCCCAAACCTGTAAAACATTAGAACCATATCTTGATAGGTCTCCTGTTTATAGCTCTTGATTCTGTCCCTCAAATTATTAAATGGTGTTGCTAAAACTCAAGTTCATCTATGGAATTTTCTGACTTAAAGTCCCGCTGCGACTCCCATGGCTTCCCTTTCCTTCAGGACAAGTTTCCATTAAAAACGTGTATTTGGGGCCCGGCCACTGTCCTCCTCCATTGTGTACATTTATTCTGCAGCAGAAAGCAGCATCACTTCACACCCCTGTATTTGTTCCTTCATCTCCAGCACACTGCACCCTGTTTGAGGCTTGATTCATTTATGCCAATCGTTTAAGACTTTAACTATGTGCTACGAAAGCCCAGTCCAGTGGGCTCGGTCCTTTAATCCCAGCTACCCGAGAGGCGGAGGCATGAGGATCAAGAGTTTGACCCAACCTGGGCAAACGAGTGAGGCCGTGTCCCAGACATGAGAAATGGATTGAGGATGTCGCTCAGCATGAAGCCGGTCTGGGGTTCACATCCTAGCCCCATAGAAAAGAAGCTGCATGCAAACCTGAAGACACACACGGGGTCGAGTCGAGCTTCCGCTCCCTCCCCATGCCTCCTCTACCTCTGTCTTGCGTCGCTGTGCTTCCAGGTGCAGCTCCACCATGTTGCAACAATAGTTTATCAACGGCAAACTTTTCTCACCAGATCTGCGAGCTCCTGGGAAAGGGGAAGGAAATACCTTGCCCCACTGTTTGCAGCTCTATGGCACCATCTGGAATTCTACAGGCACTCTCTACAGTGTCCTGTCGAAGCCTCTGTGTCATTACTGCAGCCTGATGATAGCGTCACCATGATGGATCTTTTTCCACTTCAATTTGAGACAATCTACCCATCTCTAGGGACAGTTTTTATTCTTTGTTTTTTTCTCTCTTTTCTGCATTTTTTAAATTTTATTAGTGTTCCTTTTCTCTGCTCTCTATTTTTTTTCTCCTTTTTCATTCTTTTCTCTCCTCCACCTTGAACACACACACCAGCTATCACAAAGATCACATGTCACTGAATACGTACTGGATACTGCGGAAAAGGCTGGGAATAAGAAAGCACCTAAGAAGTGTTTTCTGTGTGCAAGGTGACTTCATACGAGATGAGGAAAGGCCAAGCAGCCAGGTGCTGCAGCACAGCTCACAGTGACAACGACGCTGAGGAGGTGACCATGGAGTGCAGACCTGGACCCCGAGGCAGCCCGGGCAATGGAGTCCGTGAGGAATTTGAGGAGGATGCAACATCTCCAGGCAGACACAGAGCACAGCAGAGACAAAGCACACGCAAGAAAGGCAGGCAGAGGTCAGAGCGAGAGCGGTGCCAGCAGGGGAGCAGCTGCAGCACCCGGTGCAAACATTGCCAAGAGAGGAAGCCAGATTGACCAGAGGCAGAACACGAAGGATGCGGAGTTGCAAATACAGCGAGAGCTGAAAGGCCTTATGTAGTACCGAATCATTCCTAGCATTACTCATAAGTCAATTACAAAGTGTCAGGTACACCTCTAAGGGATTTTTGTGATCTCTCTCCTTTAATCTTCTCTTCCACACTTTGTGATACTAACTACTATGACCTCCAGGTCAGGAATGAAAGAAGCCTGTTATCACAATGGTGAGCTATTGCTGTGCTTCTCTCAGAATAAGCAAAATCCAAGAATCGGGCATCAGCTAGTTCTTCATTGCTGGTACACAGTACCTGACTCTGCAACTTAAGGGAGGAAAGGTTCATTTAGCTCCCAGTTTCACGAGGTCTCAGTCCATCGACGGGTGGATGGCTATGGCAGGAAAGATCTGGGGAGCAGCCGCTCACAACACCACAAAAGGAAGGACCAGTGACCTCCAGAAGAAGCCGGGGCAAGAGTTTCTGTCCTTCTAGGCCACACGGCCAGCAATGTGCCACACACTCACAGCCAACCACATGCACATAATCTGCCCCTCCTGATCAGGGCCCATCTAACAGCACATAAAATCCATAGATAATCTATAATATCCAAATACCTGAGCCTTTAGGGGGACATCTCAGGTCCAAACCTAGCACCCAGGTCACATGGGGGTGTGGAACAATAGAATTCCTACTTGCTGGTGGTAAAAGTGTGAAACAGGGCAGCCACATTGAAATGCCATTTGGTCTCAGAAAACTACACACACTCTTACCATGCAATCCAGAAATCATTGTCTTTGATGTTTACCCAAAGGGTTTGAAGACTTGTACCCACCAAAAGCACTGCTACAGGTGTTTATTACAGCTGGATCAATCATCTCGCACATCTCTGAGAGTTTGGGGAAGGGATGGGCGGGGGGAAGGGGGGGCTGGTATAGGGCAAGGGCAAGAAGGAAGGAAAAAGGAGGCCAAAATTGGTGTAAACAGTCCCCAAGCTATGTATTTCTAATGTTAACGAATCTGCAATTCATGTATCTAGATAAATTTTTAACAAGAAAAAAAGAAACACAGAGTAGTCCCTCTCACTTGAGGTGAATGGTGGAATTAGAAGTCATCCCTCAAAGCAAAAGACATCCTCCCTGGTACAGACAAATGGCTAGGGGTGGGGCTTAACGTGGTTGGAGTTTGATTAATCAAATCTCAAGAGAAGAGGCATGGCCATTATAAACAGAGTCCTCTATATTTAGTTTCTTAGAGCTGTAATACAAAACATCACTAATGTGGAATTTAAAACAAGAATTAATTCTTACACCTACAGACTACAAATCAAAAGAAAAATTAGTATGGTCTCAGTTCTCTCTCTAGCAGCTCTGTAGGAAAACTCTCCCCTAGCCGCTTCCTAGCTCGGAATGGCTCCGTGCAGCCCTTGCTTGTTCTTGGTGACCGACATACTGCTTCTTTCTTCATCTCTGTCTTTAGACAGGCTTCCCCCTGTTTCTGTGTTTCCACGCGTCATTGGTCTTCCCATAAGAACCCCAGCCACAGGATTTAGGGCATAGTCTAATCTGGTATAGCCTTATCTGAACTGAGCACATCCCTGATTTTCAAATAAAGCCAGACCCCGAGGTTATGTTAGAGATTTTAAAATTCTAATAAAACCAGTACAGTTCACAATCTGGCCTCCCAAAATTCATTCCCAATCCATATACAAAATAAATCCACCTTATCCCAAGGTCACCAAAACAGTTAACATGTTGCAGCATTAATTTTAAACCTAAGATTTAACACAAATTTTATTAACTCAAAAGGTTTCAGCTCTTAGCATCAAAATTCCTCTCCATCTGTGGATCTGTGAAATTTGAAAGCAAGTTATGTATTATTAAACCACAAGGATGAAATAGTCGTAACAGAATGCCGTTTGCATGAAGGAGGAGGAAGGGGTCGTTGGTCCAAAAGAAATCGTACATCCAAGGGCAAGGACAAGAATGGTCCAGTGTGATTCATAGGAAACCCATAAATTTCATTAAAATGTATCTAATCGGTAGGAGCACTGGACATTTAGATAAAGGGAACAAATATATTTCCAAAAGAAGAGAAGATTCCAGCTACCAAATCTTTCTGGGCAGGGAGCAGACACTTTGGAAAATGAAACATTTCTTACAGAGAAGAAAACAGAAGCAATTGTTCAGAAGTACAACCCAGAAGCCCAGATTTTGGGGCTGTACTCCAAGAATATTAGGAGCCAGTATTTCTTTTGGTATGTTGAGAATGGAAAGATCATTTGTGTTGCATGTACCAAGCTGCCAGTACACACAAAGGATCACACAGAATAGAGACACACCTGGGAAACTGTATCCCTGTTGTGTATCCCTGTTGTATCCCTGTCACTTGCTCATACCTGGGATGCAGCACTGAACACTCACTCAAAACTTGACAGAGAAGGAGTATAATTCGGTTCATCATTTCAGGTGATTTAATTCACAGTCGGAAGACTCCAAGGCAGAAACATCATAGTGGACAGGCACGGTAGGGAGAAGATTGCGCAGATTGTAGCGGCTGGGGAGGATAGTGGGGGAAGGTGCCAGAGACTAGAGGGAAGAGACTAGGGGGTGTTTTTAGTACTTGCAGCCAAGCCTCTATGACCCACCGAGATAGAACCAGGAGATGCTTTACTAATCTGCTAGGTTGTTCTAAATTTAATGAAGTTGACAAATCAGGTTTAACTCTCACACCAGTTGACCATACAGATCTTGGGATCATGAGGTTTCAGCCCTTTGATCTGACTGAGATACGTTTTGGAGTCCTAAAACCTAGAGAAGCTTACACTCAACAGGGAAAAGTGAATACATAGTGAATAGAGATCAAATCCTGAAATACCACACATTTGCCCTCCCCTTTGCCACATATACGGCTCCTTTCATCAAGAAGATTTTTGATTGGTTGTTTGTTTGTGTGTGAGTGTGTTTGTTTGTTTTCCAATTACTTAAAGTTGACCTGGTCTTGGAATTTGCTTTAGCAGAGCAGTATGAGCAGTGGGTCACCTGGGTATCCATGAGACTGCCGCATGAAGGGGTTTGCACCAGCCTTAAGGACAGGTCATGTGGAAGGGAACACAGATGCCTGAGTCAACGCCCTGTATGCATTAGGTCACAAGGGGCAATATCGCCCTAGTGTAGTCATCAAATGACTACAGGTACTGAGCCCAGCGGTCTAGGTCTAGGTCTAGGAGGCTTGGGCAGGAGGATAGGAAGTTTCAGCCTCACCCTGGGCAACTTCACAAGAGTTTGTCTCAAAATCAAATATTTTTAAAAAATGGGCTATGGGTGTAGTCAGTGCAAAGGCCCTGGATTTAGTTTCTAATATCATAAAAAAAAAATGGCTGCAGAAAAACACAGGGTCACAAGTTGGTAGGCAATCTGTCTACTGCACCCAGCCTGAACTGCTGGAGCGACTTTGAAAAAATGAAATGAGATTGGCATGCTGAATAGCATTTGAAATCTAATATACTAAAACACACACTTTTTTTATTCAATAGGCTTAATTATACAAAACACTAAAAAGTTTGAAATTTATAAGAATTTAAATCATTTCATGTGTTTCTTTTATACTGATGAAGTCAATATCAATCCCCAGGATATATTTGACATGTTTCCCACCGATCGTAATACAAAGGCAATCTATACCTGCGTATCAAAACTTTGAAAGGTCTTACTTTTATGCGATTGATACATTTGTATGCTTATTAAATTCTGGATTGTGGTTAGAGAAAGAAGCTTGGTTACTAGTTTGTTATTTCCATCCTGTTTGTAAATGGGGAAAAGACTGCATACAGAGTAGGCACTGGCATTGATGTGTGGAGCGAAGGAGGCCGGAAGGCCTAGCTAGCAACTGAACAGCTGGATGTTCAACAAGCGGCAGCAGAGATTCCTCCCCGTGTCACAGAAGGTTCGAGCGGAGGTTGCCGGCCTGCCTGCTGGGAAGTGTGTCCCACAGGAGCACTATTACGCCACACATGAGAAACACACAGAAAAAGAAACAATTGTTAGTTTCTTTCTCCTCTAAACCATTCCTGGAGGTCAGCTGTCCAAGCTTTAATTCCACTAAGACATTAAGGTAATAGCTATAAGTGACAGAGTCTGAAAATGTCATTTTTCTGAGTAAACAAAGTCCAGGAATTATCAAGATCTATCACTGATGATTCATATCTATTTCTCCCAATTCTAGAAGGCAAAGAATATACCTTACATATCACAGCATCTCACCTGAGATATTGCAGACCTGCGTTAAATGAGAAAGTGCGCTTGGGTAAGTTATTTTAGGAATATTAATATTTGTCTCTCTCCATTATTTTCAGACTGGTATCCTTATCTTTATGTAGCAACAGTGATAATTAATTCACAGTTATGTAATAGTGACTCAGTGGGATTATATAGATATATGGAATGCCTAAGCCAACAGGGGTTGTATAACAAGGGCCAGCTAAATGGAAGTTACTCAAGATACAGCGTCATTCTGTCACTCTGCCTTTTCCAGAATGTTCATTTGTGATTTGTGTTTGTATTTGAACATGGCTAGTTAGATTTTTTTTTTCCCAGCCGTTTTTCTACCTTGGTCTGAATCTTCACTAATAGCCATGACTCTGACATGTCAAAGACTGGACATTGTTGGCAACAGATCTTAGCTGCAGAAGCCAAGGTTGGAGTTGTTGCTGCTACTGGTGATTTCCATCCCTAAGTTCATTAAACTTTTAGAAGCAGGAAGGTCAATAGTGATTTATGCCTCTGAGAGCAAACTCAGTAGCAGTTCTTTACAAACAGTCCTTCTGTCTTGACATACGGTGAGACTAATAGTTAATGAAGTCAGTTTCATAATGCAGTAATTGCCCTCTTTGCAACACAAAAGCCTGGTATGATACAAAACAAAATATTCCCAAGGCCCCACCTGGGAAAAGACGACAGGAAAGGGAGTGGGGTGAGATTCTTCCGCTTTGTGGGGACGGCCAGTTTCACGGCCAGCCTCTCTAGTCTCCGGAAGGCCTGCCTACAGAGCAGGCAAATCTTTATTTTTTAGTGTCTCGGGAAGAAATTAGATTTTTATTGGTAAATCCTCCATCACCATCAAAGTTGAATATTCTTTAAAAAATCTATTGGGAACCCATGCAGATCTACAGGATAGAAGACGGGATGGGTGAAGCTGCTCTCCCTCTTTGGTCTGAAACACATGAGCGTCAGACTCTCAGACCTTCACACTGGGGCTGAGAGCTATACAAACCACTCCCATTCTGTCCTAGGGCTCTTTAGGCTTTTCTTGTTCTGGATTTTCCAATGGCTGGAATGTTCGTTCTTCAGCTGGCAGGAAGAAGATTGTGGAGACCCAGTCTTCATTATGGCCTGACCCAGTTTCCATGCACGTCCTCTTTCTGTCTTTCTGTTTCCCTGTCTCTCTTTCTCTCTCCTTGACTAATATACTCAGTCACTCCACATACCATGATATCCTCCACACCGCAGAACACGTGTTCTAAATGCACAGTTGTGTGCATCTCAGCCTTCCGTCATGGCTTTGCCTCCTATTAGTAAAAATTGAAAACATCGGTCACCTAGATGGTCCACATGAGAACACGCAAGTGTCAGAAAAGAAGCAAGGTGTTTTACAAGTGCAACCACAGGAGAGAGCAGCTGACTAGGATGAAACGTATTCAGTCTCTGGCCTTGGACTTATCCACCAGTTGCATGAAGAAGACGATGCAAGGAGGAAGTACGTGCTTTTGGAACCAGGTTTGACTTCCTCTGTCTGCTGTGTGTAAGGGGCTGGAGAGACTATGGGCAAGGGGAGGTTTCTGTGAGCATGACTCAGATTCAAGCAGAGACAGTCCCTCTCTGGTATTGTTCTCTAGAGCGAATATTGATTATCTGAAGACCTCCTGTCTCAAATATCCAAGTCAACCTGTCTGAACCACCAATGGAGTAAACACCATAAATCTTTATATTGCTTGTATATTGCAGCCATACTTCTATGCAGTACTGTGGATCCTCGGACATCAGAGTAGAGACAGGAAGTTAGGAGGCTGTGATTGTATTCTAGCAGAAGATGAGAGTGGTTTGGAAAATGTGGTATTTAGCCAGGCACACTCTAATAATACCAACATTCCATGGGCCTGAAGAAATAGAATTGCAAAGTTCAAGCCCAGTCTGGACAACTTAATGACTTTCTCAAAGAAATAATCTAAAAAGTTCTTTGGACGTAGCTTGATACAACAGCTTGGTATTGAACCCTGCTACCACACACACACACACACACACACACACACACACACACACACCAAAGAGAAAAAAAGAAAATCAGAAAAGATAGCATAGCATTAACAACAACAAAAAAAAAAAGTTTTCATGAGCTTGCTGTACATTGTATGACGGAGCAAAAGAAAAATTTGGTCAAGAATCACTCATCTTATCACCTGTGACCAGGAGATCTCTCTTCATTTTCTGAGTTTTCCAAAGCATTGTTAAGAATTATTAGAGAAAACAGGAGCCTACTCAAACACATGTCTTGGAACTAATATAAATATATAATGAGATCTAAAACATGATTTTGCTTGTCATAATTATCTTAAATTTTATTTATTTTGTCTGCAGCCCTTGTGGTCTCAGCCCCAAAGCCATGTTTTGTTGGTGATCTGTGGTAGGTATTCTGTGTGGCCGCTGGGAGGGTAGACTGTTGTTATCAAAGTGAAATGTGCTAATAAGAAAGAAAGCCCATGGTGCGGCCGGCCGGCCTTGGCCTCAGGTCAGGAGCGGCATTTGGAAAGTCTAGCTGGAGGCATCAAGGAGGGAAACCAGGAACAGGGCGGAGTGTCTCTTTGCTTTGGTTCCATGTAGAAAGAGCAGGGGTGAATAGGCAAAAGTTCACTTTCTCAGAAGAAGATGTGTACCTAACATGCGAGTGATCTTCAGTTTTTAAATACTGGATTTTAAGGTGTGGTGGGGAGGATGAAAATGAAACACAAATGGAAATGTAGATCACTCGGCTCAGGAAGCAAGGATCATAAAGGCTGGGAAGTGGGCTCCATGGTCCACCATGTTAGTCAGTTCTGGGACAAAATACCTGACATACACAACTAGCAGAGGAAAATGTTTCGCTTTGTTTTGGTTGCCCACAGACTGGGTAATTCACAAATAATAAGATATTTTTTTCTTTGGGTTTTCGGCTCACGGTTCAGAGAATTCAGACCACAGCAGGCTGGCTCCAATGAAGAAGAAGCATTGTGGTGGAAGGGTATGACAGAACATCGCTGCTCATCTCACGACATCCTGGAGGCAGAGTGTAGGGCTACAGCCAGAGAAGAAGAGGCCAGCGACCAGGTAAGTGTCCCAGTTCATATCCCCGTGACCTAGCCAGACACACCCAGAAGTGTATGTACTGATCTCCTAAGCGACTCAAAACAAATCAAATTGAAAGTCAAGATTAATTTTTACAGACACCAATGACAGACCCTTGGGATGATGCCTTCAGTACCTGGAGTCAGAAGATGGGTTCGCCAGAAGACCAGTGAAAGAAACACAGACATAGGTCTGTCTGGCAGTTTTCTGCATCAACAACACGTGGGAGGGCGACTTACTCACCTAGCTCTTACACATAAAGATATTGAGTGACTATTTCTTAAATACATGAATACATAAAGCTGTCATGTCACATAATAGGATTTTGTTCTGGATTTAAATTATGAGTCACTAAGAGAGGTTCTAGAAATGCCCTAATATTTTTCCCTACTCTCTCTTTAACCTGGTTACATTCTCTTTACAAATCACATTTGCCTCTTGTCCGGCATGTCTTACGACACTAACAGAATACCACGGTTCGATATCTCCAACAGCAAAGATTTATTTCCTCATGGAAGTTTGAGACCTGGATGTCAAATCACTTGGTTTCTCTTGTGGCCTCTGTCACGGGCTTTTAGACTGTCACCTTCTCACGTTTTCATCACATAAACTTTTACTCTGTGCCAGAACTCTTAGATACAACTTAATTCTTACTGGAATTGTTCTCAACTCTTTGTGACCTCGCTGAATGTAATTGTGTATTTAAAGTTTCAATCTTCCAATAGCTTGAAAGATGAGCTTGAAAGATAGCTTCCAGTGTTGAGTGAATTGGGAGAAAGCAAAATTCAGTTGAAAACACCCAAGATATTACCCTATCTATGAATCTTTGCCTTATTTACTCAATTCAATTCACTAGCAAAAAAAAAATTAATTGAACACTCAATTTATGCCAACCATTTGGCATGGATCTTCAATAACCATTCATTAAAAAGTGAATAAAATATGATCTCATTGTCCACATAAATACCACATCTGTAGTGAACGTTATAGTGGCAATGCCAGGGAGGTTTTTCCAGAATGATCAAACTTTAATTCAGAGAAGGAGACATGCACGGCCTGTAACAGCAATTGTCCCCCATATTCCTAGATTCTACCATGAGCGAAAGTAGACAGAACACCCACAGAAGTGAAATCAATCAGAGTTTTATCATAGGGTCTTATACGTATGACCTTTCTTAGCCCATTTCTACTACTATCACAAAATACCACAGACTGGGTCATTCGTAAATAATAGAATATATATTTCTCACAGTTGTAAAATGTGGAACAAGGCCAAGTTGCCCATATGTGACTGGTGAGGGCTGCTCCCTATTTTCGGGGTGGTGCCTGGTTGCTACATCCCTAAAAGAGAAGAAAATGTTGAGTCCTCACATAAAAGAAGGGTGAAAGGGTAAACAGAGCTCTCTTCAACCTCAAGCCCTTTGAAAATTTATTTTATGTTATTTCATTTGGTTTGGGGATGAAACCCATTTTCACCCATTATCTAGACACAGGTTCAACCACGGAGCTAGCTACGCACTGACTCATTCTCAAGAGTGCTAACCTCCCTTGAGAGGGTAGAGACCTCATAACTTAATTACATTCCAATGGTCCTATTACTTAATATTGTTGCACTGAGGACCAAGACTGAATAATAATTTTGAGGGCAACACATATTCAAACTACTGCAGGTCTCATAGGATGTCACAGAAAATTGGAGTTGATTTTCTATCCATGACAGGAAATGGAAAATATTCTGAAAGTTACACAAGATTTTATTTACTTTTTGGTGAAGCAAATGACCCTTCCACAAGCAAAGTAGATTATCCAAGGTCTCCATAGCTTCATACACATTTATTTCTTCAGTGCCTTGGGGCCCAAAAAGTGACTCACATTTAAATTTCTCTATGACGCATACAGTTGCTTTTCTCTGAGTACTTTTCTCTGTTTCTAATAGCTATTACAACCAGAGTATTTTGAGGACATTCTAGATGATTTTTAAAATGCTTTGTAGAACCTAATGGAACACAAATATTATGTCTATTGCTTACCAACCTGAACTGCAGTAATATATTCAGATATTATTTCCTCACCTCATTACCACTTAATTGAATTTAAGTTAAATTTGTATTTATGCTGTATAATTAGGAATAACAGGTAAGGGACAGGAACATTCTCATTAGTGGCCATCTGTTTGTAAAGAAGAGGTAATAACAGAATCCCCAGGATCCAGTGGCAAGTGTGCACGCACTCAGAACAGCCCTGCTAGAGGACAGACATTTATTGTTTGGGTGAAATGGTAGCTGGGAAGCTAAGCGAGTGAGTTGCTACTCCCGTGTCTTGTGTGAATAACTTACTCAGGAAGAGGCTATCATCAAAGTCTATTCACCCCAGGTAGACCACAGCCAAGAGATCAAAGTAACAGTGGCACTGAAGACCAACTTGGTGAACCAATGGGTCTACCCCAGTTCCTTAGAGGAGGATGGGTGAAAGGTTATACACAGAAACATAGATGAAGGCTACCTAGAGGAACATGAGTGAAGGATCACTTGCAAGTCCGTGCACGACTCAAAGGCACCTGTGTCAACACAAAGTCCGTCCCAGCATAGGTGATGCCTCTAGGAAACGATTCTGCCTCCTGGAACCCCACTGTCTGGTCAGCTACTTCTTTCCTCTCTGTCTACTTCTCCTCCACTTCTGGACTAGGTAAAAGCAGACATAGGCTACAGCCCCATTTTCTCACTGAAATTCATCTTCCTTCTCAGAGCTTTCTCCCCCAGGTGCCCCCACACACCTGTGTTCACTGGCCCATTTAGCAAACAACTAGCCCCAGCCAATCTCATGAGTAGCCTAACAAGGATCCAGTGACCAGACTTAGCATCCCACTTGCCCAGCACTTTGACATTCAAACCCTTTGTCCTAAGAATGAGCAACACCTCTCTTCAACAAGCATGCATTCCTGCTCTTCATTTTGATTTTTTTCTAGAGTTATTTTCTAGCATTTTTCCATGTTGTTAGCATGACACTGTCATGACATCAGTGGGTATTGTGTGTTAGTAATATGCAACCAACGGGGTGATGCACATTTTACACATGACCAGATAGAGGCTCCAGGAGCCAAGTGACTCACCAAGGAAACACAGAACCATGGTGGGAAAAGTCCAGAAGCAAGGAAGCAGGCCTGGAATCGAGCATCGCATGCGCTCACTAGCCCCTCTGGTCCTTACTTACTAGAATTGTGCATCGCATGCACTCACTAGCCCCTCTGGTCCTTACTTACCATCGAAGGCTCCACATACCTGGACACAGAGAGTGATTATTGGTAGCATAGTGAGCTCCCTCCATTTTCTCAGAGCCAACTTTGAATAAAGCCTTTTCCTTTTCCTCAGGCCCCTTGCTGTTCTCTGGGGAGCGATGAGTGGTTGGGACCCTACATCACATTGCAATGTTTATGGAGTTGTTTTGTATTCAAGCTCAGACCCTGACATCCCTTAGTTTTGTGACCGTTGGTAAGCCACAGCGTACAGATCTAAATGTTATCTGGAAGACATAAACTACAGCATTTACCGCTCAGAGTCATAGTGATCGTCATACTATGCCAGATAATCTGTAAATTCATTGATCTGGCAAGTGTTACAAAGCAGTCACTATGACAGGCAAGTGTTTGAGAGACAGCTGGTCCTGTTAGGCAGCACAGAGGAAGGTGCGGCCCGTGTCCCCAAGAGATCTAACCATTTTAGGGACTTAAGCAGAGATGTGCACCATCCAGGGAGTCATTTGACAAAAGCCACTTCTGTGACTCAGACTGACCGGGCAGACATGGAAGTCGTCATTTTGAATTGGATGTCTCAAGTAGCTTTCAGGACAAGGTCCTGTGTAAGACTCTGAGCAGGTAGAATTCCACAGAGGCAGGGGAACCAGCACAGCAGAACAAACTGGTCATTGGCCAGACAGAATTGTGCACCTATAAAGGCTGCTGTGAAGTCCCGTTAGAAGTTCTGGGCCCAAACAAAGCCCCGAGGTAGATTAGGGCAACGTCGGTCCACGGGGCCTCCCGGGAGAGCAGTGACACTCTCCAGGATCGCTGGTCTCCACGTCTCCACCTTGGTCCCTTCCTCCCAGCAATGGCAGCTGGCTAGAAGCAAATGGTGTTTGGGGCCCCGTGTCTCGTTTTTATGATTTATCAGTCCAGTCTTTCGGCAGCGGGGTGGCAGAAGACAGAGTGTGCCGGATGGCAATACTCGGGGAATTTATGTTGTGTAGCTAAACATCGTGTCTGCCGATCTCTTCCCAGTAATCTCCGATAATACCCAAATGGGCTTTTTATTTTAAACATCTGGACAGCCTTATGGTGGTTGAGAATTAAGGTGCTGAGAGAAGAAAGCAACACAGTCATAAAGTATGCCGAAAAAACAAAGCTTTCTTTGGAACATTAACTCCCTTCCTGAGAAATCGTTGCTGTTCCTCAAACCACACTTAGTAACTTTCCGTCTTCTTCTCAGGTACACTTTTCTCCTGCAAATACTCTCATGGCATTTAATGGGGCCATTAAGGTAGGAAACTAAGAGATATTAGCATAAAAAGAACATTGTCAGAAGAAAAAAGATGCAAAAGGCCTTTGCTCACACATGTCCGGCCCCTCCCCTTGGCACTAGCTTTTGTTTTATAACTGCAGAAATCCCCACAGCGGGTGGTGGTAATTTTAGCTAGGTAATAACTCTGCCGACACCATCATCAACTGGCAAAAAGGTGTGTAACTCAGACGAAAGCGAGGCTGGCGTGGAGAATCATCGCGTAGCTTTATTTGTTTTTAATGCACACAACCATTCCATAGACCGACGCTGTTGTGTTTTTATCTTACGTCTCCGGAATTTCTAGGGTTCCTTCCAGCCGTAGGAGGTAGAGATGTGCACAGGCTTTGATGCCTCCGAGGCTCTTAGAAACCGCGCCATGGGCTGGATGGCCTCTCCGCCCAGCTGTTTCTAGTAAGCGACCTCCCTCCTGTCTGCACGCAGGTCTCCTGAATGTGGGTCACCCTGGTGTCCCAGAGCCGTGCTGGGCACTCCCTTCTCTGACTCGCCATACACCACTAGCCTGGCTCCCATGACAGAGCCGTTGCATTTCTAAGAATGAATAGACATTTCTCAAAAGAAGAAAGACAAATGGCCAGTGTGTACCTAAAAAAATAAAGCCCAGTTTGGCCATAAACCTAATGCAAATAAAACAACCCTAAAGCTCTATCTTAACTCCAGTACGAATGACTGCAGCCAAGATCTTAGAGACAACAAGTGTTGGTGAGGTCGTGGGAAGACAAAAGAAACACGTCTACATTGTTGATGAAAATATAGGTCAATAGAACCAATATGGAAGTCAACATAGAATCCTCAAAAAGCTAAAAATAGAAACTCAATTTGACCCAGGTATGCCACTATTGGATCTCTGCCCCAAATAGTTAAAGAAATCATATTGCAGTAATACACGTATACCCATGTTTATAAAAACACAACTAATAATAGCTAAATGTTTGAGGTGGCTTATATTCTCATGAATAGATGAATGGATAAGGAAATCATACACATACATGACGGAGTACTGCTCTGCCAGGAGAGAAAGATAGATCCGAGTTATTTGTTGTAAAATGAGGATGTTTGAATGGGTAAGTACCCAAACAGAGGACTTTGCCTCTGGTCAGAGGCCGGAGTTGTTCGGAACATAAATAGGCAGACACAAAAGACAACTGCAGAAGCACCTGCCTCTCCCGCGGCTTTCCCCGGGACCTTGTGTCTGCAGCTCTTTCTCCCACTTCCGTTCCCTCCCGGCACTTCCAGCCTGCCGGGGCTCCTTTCCGCCTGTGTCTCTCACTGTCCCAGATCTTTACCTCTAGGCCTTAGTTCTCTCTTGAACTGTATACAGCCCGATAGGATCCGTAAGTATCTCAAACACACATTTTCTGAAGTAAAACTTGGATGACTCCTCAGAATTGTTGCTTCCCAGATTTCTTTTCTCCAACAAATTGCTCATAACTACAAGCAAGTCACAGCAGCTTAGGATGTTCCAAGAAGTCTCCTCTGATCCTCCCAGGCTGCATGAGACTCCATTGCTTTCCATTCCATTTTGAACCCTCGGAACTTCTGCCCACGTGCAGTTAGGAATGTCATCATAAGATGAACCGCCTGTATTCCTTAAAGCATGCATTATTCCTTAAAGCGTGAGCTCATTGAGAAAGAACATTATTTAACTAATCTAAAATAGCACCTAGACTCAAGCAAATATTTCTTGAACAGTCACTACAATAACGATGATTAAGGCGATGCTGCACACTCACAAACACGTGGTCTCTGCATATGTCACTATGGTTTAGTTTTTATGATATCATCATGAAGTAGGTATGTTTAAGGAATCTGTGTTTTATAATTTCAGAAATTTAATATTTTGTAGCTAAAATATATTTTGTAGCTTTTCTAAAGCAGCAGAGAAGGGTCCTACAAAACATCAAAATTTGTATGTTTAAGTACAAGCCAAGTTAACATTTTTTGAATTACTGTGTTAGTTAATACTAATATCAAACACCTGGGGCTGGAGGACTGGCAGAGTGCTTAAAGTACTTGCCTTGCAAGTGTGAGCCCCTGAATATGATTCCCTAGCACCACATGAAGCTGGGCATGGCACACCTGTAATCCTGACACTCAGGAGGATGAGGCAGGAGGATTGCAGTGAGTCTAAGTCCAGCCTGGGCTACACCAGGAGTTCAGAACTAGTCTTGGCTATAGAGTGACACCCTGTTACAAAAACAACAACAATAACAAAACTACACAGTTCTTAAGAATATAATTGAATTAGAGATATTACAATATAACATATTTGATGATCAAAATACAATCCTAATGTACTTGCCATATAAGTTTCAAAAACAGTAATACCAAGATTCAAGCAAAACAACTGCCGGGACCAACACCAGTGTGATTATTTGAAATGAACAGCAATGATGAACTTTATAGTTATATTCAATGATGTAAGTGAAAATAGTCTCTTAAGAAATGCAAAGATACAACATTTCATCAGAACATAACAAAATGAAGAACCCAACAAAAATTCCAGAATTCAAAAACACAAAATCAGATTTTTAAAAAGGAAAAGTATTAGAAGGAAAGAAAAGAAAGAAATGATGGGAGACACAAGAAAGAAAAGAAAGAAAGAAAGAGAAAGAAAGAAAGAAAGAAAGAAAGAAAGAAAGAAAGAAAGAAAGAAAGGAAGGAAGGAAGGAAGGAAAAGATCACTGCACAGGCACCGTTGGAAGGGAAACACTGTAGTATAAAGAGTGTTCTTAAAGTTACGTCAACAGGAGTTTTCCAGTGAAGAACAATGGAGTTTTAAGATACATAGATTTTGAATGTGAGAAGGCACTGAGAGAGGATAGGACAGACACAGCATACATTTTATAGTGTGATATCTGAACGGTTCCCCAAATATAAAAAAACACAAGTTTGTAAGTTTGCAAAACGCAAGGTAAATGAACCCTGTGCAAGATCAGTAAAAATGAAACCGTGCTTAGGCACATCATAGGAACCTGCTAAAGTGGAAGATAAAGAAAAAATCTTGTAAGTCATTCTAGAAAAAAGTACTTTCTTTACAGTAATGATTGGCATTAGTACTGACTTATCCTAAAAAAACTATGGAGGTCAAGATATCATATCTTTAAAATGATGAAAAATAAGCTCCCAAATTAAAATTTTATATTTAAAAATGTTATACACAGAACATTCATTTATAGGAGATATTTACTATAAGATATACTAAAGATAGTGTTTCCACTACCAGATTTAACTCAGGAATCAAAAGTGAGGTAAAAATTTGAAAAAAGAACATTTGGAAGAAAAACATGTACTTTCCTGATAATTGTTGTAATGCCTGAGATTGCTTTAAAAGTTATAATATTCTCTTGATAGAATATAGTAATATACAAATACTACATATACTAAATACGGTACATAAAGAATGAAGAGGAACAGGCAGAGCCCAGGGAATTTTGATAGGCATGAAATCCATGTAATACATCAGTGGATGCACATGATAGGTATTAGTCCAAACCCACAAAGAGTAGAATAGCAAGAAGACCCTTGACACAAATGTCAATCTTTCAGTTATAACGAGGTGTCATTACAGGTTCATTAACAATCCTGGTGGGGTAAGTTTGGTGGGGGCCATTGCTGAGAGGGTGGCTACGCATTTGTTTGCATGTGGTAGGAGAAGGCATAGGTAGAAGACATCTCTGTCTCCCTCTCAATTTAGCTGTCCACCTAAGCTTTCTCTAAAAATTAAATCTACTTAGAAAAGAAAAGAAAAGAAAAGAAAGCAACATCATCTGAAACTGTGAGATAAAAGAAATCTCTCCTCCCCTAAATTTTGGATGTTGGGTATTCTGACCCAGCAACAGAAATGTAAATAAGACACCAGTGATGAGTGTTTGATAAAACCGGGGAGACATATATATATATATATATATATATATATATATATATATATATATATATATACTTTTGTAAGTAAACCTGAGTAGGACTCATTAGCTTATAGATGAAATTGTAATATATTTAATTGATCATGCATATTTAAAACTGATTTGAAACTTGGAGGAAGCCATCCAGGGGTGAGACAACAGAAGATAAGCAAAGAGATAAAAAGGAGAACAGAAGAAACAGGCAGAGTTTGGGCAGATTCAGATCTCTGAATTCAGATTGCTTCTGAAACCAGTCTACATCCCCATCCCTGGGTATTATTTAAAATGAAATAAAACCCCGAACGCTCTTCAGATGACACTTCTTTGGCTTAAGTTTACTTTTGTAGTATTCCATCTCACACTTAAGAAATCTTAATGACTACACTCATTTGCTCCACACTTCAAGTTAGGAGCACCTCACTCAAAATGTTTCTTCATGTAAAATAGAAAAAAATATAAGAAAATATGTCAAACCATACAGGAAGCTGCTGCCAGCTGCATTTTGGGAGAAGCAAAGGGCCTCTGCCGTCTCCCCAAACCCTCACCAAGTTGCAGCTGCCTCTTTTCCCTGTGCGGCAGACCCCCCGAGCTCTGTGCATTGTTTGGCCTGCAGCAGTAATCCCCAACAGCAAGGAGAGTGCATCAGCCAATGATGTGACGGATTGTTTCATTTTTCACCCTGCATTGGCTACACCTGCTCCTTGCCCGGCCTGCCTGCATTTTCTACTTGAGAGCTTTCTCCTCCCACCTGCACACCCAGCAGGCAGAACTGTTCTGGGACCCCTCCGTATCTCACCAGCCTCAGTAGACGGCATGTCCTCCTTCGATTACACATTTCAAAGGAGGATTCTGAGCCCATACTCACCACTGTGACCAAAATTCTGCTGTGATCCTGGATACTAACAGTGAATAGTGAATAGTGAAGCTGATTTGAGCCCCAATTAAAGTGGTTTTAGGCATACAACTCCATGCTGATGTAGCTTCACATGTATCACACACACACACACACACACACACACACACATACACACACACCCCGTGAGCACAGTCACACAATGCATAGACATGTGCACACCCCGAATACACAAGGACACATGTACAAGCATACACAAATACAGAGGCATGAACCTTGAGGGAGCCTGCCTGACATCTGGTCAGAGGTGTGACTTCATATCAACTTTTCCAGCACCAATGCTCTCGCTTTTCTTAAATCAGCCTAGGAATATCTAAACAACACCGTGAAGCATGAAAGAGAAACATAAATTTTCATTCAGCCTGAAGGGAAATTATTTTTAAATAGGAGAGGAAAATATACACATAGAGAATGCTTATTTCGGAACACAAAGAATAGAGCATTGGCCAGAATGGTAAACAGAGGCCACTTTTGTAATTTCATGGAAATGATTTTATTTGCTAAAGATGTTCTATAAATATTAATTGAGAATTTCTGGGTGCCGTAGTGTTGGTCTGAAGTCCAGCCCTCTAGAGGCCAAGGCAGGAAGATTGCCATGAGTTGGAGGCCAGTGTGGACTACACAAGCAAGACCCACCTGGACTACAGAGTGAGATCTTGTCTTAAAAACAAAAACAAATATTAAGTGATCAGAAAATGGTAATGCTGAGATAAAAGAGAGACAGTGACTAAAGTAAGCTACCCTGTCAGGAATAAACACATTTCTCTATAATAAAAACTCTCTAGCGCTGAGGACTCCACTTGTAAATAAGAGGCTAGGGATAGGGCAGATTTCTTTAAAGACAGGATAAAGGATGTTGCCTCAAGCCTAACACCTAGATTAAAGTCAAGTCACCTATACTAAAGGAAGACTTCCCAAAACGAACACACATCCTACTCAGTTGACTTGGCCAAACTAATTCAATTAGAAGAAAATATAGTAGTCATTCAATGGCAAAGAAGGGAGAAGCTTGGGAGAGAACTTCAAGGACATAACTGGATGTGATTGAGGTTCTCATGATCGATCTACGCACTCACCCAGACAGCTGCATCTGCAGGTCTGCAACTCAGGTGAGGCGACCTTCCTTAGGACAGTGGTCTGGTTTATCAACATCTAGCTGGTATTTAAAGTCAGAGCATCAAGTGAAATCCTCAAGGCAGAGTACAGAAAGAGACGCAAAGTGACCTCTGGGGCGTAGTGGAGGGCAGTGAGACATGAGATCAGGCCAAGAAAGGGTAATAAAGAGACAAGCCAAGGGAAGACCACGCAAGGGAAGAAAAAGAAAAAAAGAAGTGAGCGTGAATTACAGAGCAGACTCGTGGTGCCCTGGTAGAACAGGGCCTCAAAGGCGAAGAGGCTGAAAAACTGACACCTCTGTCATTCAGCATCCAGGGAAGAGATGACGACCGACAGACAGATACAGAGAAAATGTGAAAACGTGACTTGGCAGAGCAAAGTGTCATTAATGAGGTTTTTACAAAGCTGAGGAGAAACAAGAGAAAACACACATGTGTCTCAAAGCCCACAAGAAGCCTCTGTCTATCTAAGGCTGTAGTAACTGAGGACAGGCATGGACCTTACACATTTAGAGGCTTAAAAGCGGGACCCTGGAGCCGAAATGTGGGCACTTCAGCAGGGATCCTGGCTGAGCTATTGCCCTATCTTTAAACTCAGAGAAGCCCAGCGGAGCTGAGATTCAATTTCCAAAAATGTGTGGGGGCCAGCTGGTGCTGGTGTCTCTAGGGAGACATGACAAAGCTGGCAGCTGGATCTGTCTGTGTCGGAAAAATTGCAGTTTTGATAATTGACAAAATTTGCCTATATTTATGGTGTATAACACATGCACATATATATTGTGAAAAGATTAAGCCAGCCAAATTAACATACCCATTACTTCGTGTGCCTATTTTGGTGTGGTGTGAACATGAAGAAGCTACTTTCTTAGCAAATTTTAAGAACACGTGCATCATTATCAAGGATAATCATCTAACTGCACAGCAGCCTTCCTAAACCGATCCTTCCCCGAGCTGAACATGGGGCTCTCGATCAGGGTCCCTCCCGTCACTGTCCACCCTCTACTGCAGCCCCTGATCCCTAACAGCAAGCACTCTGCTTCTGCGGTTTCCACAGATGCTGCTGCGGAGAGAAAACACCACTCCCTACATAAACGGTCACTGGTTGGGTTGGGTTGCCAGACGTGAGGAGCCAGAGCAGGGGCAGACAGCAAGCAGGCAGGGTGATGCTCGTGTGTCTGTCTTTAGGGCTCCTATTTCTCGCTCTCCTGTCTCTCGCTTGATGGATGGTGACCTGCATGGCTAAGGCAAGCTGGTCACTGACAAAAGAGACAGACAAGGGACAAAAGTGTTGGGTATGAGAGAAGCCATCTACACGGCTGTAAAATGATCTAAGAATTGCAATCTAGGCTCTGCCTTCCAAGACCATGAAAACTCATACACAAGAAGTAGACCCACAAATACAAGGTGGAAATATGAGCCTGATTTTGGTGACGGTGGAAGTGACAGAAATCACAGAGGACAGAAGGAAATGCCCAAACTCTCAAAGACAAAATATTACCAGGGCATGAAACACTTTCCAAAGAACACCAGGAAAACTCACAGAAACAAAGGAGAAGGAAGATGAACTATCTGGAGGATATCAGCTTTTGGTGAATCACTCTCCCCCTGAGCTCCCTGAATTATGTGATCTGAAATTTGTACTCACACTGCAGGTGTGGAGATGTCAATTCACCATCCCATCTCCACTCTCCCCATTCACACTCGTAGTCCCAGAATTAAGTACTGATCATGTTACTTTAAGAAAGTAGAAATATGGATTTCTTACATAGGCCTAAGGCCAGAAACAAACTTCTAGTGGTATAAAATGAAAATTTATGGAATTGACTGCAATATCATTCTCAATTATTTAACAAGAATCTATACATGAAAAGAGGGCAATGGCAAAATTCATTCTTTACATACGACTCCTGCCTCAGCCTCCTAAGGTATGGCAAGGATTTGGTTAATCTTTCCATACCAAAGAAAGACTGCAGTTTAATTCCAGATACCAAGACACTTCACAGCCTTCTCATCCTGCGCAATAGTGCACTGGTTTTCTGTTTTGTAACAAGAGCTGTATTGAGAGCTGGGCTTTGGTGAAAACTGCTTGGGCCTTTGTATTAAAATTTATCTCTAATATTACTTTTTTTGAGTCATAGCTACTAAGTTACCCAGGCTGGGCATGATGATCCTGCCTCAGCCACCAGAGTGCTGGATTGCATTCATGAGTGTCACCATACCTAGCGACCTGGCGTGAATCAGAGAACACATTGGCTTTAGGGTTCTTTACATGAATATCCATATAAAGCTGTTGTGGAGCTCTAGAAAATAATTGGTCTCTTTCTAGAACATCTAATGTTTTTCTCTGGTTTAAGTTGTACACAATAAACTTTTTATTATAATTTTAATATTTTATTTGAATTCCAAAGTAATAAAGCAACCAGTTTTCTCATCATTTTAGTGACCAAGCAGCAAATGCACAGAAAGCTTTTAAAAATTAAGATTTCTGTGAGTTTGTCCTGGGTTCTGACCCCAATTTAGATATTTTTTTTTAAATGTCCTGGGTTGGAGGAATCTCTCAGCAGCTGAAGCAGTTGCCTAGCAAGTGCTAAGTATCTGGGTTCGATTTCCCCAGCCCACACATAAACTGGGCGTGGTGGCACCTGTCTGGAACCCCAGTGGGAGGCTGAGGCAGGAGAACACGGCTGTAAGTTTTAGGATACATAGTGAGTTCAGAATCAGCCTGGACTACAGAGTAAGACCTTGTCTCAAAAAAGTTATATATCTACACACACACACACACACACACACACACACACACACACACACACACTCCACACTCTCTTCTTCGGGATTTTGGAACTTTCAGCTATGAATGGTCAAAAAAACTCCTTTGATTTTGAAGGAAGCTCACATGCTAATGAGACCGGGCATTCTCTCTGGTCTTCATGAGAGTGTACCAGCTACTTTCCCTGTTTATTTGGATATCTGCTTCTGGCTAGACTCGGGCCATTTGACGTGTGAGTGGGACAGTGTATTCCTGCGAGGATTCCACGAACATCTTGAGTTTCTTGGTATCTCTATTCTTGGAGTTCAACTCGTGGTCCTTCCAGGTATCATGGCAACCTGATCACCTCTTCATTCCCATTGCTTACCAGCCTTTGTGTCATTTCT
The DNA here is from genome assembly GCA_004027205.1 of Ctenodactylus gundi. NCBI lineage: Eukaryota > Metazoa > Chordata > Mammalia > Rodentia > Ctenodactylidae > Ctenodactylus > Ctenodactylus gundi. Next base: position 56,670 of record PVKB01001611.1, read on the forward strand.
TAAAAGGCTTTTTTCCATAGGGTTTTAAGATACAAATTATTATGCTTATTTCTGTGCAAATGCTAATTCTTGTTGCTACCAGCAGTAGAAAGATGACTTTACTGCCTCTATCTTCTCTCTCTCTCTCTCTCTCTCTCTCTCTCTCTCTCTCTCTCTCTCTCTTCTTTCTTTTGGCATTTTCAGTTTATTTCTATACAAGCAAGTTGGTTTTAGGGCATGCAATTATGATTATAGATCTTGAAATCTTATTGAATACTATTACTAATTTTGCTTCTGGATTATTTCATGATTCCTCTACAATTGATTATATTTCAGTTAATAAGGACAGCTCGGTGCTATTTATCTCCAATGTCTTACACTATTTTTGTGCAGTGGGCATCTGTGCAGATAACGCTTTGTACGTTGTGTCTTTCCACCTGCTCATCAGGGTGCTCCGCACTTCTTACGTAAAAAATATTCCTGCTAGAGTAGCTTGCTGGTGTGTTTCAGCCACTAGCTTTTCAAATCTGGCTTCTCTATTTCCTTTTTAAAATCCGGTGCCCATATCATCCTCTGCAGGTATTGTTTTTATCACTGTAGCATTTTTTCAGTTCTATCTGATTGTTCCTTGCTGGGCTGTGAGTGACTCTGCCCATGATACACATCGGTTTCTACTTTCCGACTCTGGTTTGGACCTCTACAGCTTTTCTATTTCCAATTTCATTCGCTGACTTCCCCCCCCCCCAGCCCCCCGAACTATCTGCTTTTCTTTCATGTTTTGTATTTAATTACTACCTGAATTTGTATTTTTTTAAAAAAATATTTTAGACTCATTTTGGAAGATGAGAACACATCTATAATTAATTGCTCATTACTCCAGCTGACTTATTTTTGAGCTTAAACTGTTTTATCTTCTTATTTTAAAAGCTGATTTTAAATGAAAGTTCTTTATGGTTTTTTCTTTTTTCCTCTCTCTCTCTCTCTCTCTCTCTCTCTCTCTCTCTCTCTCTCTTCCTCCATTTGCCAGTTTATATCCATCCTCCAAATAGTTTTTCAATTGCATTTATCTTTAATTTAAGGTAGCAACCCACGCACTAAAAAGCAGTGTGTTGGTCATGTGGCGTAGCATCTACAGATGACACGCTAAGTATCTTAGCTCTAGACCTGGCAGGCTGTGCCCCTTTCTTCATCCCTCATAAGTAAATGTATCTCAAGAACTACAGACTCAACAAAGAGTGTGTGGGGGAATGTCTCTCTGAATGAACAGCCAACTATGGGCTAATAACTCCTACCACATAACTCATCACAGCACAAGTTTAATTATGGTTATGACCATTCTCATGACTACTTACCAGAGAAGGAAGAAAAATAAGTGAATCCAAACTGAGTTATGTTGATAATTATTCAAACAGAATATGCAATGTATTAATTCTAATAACCTTCTCAGCTAGATGGTTTTTCTACTTCCTAAATGGGTGGCCTGGTGTGGGTTACAGAAGGCAAAGTTTAGGCATCTTTTCCAACTCAGAGGAGGGTGGAGGATGCAGAACCTAGATTTTCTCATCATCAGAAAGGCACTAAAATGAGATTACAATGTAAACTTTTTTCTTTTTATTATTTTTCTTTGGATTAGGAGAATTACTAGCAATAACGATTGGAGCTCTAGGTAACACAGAGTCCCTTTGACTCTAATTTGCTTATAAGAGGTCCTTAAACACTGCTGTTTCCCACTTATAATGTTATGGAATGATTTCAGGGCTTGGGGCCATGGAAATCATATTTGAATTTTTTAAAAATTTCTTTTCCATTCAGGGAACCCACAGCTGCTTAGATATTCATGTCATCCAAGCCTGAGCCAAACCCAAATACAGCCTTTCCTTGCCCAGAAAAAAAATATGAAGGAGGTCCAATCCTCAGGGAACAGTGGGAAGGTCACTGGTCAGGGCCAGGGAAAGAGGATTTTCCTCTTCCTTCCTTCCTTCCTTCCTTCCTTCCTTCCTTCCTTCCTTCCTTTCTGTTTCCTTCTTCTCTTCTTCCTTCCATCTTCCTTCATTTCTTCTTTCTTACCTTCCTTCCTTCCTTCCTTTCTTTCCTTCTTCCCTTTCTTCCTTTCTACCTATGTATCAGGATTGACCTTCCTGAGCACAGGTTTTGTGCTCTTCTCTGGTTGATGACTGTACTGTTGAGAAGTGCAGGTGATTTCTCCATAACCATGGTGAATTCCTGGCTTTACTATGGAGCGGGGCCAGCACACCGACCCTGCTTGTCACTGCACTGAGTCAGCCTGTCATGTGTGGCGCTACATGCATGAGCTTCCAAAGACCATGGAGGAGCTACCGCCATCCAACACTAATTTTCCGGATAATTTTCTCAACCTACTTCAGGGTAGCATGTGGGTACCAGCCACTTAATTATTTCCAGGGAATCAATGTTTTTCTTTTCCCAAGAAAGCAATCCAACGGTTCCCGGGCTGCCGGTGTTTTCTCTATTCCTCTCTCCTTTCATGAAGCCCTTTACTCTATTCCATAGTCGCTGTACTCCATGACCACTACCTGCCTTTCTCTCTGTATTTTGAACCACACTGAGTTGTGAACAACTCTGCGATGATATCTGGGGCTCTACTCTTTCCCAAACCCTGCTTGCATCCATCCCTCACTACACGGTACCTCTCTGACTCCCTCTGTGCACCTACCAGGTTTCCCTAAAGGGTCCACGGACATCAGGACACATGACATCAGAATTGAAGTAGTCTTTTGAGCTTTTATAACCCAAATCCAGGGTTAGGAGAAGACCCAGTGGCTCAAATATTCAGAAAACAGAAAGCTTATTGAAGATCTTTGGTCAAAAGCTATTTGTACCAGACATCTGGGTTAGCTCCTGCCATTTCTGCTACTTTTATAAACATTGTCCATGTGTCAGAAGTGGATGATATTCTATTTCAGAGTTGTTCCTTGTATTCGACAACCTAGAGAAGTCCCTTGTAGACCCTAGAAAACTCCATCTCTGGAAGTGGAAGTTCATGTATTTCTGCATGAAGTTGGTGAAGCATTTGAGATGGAGATTGGAGCTCTGCATTCACATATCATACCATTGTTCAGTGGCAAAGGCCTGTGATCCCAGTATTCTAGGAGGCAGGGACAGGAGGACCACAAATTTGAGCCCTGCCCGGGCAACGTAGTGACCTAACAAGGACTTTTCTCAAAATTAAAGACCGAAAATAGGCTGGGTATGTAGCTCCATGTGAAAGCCCTGGGTTGGATCCTAAGTGCCACAAAAAGGAACAATTTGTATCTTGTTAGTAACCGCCTTCTTTGGGTCTGTGTTAGGCCATCCACAAACAGGAGGAGGCATGCAATGGAGAATTCAGCATGCAGCTGCATTCGTGGCACGGCCACAGGCAGCCCACCAGAGGGCAGCTCTCACTGCTACCTGCTCGCCATCTGAATTCATCTGTCAGAATAACTCAGAAGTGTTCATTACACCCCCCCTACTCCATTCAGAGACAAGGGGGGCATGCACAGAACCCCGGGAACTTCCTGAAAGTCTCAGGGACATTCACAATGTGAGCACAGGTTTGTGTCCTGATTATAAGATTGGTGCTCCCTTCACTGTGGTGCTGTCGCCACAGGAGGACCTGCAAAGCAGCGGGGATCTGAGAAGCAACACTGCTTACTGTGACAAAGTGAAGCTCATTGCTGAGAAAAGGCTTCTTTTTTCCTCTCACCCTAAGGCCATCTAACCAAGCAGAGCAAAGCCAGAGTCAGAACTCAATTTCCCCTGGTGTCTCCTTCAATGCCGCCAGTGGGCCATTACGCTTCCCTCCATGTAGGCGGCAGGGCTGTCCTGTAGCTCTGAGGTCATTACCACAGACCCACTCTCCCTGCCAGCTCATTACTGTGCTCAGGCCGTGAACCTCTCTTTGATTTCTGGGACCCAAGAACTACCGAAGAAGCTGCTCTGAAGTCCCGTGTCCACCTTCTTTTGAAAGGGCTGATTTAAGCGGACAAAACTCGAAGCCACCAGGTCAAAAGAGACTTGAAACAGGAGACAGAAGCTGGGTGGGGAGAAGTGGAAAGTCCTCCACTGGAATTGAGGTTGATGGGTAAATCGTCTCTAGCCAGGAGGCACTTGCCTAAGAATGCTCAGCTTTAAGATGGCAGGGTGAGCTTTCTAAACTGGGGAGAGTGCAGTGGCCGGGACCCTCCCGCTAGCCCACTGGGTACCCAGTGCAGATGGCCTTCCCAATCCTGAGCTACGGCCATGCTTTCTGAGGGGTCGGCTGGATGTTCAGGTCTAGATCTGCATGGACTCTTCCACTCTGAGGGAGCCAGCAGCCCCCACAGTCATGCTGTGCCTCCCATCCTAGGTGAAGACAAACTTTTCCTGCTCTTTGACCTGGCTGCCTTCCTTCACCATGCCCCTCACCTGCATTTTACTTTGCTCTTCAGTCTGGGCATGTCACCTCACCTGATTCTTCCTCACAAAAATTGACTAAAGTCTGGGAATGCCACCTCCAGTTCCTGCCACCAAATGCATGACTCTGATCGTTGGCCGTTCTCATGGACTTTTACATAATCTGGTTTTGTCTGTTACCCCCCCTCCCTTTTTGAGATGGAAAGTGCATTTCCCCAGCCACCTACGAGTGGCTGCTCCCTTGGGCCCAACACCTGAATCCGTATTGAAGCCATTTCTCCGAGCACTCCTCACACTGAACAGAGCCAGAGACATCCAAGTAGCTTGAACGATCATCCACAAAGCGTAAACTTGAATCATTTGTAGGAGAAAATAAATAAATCTTGAGATCATAATAAATCCGACACAGATAGTTAAGTATTAAATGGCTTCTCTACTATGAGAAACCCAAAATATAAATAATAGAAAGAATTTAAAAAGTGAAAATAGAAGCGGGACAGTCAGCAGGACGGTAGATGCCTGGAAGACGGGGAGGAGCGAGAGGAGAGGGAAGGAGGAAGTGAGGTTGACCAAGACTCAGCGGGAGGGGAACTACTACGTACCACAGCGCATCAGAGTAATAAACAAACAAAAAGCAGATGCCAAGGGACCCTCTTGAAGCCACCCAGTAGTTTGTGCACTCAAGTCCAGTTCATTATCAAATCTAGCAAATTAATTCTGGAAAGCAAAAGATATGCTTGACCTCACTTTTTGGAACTGGCATTCTGAGCAATCTCTTCGTGTTGGAATAGCTATATTCCTAGGGATTGGATTTTAAAATCATGTTGAATGTGAATGAGCCCCTGCTTCTCAGAGGCAGCGCTCAAACGGATCACTTGGGCACAGATCAAATTACCTCCAACAGGCTACATTCTCCACTCAAGGATTATCCTCCAATCCCTTTTAAATCCCTGAGCCACTGCTTAAAATGTTACTTGCACATTAATTGTTCCCTGATCTCTTGATCTTTGAGGCATAAACGAAACAGCCTCGTGTCTGTGCTTAATGATGACTTTCTCCCTAACATGTGCCGAGCCCGTACTGTCCTCAGCAAGCTAAGTGCCTTATGTATGCTAATTTATTCGTTCTTCACACCAAGTCTATGAATGGACACCTTTAATATCTCTGTTTTGCTTGTGAGGAAACTGAGACTCACAAACATTAGATAACTTGCTCAGGTCAGAGTTAATACGTAACATTTCACAGATGAGAAAAGTGAGCTCTGAGAGGTCAAGTGACTGTCCAAACGCAAGTGATCCGGGATACCCAGCCAACATTCAACCCTCTCGAGCTTGGCTCCGGTGCTCTGGGAGATCAACCAAACTCCACTTGGCCTCCATGTGTTTTGCTCATTTGAGATAAAATCGATTTTATTCATTTTATCAAATAGATTTGACACATGTGAGGAGTAAGATCTAACAGGGCACAGTTGTGACTGGGACAGAAAGCCAAAAATCAGGAATCCGACAGGTTTAGGAGAGGGGCGGGAGTAAGAGCCTGTGGGACAATCATGGAGAACCTGTTGCTCCATTTTCCATATGAAATACTGCGTCCACGATCATCGCTTCCAGCCTTCAGGAAACAAAAGGGCAAGACCCAGGTGACACTTTTTAAAAGGCAGGACTGGGAAGGAGCGTTGCCAGAAAGGGCACTTGGGAAATTACCAGTCAGATAGAGGCATTAGCGTTTCCCCAGCCATTGTAGAGCACAAGGCATTGTATAAGCGAACTCCTGAGCCTTCTTCTTAAATTTGCCAGCTCTCGCTTTTCACTGAAAACAAGCCCTGCCCTACCGTCCTTCACGCATTAGCCAGACACCAACAGTTCTGTTGTATTTCTTGAAGGGCTGCACGCCCACCCCCACCCCAAGAACGGAGCACACTATGAGGCAGAGCTGAGCAGGGACATAAGGCAACCCGGTGGTTGTAGTGATACGTGAGCACACACGTGCAGAGGGAGCTCCTGCAGTGGGATCTGTGTGACTCAGCACAGATGCTCAGGGCGGGGCTGGTAATCATGACCAACTCGGGAGCTCACACGGTGAGGGGAGAATGGGATATGATCAGAAAGAAAGGGAAAAGGAAAACCCATCTTCCTCCCATGGGATAAGGAAGGAACAGAAGCAGTAAATGTTCGTGAATGAGTCACATTCTAATTGTTGGAAAAAAACAAATAGCCCTGTGGTTTGATATGACCAGGGAGGTTTCTGCGATTCTCCACCATCTGAAGGGGGAGGGAAGGCACCTGCTTCCACTGTGATGTCGAACATCCGTGGGGTCCTGGAGTCACTTCCCTGGGCTGGTCAGTGACACAACCACCCGCCCCCCGGGTGTTGAAACTGCACTCCTCGTTGGCAGCTCCTAATCCAAGAGGCAAAGCCCAACAAGGAGTCTACTGAGTGACATCAGAAAAATTGTAAGTGGTGTAGGAAAAAAATGAATTCATCCGAATTCGTGCATTTTATGGAAGTTCAAAATACCATAAATGTTTTGAAGGGAGCTGGGTTCCCCGAGGCTGAAGGCACATCTCCACCCTATGGGTCCTCAGACGCTGCCGGCTGGGCCACCCCTTCCCGCCGCCCTGACATACGCATCGCACCGCTTCCCCTCCCCGCCTGCCCCTTGCCCGCTTTCCCTTCCCCTCACCGCCAAGTTCATCCTCTTACTTTTTTCCATCTCTCTTTTACTCCTTTGTGGTATGTTTTTCTCATATTAGAGAAACTATACAATATTAATTTTCCCTGTCTTACTCGCTTTGTAAGCGTACTGGGCTCAAAGCACATGCGTTTCCCACAAAGGGCTCAAGTCTGTCCTCCTTGGTGGCAGAGCGGTACTCACTGTGCGTATACACCCCATCTGCTCTATCCACTCATCTTCCCACACCGTAATCGGTTTCTTGGCACACGTCTTTTGTCTCTTCGGGACTGACATGTTTTGAGTACCTGGCACTGAGCCCACGGCCTTCATACTGAGCTCCATATCTAGCCATTTCTTATTTTTAATTAACTTGTTATCTTAAGTCAGGGTCAAACTAAGTCATTAAGTTGCTGGACTTGAACTTGCCGTTCTGCCTCCGCTGCACAGAGAGCCGGGCCTACAGGTCTGCGTCCAGAGCCCAGCCTGGGACTGGCATTCTTAGCCCAGCAATACATCATTTACCCTGCAGCTCATAACTCTTTGGATAGGGTTTTGCTTTAGAACTGAAATGTCCCCCAAATATCTCATGTGTTTGGACGTTACGGATTGTCTGTGGGAGTCATGCGCTACTGGAAGATTGGGGCCTGGTCTGGAGAGGTGGATTGCCGGCATGTATTTCAGGTGTGTAATGGGAGTTCACCAGACCTTCTGCACCTGAAAGGGGTGGAACATTGAGGCGGGACCCAGAAAGGGTGGATCACTGGGACAGGACCTGAAAAATATGTATGCCGCTACCTTCCTCTGGGACCAGATTAGACTTCATGGGACTTGGCTTTCTCTTTGTGATGTCGTGAGGAGCTGCCTCCACCTCGGCCTCTGCCATGTGCTTCCACTGTTGCCGGCCACTCCTGAGTGCACTGTGACCTCCTGAAACTGTGAGCTAAAATAAACCTTTCCTACTCTAATTTGTGGATGTCAGATCTTGAGTCACAGCAATGAAAAAGTAACTAAGACAGACAGCAACCTTGGCATCATGGTGTTGGGGTGGGGGTTGCATTACAGAATGAGCCCAAGAATGTATCTGCTGTGTTTTCTCTGTCTCTTAGTGCCTGCCTATGCCCCTTTCTCTAACTGTACCATATTTCTGCCTTTAAATAGAGCTCTTCGTGTATATCCTCCATAGAGCCTGGTAAATCCTCCTTAATTCCTTCAATAGAAAATCTTTGCAAGGTACAATTTATGACCTGTTGGTTTCACCATGTAACTAACTTCACCCATGACATGTTAGTGGATATGAGACAGAAGAACCGGGAAAATTGTGTGAACAACAAGACCTGGGCATTTTGGGGTCACTATGTGACTCTGACAGACTGGGAGTATCCTAATGAATGGTGAATGACAGGAATGGGGTTGACTCAAGCCAGGTCCTCAGCTCAGTCCAGCCCAGATTGGGGGCAGCCAGCCAATTCTGCACATCTCTATCTGTTCAAGATCAGCACTGACTCTTAGCTAAATCCAGCTTCTTCCAGAGAAATAGGCAAAAAATGCCCACTGTTGAGTGTGTCTAAGAATTTGAAGTTGATTATTATGAAAATGGAAAAAGATACAAAAACGGTCTACACCAGCCAGCTGGGTTGTAAAGAAATACCACTAAATTGTGACTGCCCATCTGTTATAGCAATATTCCCTGAATACTCATGAAGTGCCATATTATTTAAAAACCTACAGTGAGGCCCCTGAAGCGGTGGGAGTGGACAAGGTGGAAAGGGGCAGAATGCCTACCTATGGAAGGGTGTTGATTTTCCAGAAGAGAAGTATTTTGTCCAGGTCTTTCATCTGGAAGTTCTGGAATTTCCATCTCAACATAATCCAAAGACTCCAAGGAACTTCAGTACCCAAGGGAGTCAGTCTGACTTTGAGGGCTCTTAAGAAGGGTCTCCAGTTTCTTTTTCTTTTTCTTTCTTTTTTTTTAATGTGAGTGAAGATTTATTGGCTTTTTGCTTTGGATGATTCCAAAGGAAAACAGATAATCCACAATTTAGCAGAGAATCTTTTCCCTCTGTTCTCTGGCTTGGAAGAAGAATTTCTTGTCCATCTTTGCTCAACAGAGCCATGGCATTAGCTGGCATGATGGGCACAAAGTCACGTCAAAAGTGAAGCCAGCTGGGAGCCCCAAACATGAATCCATCTCAGCCATTAAATTTAGAATGGGAAGTTTCAGCTAGCTAGAGAATTTGGACTTCATCTTCTCTAGAGCAGGCTGCGTCCCTTAATGTCTAATTTGGAAGCTGAAGTCTGCCATTTATGTTAAAATGCAAAGTATTAACGGAGAAGAAGAACTCAGAATATGTCACCTGTGGAAAGACCACCTTGCCTGCTCATTTCCGTGCCATTTGGAAAAGCTATTACAGGCTCTTCTGTGAGACATTTAAAAACTCTTCAATAATCTTTCAGAAAGTTCCAAAATTTGCCCCAATTAAATTGTCAGATGGGGAGAGATATCCGACAAATGTCTTTTAGCATATGAGCCTTCACGACCCCAGCATTCGGCATCTCCACGAGCCACGGACTGGAGAACTGGAGACAGGGAGGCTGCCAAGAGCCCTCAGCCACCTTTAGGTCTTGTGGTCGGGACGGGAATGTGGTCAGCCGGTGGTACATTCTTCTCCCACCCCAGCGGAGTGCCCAGGATAGACTTAGTCTCATCAGGCTCCTATTTAAAGACCTTCAGCGGGCAAGGGCTGTAGTTTGCTCCTGGGTTTCTAATGTATTAGTTTGTTGATGGGACATCATACTTGACCCCATAACCTAAAGGAAGAGAGGATTATTTCTGACTCATGATTTTCAAAAGATAAAACTCATACTCAATCTAAGACAGAAACAGACATTGGAGGGACCTGCTGGTGGGGCACCGCCCACCTCGTGGCAGCCAGAGGGCAGAGACAGCAGGGAGGAGACGCATTTCCTCAAGTCGGAGGCAGCAGTTCTTACTGTGGTCTGGATCCGGAATGGCCCCCAAAGCCTCATGTATGTGGACGCTGTGGGTTATCTAGGGAGCCGTGTGCTGTCGGGACACTGGGGCCAGCTCTGGAGGAGCGGATTGCTAGGGTGGGGTTCGGATTACAGGTGTGTGGTGAATTAGAGCCACACCTGGAGGCTAAAACCAGAAGGAGCAGGTCACTGAGACAGGAGCTGGAAGTGTAGATACGCTACTGCCCTTCTCTGGGTCTGGACTTGATTTGAATGGACTTTACTTGACTTGGCTTCCTGTTTGCAGTGCTGTGAGGAGCTGTCTCCAGCTCTGCCATGTGCTTCCCCTGCTGCCTGCTGCCCATGGGCGGACTGTGACCATCTGAAACTGAACTAAAATAGAATTCCCTTTCTCTAATGTAGGTATTTCGAGTATTGAGTCACAGTGATGAAAAAGTAGCTAATAGTTGCGCATCACAAATGCACAGTAAAAAATATTGTTGGAAAAAATAAGAAAATTAAAAATAGAGAAATGAAATAACCACCCGGGCCATATTCTTAGTGACCCCCATCCAGCCAGACCTCACCCCATAACAGCACATTAGTTACAGAAATTCATCAACAGATAAATGTACTGGTGAGTAGAGTGCCTCTGAAATCCAAGCACCTTCCAAACACATGAGGTTTTATTTTTATTTTTTGGTGTGGGTGTGGGGGATAGTTGTATGTGTAAGCTACATAAGAATGCAGACAAGGGGCCCATAATAGGCACCTACAGGCCCTTGCTTCATGCAAGGCTCACAGCATCAGGGGATGGCACAGCTCCGCCTTATGCACCTGTAGCTTCTACTCTGTGCCTAGGACGTAAAGCCAGGGACAGTCCTTCCTGCTAGTCTCATTACAGACCCATCTCTCTCCACAGAGGTGTCTTGCCTCTTTTCAAACTCTAACGTGCCCTGTCAGTAAATATGTTTCTTTCTTTTTATTTTGGACTGGATACTTGAGTCAACCCACACCTGCGAGTATATGAAGATCCAAGTGAGGAAGTGTTGTGGCTTACATCCAACAGGCCTCCAAAACACTGTGTGTTCAAAAGTGGAGCTTTTCGAAAGTGATTGGATCCTGGGGGTGCTGTGCTTGTCAGTGGATAACCCACTGATGAGGTCATGTGCTGTTGAGGGTGTGGGGATGGTTAGGGTGCGTCTCTGAGTGTGACCTGGGAGGGTTTACCCTTTTGGCTGGCTCTTCCCTTCTCTTTCCTGGCTGCTCTAGTGTGATATCTCCATTGTGACCCTCTGCCTCATGGTCTTTACCTTGGACTAAGTCCTCTGAAAACTAAAGCGAATGGGGTGGCTTGGACATGGAGAGTTCCTCAAAAGCCTCATGTTTCCACGGGTACTGTGTAGGGGTGGGAGGTGAGAGGTGGGGCTGGCTGGAAGGGAGCAGGTGCTCAGGGCTTGGTCCAGCGGGGTGTGTACTTCCTCACAGCCTCTCTCTATTCACCGTGCTGTGAGGATCTCTGCCGCCGAAGCTCAGGCTTTAGCCTTGCCTCCACTCCAGTCCTGCCACGTGCTTCTGCCGTTTTCTAGCCACTCACCTGTAAATGGACTGCGACCTTCTGAAACTGTAAGCTACAATAAATCTTTCCTCCCTAAGTTGTGGACATCGGGTATTGAGTGACAGCGAAGAGAAAGTAACTGAGACAGTAAGCTTCCCTTCCTTTAGGGTGCAGGTGCCAGATAATGTGTTTCAGCATCAGGAAAGCTACTAATACAGTGAGGAAGGTGACTCTCCAGTTCAAAAAGACTGATTTATCCCCTCAAAAGCCCCACAGCTTCATAATTCTGTAACTCAATTTCTTGCTTCATTCTTGATCAGAAAGTGCCACTTGTCAGCTTTATTATAATAAAAACGCTTCCTTTGGTCAATTTTCCCCAATCATGTAGCTGCCACAATAAATGCCAAAATGAATGTGGTATGGTTAATCACCAGGAAACCTAGTACACTAAGGAAGACAGATGTGTGAATCATCAATAAAATGAATCCACATAAATGTTTGTAATTATAATGGGAGATATCCTGGATCGGCCCTTACCAGTAATGTAGTTGGACCAGTTAGATGCCCTTTTTGGTACCCTAGTTCATAGCCAATGTAGCATTCCCCTTCCAGGATATAGTTAAAGATGGTAGGTGTCAACAGATAGTAATAATTGTGATGACGACTTAAAGTTGGAAGTGTCCGGTATTTTATTCCAAATGAAGGCAAAGTGACTTAAGACTAAAAACAAAAACTTGGACTCTATGTTATGCATACAGACAGAACCCTCAGGGCCATGAAATGTTTTACCTAACTGAACCCAAGCTGGTATATATCCAAGCATCAAATAATAAATGCATTGCCAATAAAAAAGTTTGCCACTAGAAGTATAATTTAAAACTTTTCAAAGGCTTGAGCCTAATACAGTTAAAATAACACATTTTCCACATTATATTTTTATAACATCATGCTGAATTATGACTTCATTTATATTTCTAGCTGATCACTCTGAGGAAAATAAATCTTCCTTTCTGATCCTGTGGCTTATGACTTTCCTCTACAGTCCTAAAGGGGTGGAATACACATCCTTTCCACTGTAGTTTTCTTTTGAACACTAACATCCAATCTAACTGAACAATTTATCCCAGTTTTCCAAATACAACTTGATCTCATTTCTCTAAGATGATGCCAATTCATGAAAACAGTCCTGTGTGGGGCAGAGTACCTTGTAATCCCTGTGGGTTTTCTTGGCTTGTCAGATAGCAGAAGAGAGAATCCAATATGTGTTAAACCAACCAATTTATCAGGAATAAAAATCTCTAAATTGAAGGGAGACCTAAAGGTCAGGGGTTAAATCCAGCCTGACTCAATCCTCGCCTAAACCCGATGTGGGTCATGGGGTGCTCTGTGCAGAGCTGTATCCCTCATGCTGTACTGACCCCCAGAAAGTGATACCTTCACTTTAGCCTTAGCATCCAAGTCCATTAAGGACTCACCACGGTGAGCCAAGCACAATTGTAGTGTAATCAGTTTGGTCATCTTCACGGCTTCGGGTGCAAGAGAGTTATATTTGTGTCTCACTCTCTTTCTGACAGTAGAACACTGGAACACACTCGGTGACACACCTCTTTCCCCAAGCGCCACCTCAGAGGAGCACATATAGCTAGAAACCCGTTAGTGGATGAACTCGTTAACGAGGGTAGTACTACCCTGATCCCATCACTGCCGAAAGCCCAACCTCTGAATACCTGAGACTCTTGGGAGACATTCCCGATCTAAACTATAATGGAATCTATAGTAAAGTTTTACCAATCTTGCACCAACCAACTAGAACCTTGTAATTCTGCAAGATACTAAACTTTGTACTCATTTCAATATATTTCCTAGACAGATAATGCATTGAGCTAAAAGATATATCCTTTGCACCACATCTATTATTAGCTCCAATTAGGTTGTAAGCTACTGAAACCTAGAAAGCCCAATCTTTCATCTTCAGGATTCTTCTCTGTGGAAGCTACTGTATTAAATGCATTAACCTGACCGACCTTTGGTAAATATTTATTCAATCAAATTAAGTTGAGGGATAGCCTCTCTCGCTATGTGATTTCAGAATTAAAACATAGTGTCTATGTGGTGAACTTGGGGCCATATTTCCATGGACTTAAGCAAGAGACTGACACTAGTGAATTTTTATCCTCTGTGAGTTCAGAAACTGAATAGTTATATTTTTCTTTTTAATCTAGTGTAAATAAAGAAACATGAAACTGAAATCAGTTATTTCTCAAATACTGAGCTCTCATCAGTCAGGTCTTGATTGGATGTCTTCTCTAAGTTCATTCCGTTGAATCCTGTTTACATTTTGAAAACAGGACATCTGTGTGTGCCTAGAGAGTGGCCACGTCTTCCTGTGTTCAGTATTTCTCATCCTTCCCCCAAAATCTAAACTTTTATTTCTTATTCTGTGTATTAGCCTGATTTCCCATTGCTAAGGCACAATACTTGACATGATATATATATATATATATATATAGAGAGAGAGAGAGAGAGAGAGAGAGAGAGAGAGAGAGAGAGAGAGATTTGACTCACAGTCTCCTGTGGGTTCAGTCAATGGTTGACTGACTCTAATCCAAAAATGAATGACGGAATGGAGTGACAGAAGACAGTGCTCAACCTATGGCAGTAAGGAAGCAGTGTGGGAAGGGAAGAGCCACAGATGTGTCCTCCAGTGGCATATCCTTCATGACACACCTCTTGCAACCATTCTCTACAGCCTACTATCACATTCAGCTACTGAAATTATTGGTGGATCAACCCGCTGATGAGGGTAGCATCCCAATTACCAAGCTGCCTTTTAAAAGCCCCACCTGTGAACACATAAGATTTTGAGGAAACACTCTAGCTCTAAGCCCTACCCTGATTTCGTCTTGGCTAATGTTAACATTCTCTGTGCCTATTCCTCATGAATTCCTCTCCATTACTTTTCATTCAAGTCTCTGTATTTAAAAATTGTCTGGTGACTTCCCATTGTCAACAAGACAGTCAATACTATGACTCATAGATCCTTCTAGAGCAAAAGGTCAGCCTACCCTGCCCTCTTTCTCACATGCAGTGGGTGAGTTCTCCCCACAGCTTTGCTTTTGTGTGTGCCGATTCTGTGGGTGGAATGCCTGTGCCAAGTTTGTTTATCTACCAGGCACTTGTTGTTCCTTTACAACCGCTTAGGCATTACCGTGGGGAAGACATTTGCGCTATACCCCACAACAGGAGAGGCTCCTGTCCATAAAATCCCTCCAGACTCCATCTCACTGTGCCGATGGAATTGCTGGATGCTTCTACTAGGCAAGACTTTCACTGCTTTTTATTTTCACCGTCAGTCCACTGCAAGCTTTCTCAAGGCATCTTTGTTCCTCTCTCTTCAGCTTCAATGCTACCATTTTCTACTTTCTGTTTAAATTAAGCAAATCTCTTCTTGGTCAAAGTTGTCCTAACTTTGACCTTAGTCATCTGTTGATTGAACTCCTCGAACCTATTTAAAATCTAGTTTTCTCATCTATAAAATGGACTACCAATATCTTCTCAAAATAATTTTTGTTTTTTACTTTGAGGATGGAGATTGATTCCGTAACTCTGGCCATTCAGTTTCTCAGCAAATCACTATTGAGCATACATTCTGGGGCAAGCATGTGAAAAACGAAGCAGCAGCATCGGTGATTCCCGCACTCTGTGGGATCAAGGCAGAAAGAATCGCAAATTGGAGTCCAGGCTTGGCAACTCATGGGAGACTATCTCAAAACGTTAAAAATAAGATAAATAGAAATAGCAAGACCTGGAGATATCCTGTAGCTAAGTATGAATGTCTAGTTCAATCGTCAGTATGGCTGAAAAATTAATTAATTACTCATATCAGGCCCAAGCCATGACCCCAGTGACCACAGAGCTAATTGAAAGTGATTAACATTAGTTACATAATCACAACTATATACAGAAACACACGTACACTTGTAAAAGAATAGTTGGAAGCAATAAGACACTCTCCTCCAATTTTCTCTTTTGATTCCCACATCATAAGAAAACACAGTGGCGGTGATCCTTGTACATCACACACACACACACACGCACACACACACACACATCCTGTACCCAGTCCCCCAGATTAGTGCTATCTTATAGAACTTTTTGTCCTAGCAGGAAGGTTTGTCTCTGCGTGGCTTCACACAGATGCCATAAAGTCTTTTATGATCACTATTGAGTAGAACGTCTTTTTATGCATGAATATTAAACTCTGTAATACATTAGAAGCATATGGTTTGGGGAAGCAATGGCCATTTACACCAAATTTGGCCTCTTTTCCTCCCTCCTTACCCTTGCCCTATGCCTCCTCCTCCCCCCTCTCCCGATTTTCAAGATTCATCCCTTTTCTAACTTCTGAAACCAAGCAGGTAGCATTTGTATCACATTTTAGCTAACTTCAATTGAAACTTTAGCGGCCACATGGAGCTTGTTGTCCCCACCTTGGGCTCTAAGGTCTGCATGTCCTCCAACTCCAGGTCAGCCTGAGCCATGATGCTATGTGACAGACATGCACGTCAGACTGTTCTGGAGAACAGCATGCTGGAAGGGCAGCTGCGTGCCTTCGGTGGCAGTGGCGGGCACCACCCCAAGGCTCAGCTCACTCCTGAGTGTTGAACAAGTGGCCCCTCTAGCTTCGAGCACGGGCTCAGCCTCTGGACCCGTTACTGCAAGTCTCAAATACTTTACCCTGGTTTCCATTAAATAGCACATAGAAGTAAATGATGTCCTTTTCCTCTTGTGTTCTTGTGGGCAGGAATTCCCTCAAACTCTGATGAATTCTCCCTATAAACAAGACTCCAACATAAGCACTGACTCTAAAGAGCCATACGCAGCTGGGAGGGACAAGCATAAGCAATTAGACCGCTGGTCCTTGAACCTGGCCAGACGGACAGCTGGGAGCAAGGTCCGCAAGATACAGCAGCTCTCTTGTCACTGGCCCCGGGGCACCTGTCCCACCTGCGTCTGACAACTCTCCTATGGGTCCTGCTTCATTCCTGTGCTGAGGACCTGTCCCCACGCACCCTCTGCTGGACACCTCCCTGCTCTGTGTCACACCCTTGCTCCCTTACAGCACGTCCCAGGTCGCCTTCCACGTATACCACTGGCACGCAAACCTTGCTTTAGTGTGGCTTCTAAGTTCACGCTAACGAAAACATTAAAAAAAGGGTGAAGTAAGCCATTTTGTAAGAAAAGGAGTCACAGCATATGTTTGCTTTTGCTTGTTTTGTTTTTGGGGTTTTTTTGAGGCAAGGTCCTGATTTGTAGTCCAGGCTGGTCCTGAACTCACTTTGTAACCAGGTTGGCTTCAAACATACTGCAACCCTCCTGATGCCTCCGATCAGGCCCAGGCCAGAGTGCTGGGAGTACGGTCGTGCTCCACCACTTCCGGCTTATGTGGTGCTGGGGATTCGAACTCAGTGCATTGCACTTGCTAGACAATCACTCCGACCACTGAACTATACTCCGGCTGCACGCGATTGCTTTTATTTCTTCTTTGTTTTCAATTCTCTCTTATGAGACATTTAAAGAATAGGAAAACAGCTAAGTGTGGTGGTAAGTCTGTGATCCCAACACTCTAGCAGCACAAGCAAGAGGATCGCAGGTCAAGCCCAACGTGGGTCGTTCATTGACTGTGCCATGAAAATTCAAGGAAAAAAAAGGAGAGATGTTGAGGATTTAGGTCAGTGTGAAGGCCCTGAGCTCAATCTCCAGTCCAAAGAGGAAATAAGGTAGGAAAAAATCGACAAGAAAAAGAGTTATGAAAATAACACAAAATTATATACTGTTCTTAATGCCACTAAAAACAATGAAAATGGTAAAGGGTCAGCAGAGGAGACCATAGTTTCTCCCTTTCCCAGAGTCAGACCTCTCTACTGGGTCTTGTTTTTCCAATTTCTCTGTGGGTTGATAGCAACTTTGTGTACAGAACTGGGTGAAGGGATTACGGAAGAAGAACTCACAGAGGAGGGGGTCGGATGGAGCAAGGAAATGACGAGGCTGTTGAAGCAGGAAGTCCTTGACCTTTGCAGTAAGTGCAGTGCCCTAGGGCTGCAGGGAGCTTCGGTGGGTGCTGGCACATGCCATATGGTGCCTCCTCACTCTTCCTCAGTAGGGCTGATGGGACATCCACGTTAGAACAGGAGGGAGGGAGCTCCACCCGGAAGCCCTTTCAGAAGCCACAGCCTTCTCTCCTGTAAAGAGAAAAGTGGAAGGAAGAGTTGAGAATGATTCCCGAGTTTCTGTTTTGGATGATGGATGGGTAACAGTGTGATTGTAAAAGATCTATTATACAAGAGAAGGAGATTTAGGGGGAAAGATAATGGGTGCCTAGGGAACGCTCAGGATGAAATATTTTGTTCTGCAGGGAACTCACATGTGTGTATACAAATGCAAAGAGAGACACGCTAATGCTCACTCTAGAACAGAGGTTCTCAGCGCTTACGCAGAAGCAACACCACACTTCAGGGGACATCTGGCAAGGTCTAGAAGTGCTTCTGTTGCAGGGTGTGTCTTGCCATCCTACAAAAATCCCTCCTGTGTCACACAAATAATTAACTAGTGTCAAATGTCAATAGTGCAGAGTTTACACTGAAATTAAAATGTAGGTACCAGCTCTGAGTATTGTTGTGAACCTGGGTTCAAATCCAGATCTCCAAATATTTGTCGGATGATGTTAAGAATGAGATTCCTCTTAATGAAAAAAAAAAATCTGGCTAAGGGACGATAGAGACAATGCCACTGTTGCACATATTACATAAAATTATTACTATTAAGTTATAAATTTATTTTTCTTAACCATAAATTCACAATGAATGATTCCTTCCTTCTTCTGATATTTAAAACCATAGAAGGCTAATAAACAAAAGCATGGAATAGTACGAAGAGCTTGCATTTCCCATTTCATTATATGGCTACATCTGTGTCTGTATTTATTACAGCAGTACACAAAAATCTGTGACAAATGTAAAAGTAGAATTCCTCTCATCCTCGTGAATGGCAAAAAATCGTCTCTGACTTCTTCATCACTCCCACCTTTGATCACTCACTAGATGGCTAATCTCTGGGTTCCGCTTTCTCAGGTGCACTCCAGCTCTCTGGGGTTGTGCTCGTAGGAGTGCCCACCTGTGCACTGCAGTGCACACCACATAAACACCTGTCTGAATCTCTGGTCTTCCCAGGCAGAGCCTGTCTTTGCCCAAAGGCCAGCGTGCATTGCACGTTCATGCATCCCTGATCTCATGTGCCGTTCTCAGGACTGATAATACCCTTCTTCTTTTACTCCACGTGATGACCCCATTCTTATCATTTAAAAGTCATGTCAATCCACAGAAAAACACCTGTTCATTCCTCAGCACAACGGTCACTGACATCTTTGATGTAGAAGACTTCCATGACATTCTCATGTGATTGGTCACATCGCAGTACCTGTCGGCATGCCTTTTCAGTAGGCTTGTTTCCTGCTCTAATCAGGTTGCAAGACATCTGAGAGCAGAGTCAACGTCTCACCCACTCCTACAGTTCCATTCCCTGGAATAATGTCTGTTCCACAGTTTCCACACTTTCGGAATATTATCGAATGACTGTATCCTAATTTGTGTTCATTTAGTAGGTTTTTGTTCAAACATTCCCACATGTTCTAGACTACATATCTTTATTGATTCTTATGAGAGTACTTTATTTTTATAACTTATTTCTTTGATAGTCATTTTCATAATAAAGTTATGTTTGAACCAATACATGGGAATTTCCAGACAAAAATGGTGAGCAAGAAGGAAGGACCCCAGCTGCTTTTTTGTTTTTATTTTACATTAAGACTCAGAATCAATTATGAAAAGATTCCATGGGGGTCAGATAGAAAGTGAATCACGTGTTTTTCATAAGAGCTGACTCCTTTATTGCCAGCAGGGACATACTGGTACAGGGTCACTGTCACTGGCCAAAAAGGGTATGCCTCCAAAGAGAGGGCAGCCGCACCTCAGAGATTTGCAATGCCCATTTTTATGGCCAGAAGATTTCAGAGCCAATGTATCTAATCTCCTCATGGAGAGAGAAAATACTTCATAAAGAGCAGGAAAATCTACAGTTATTAAGTATGATGACCCTATTATGGAAGGTTGGCCATAGAATCTGTACCGGGATTCATTCCTGTGTTCCTCCTGCATCCTAACTACCGCACCATGCTGCTTACCCAGCTCATTCTGTGACCATGTCCCTCCGTGGCACCTCAGCCAACCTTGCCACCAACCTCAATGAACTTCCAGATATGTTATTATTCCTTCAGTTCTCTGGGGTATAGTGCAGTGTGTTAAAAAAAGGGGGGGTGTAAACAAGTCTATTCTTTTTTGTATCCATCATCCCAAACAGGTTTTCTGCCTCATGCAGACTTTCAATAGCTACTTGTTAAATGATTTTTAAATATACATAAATATTTTGATCTCCCTCCTTCCCTCCCTCCCTCTCTCTCTCTTTCTCTCTCTCTCTGTCACACACACACACACACACACACACACACACACACACACACACATATTTCTTAGAGACTCAAATTTTGCAGTTAAATACTTAGATAGAAGAATGTATGAGAACCCATGATTTTTAGACTGTCTCCATCTCACTGTGTAGAACCTTATATTTAGTTAAAATATGCATTATCATTACTCATTACATGGATGCAGAGGCAAATAGATACTATTTGAAAATCAAAAGTCATTGGAAAGATATTTTACCATTTTGACAACTTTCATCCAAAAAATGCCAAAGGACCTAGGTCCTGCCATGTCATTTTCTCTTCATTTTATGAAAAGAAAGAATATTAATAGATCAAAACCACTGCTCATAAGTAATGCAGATCAAACTTGCAGTTACCTGTGTCATAAGATATCTGCTTATCTGAACTGGGGGAAGATGACGGTCCCTCTAATTCTTTAACTAGTTCATTTTCTAATCAGTGGATCTACATTTCCGGCTCAGGATGAGCAGAATTATTGTCCTGTACAGATGTGTCTTAGTCCCTAGAATGTCACTTTATCTGGTAGAGGAACTTTGACAATGTGAATTAAGTTAAGAAACACAGAGGAGGAGATATCTGGAGGTCTGGGTGGACCTAAGTTGGCCTTATGGAACTGAGAAATGTTATACATGTGGCCAGGAGGAGAGGCAGCTAAGGACAATTGCCACATAAATGTCACACTGCTGGCTCTAAAAATGCATGAGCCAAGGTATGTGGCTGGTCTGCAGAGACTGAAAAGGTAAGGCGACGTATTTTTCTCCAGAACCTTCAGTACAGGGGTAAAGTTAACTGATCCCGCAACACGAGAGCCATGGCAGCGTGCTTAAACTCAGACCTAAAGGACTGTAAGATCATCTGTTTTGCTGTTTTAAACCACTACGCAGTTATAACCAGGAAACAGTAAGGAAAACAGAAAATGGGTACTCTTCCCAGTTTAGATGGAGCTGGTAGCCTGGCATAAAGTGCAGAAACTGGCTGTCAGGTGAGAACAAGACATCTGTAGTCAGCTGTCTCTGATCACCGAATCCGAGCCAGGAGCCCTAGCGTTCAGTCCAGAGGTTCATCTATAGATGTGGAGTTGGATTACGTGGGGACGACCAGACCCAGCACCACGGACAGCACCCACGCAGTTGCCATTTTTCCGGATAGTTTATTTTCTTTTTTATTTGTTCTTTTTATTTCTCATATACATTAATTATTCACATTAATGAGTTTTGATGTGATATTTACACATACACACAGCACACAATGTGCACTGACTAATTGTTTTGAATACGCAAAATCTACGAAAATTTCAATTGATCTTTAATGGAGAGAATGTTAAACTTCAAAGCTCATCTTTGTCACAAAAGGTCCAGAAAATTTAGTCTGTCTCTTTTTTAAATCAAACAATGCTATTAATAACTTCCAGAGAAGCATCGTCCCACTTTGGTTAATTCTTCTCTGAACAAATTGAGCCTCCGAGTATACAACAGTTTTCTCTGGAATTGTCCAGAAGCTTTGGCAGATGAAGAGTCCAGGTTGCAGTGTTCTGAGCCCCAGTATTACAGTTTATTTAGTAACCCAGCTGTCAGTAAAACTGGCAGGCCCATTAGAGAGACGGACCTATCTTCATACCTAGCACAGGAGAACACCCAGAACACAGGCTGGCGGCTTCTGTGTAATAAAGAGAGTGTGACGAGGACTTGAAGCAATTTTAGGTCAGGCATATCTAATCGGAGGCTCACAGCAGTTCTCTTTTTTGCCCTTCTTTTTTTTTAAGAGAAAGTCTCACTCTGTAGTCCAGGTTGGTCCTAAACTCACTACGTAGCGCAGACTGGCTTCAAACTCAGCAATCTTTCTGCCTCAGCTTCCTGAGTGCTGGAATTCTAAGCATATTCTACTGTGCCTGGCTTATGCAGTGTTAGGGAATCAAACTCAGGACCTTGTGCTCACTAATCGAGTGCTTTATTCACTGAGCTATGTCCTCACCCCTGCTTTCAATTTTTTAAATGTTAAAAGAGCAAGAATTTTTAAAAGAAAAATTTATTACTTATACATTAATTATTTTGTATACTTCATCTGTGACCCAAGAGAAGATCTCTTCCCTTAGAAAACTGAGGGCCAAGACTGACAGGCCAATGATTAAACATGCCTGTTTTTTGATAAGTTCATCAATGGCCAGCCTATGATGTGTGCCTCTGTGTTCTACCCCCATGAGGAGTGGGGCAATTTTTATTGATGAAACAATTATAACCATGTAAAGGTGCAGAACTCACTCAAAGTCACATTGGCAGTTAGAGAGAACGTAGAGGACTAGAATTCTGTTGGCATGTAGAAGGAATAAATGATGCTCTCTCAGAATTTGGAAGAAGCAACGTTTACTCTGAACTTGTCAGAATGAAGACACAGTAGTCGGTGAGCTTTGGCCAGAAACTCAGCCTTGTGGGTCCCCAGTCTGCTCGTTGCCAAGCTGACACAATCGTGTGCTCTTTGCAAAGTGACTTGTGCAGAGATGCGTCCGTTAATGACTCATTCAATAACCTCATCACCAAACGAAAATGCGCAATTACACAGAAAGTTTCCCACCTTTTCTCAGCTCTTTATGAGTTTTTTCCTAACATCCGAAAAGAATGTTCACTTTGAAGAAAAGTTTCATGAGAAATGAACGAGCTATGTAAATTGCAGGGACCAGTTGCCACACTCTCCAATAGAAAGGTCTGGAGGGGATTGGAAAGGTCTCCATGTGTTCGTTCAGTGTGTTCCTGGGCAGCCTGTGTCTCTGGCAGGCTGTGAGCCTTTCTGTCTCTGCGGGACAGCGCTGTCCTTTGTAACCATGGATCCACAGCGCCATCTGCTGGGCACTTTAGATTCTCTTTCTCTTTTCGTTCTTTTTCTATGTTTTCATTCTTTCTTTCCTTCTTCCTTCCTTCTTACTTTGTTTTAATTTTTTCTTTCTATATTTTTCTTTTTCTTCCATATTTTGAAAACTCAACAACCTGAATCTTTCTCTGTTTTTGAGACAGAGAACACACACACACACACACACACACACACACACACACACCTAAAACAGCTTTCTCAAATTCAAGAAATATCCCATCGGAGAGATGGATACCCCTGACAAAGGGGCGCAATCTCTAATGAGAATGCAGGCAGGAGTTTGGCCCTTCCGAGCTACAATCCCCACACGCTGGAGTGATGGGCATCCCATGAGAACTGCTTTGTGAATACATGTCACGTGCTCAGACACGGGTGGTAGGAAGGCTCTGGCATCCTCGTGGTTTGGTCTCTACCAAATTCTCCACCCTCAAGCATCACCTTTTAATCTCCACCCCTCGAGCCCACACGGTAACTCTCTGAGCTCCACATACAGCAGGCTGTGCTTCCGTAGGGCATGTTTCACGTCACTGTGAGTCTGCTGTTCCCAGACTTCATTTCAGACCACAAGCCTCTTTCTTTGGAAATGTCTAAAGGGAAGTGATCGCCTCTGTCCCAGGTACGCTGGCTCCTGTGCACAGCTCCACCACTGCCAGGGCATGGCGTGCCACGGGGCAGGGTCATGGTGACCTCAGCGTTTGGGAGGAAAAGATGTGCTCAAAAGTAAGTGAATCGCAATGTATAAAGGACGTGGTGATGAATGAGCAGCCCCACCAACTGGAATGATCTCGCCATCCCTGTTTCTGAGGAGGTACCTGGGCAGGTCATAGAACAGTGGGAAAGCGTTTGCTTACAGAAAGGAGGGATGCTAGGCTGCGGCACAAGCAGGAAAAGGAGTCCATAAGCAACCTGAGCAAGCCGATGGGCCTGCGGACTTTTCAGGGAAGCACAGGTCATTACCTGGCACCAGAATAATTCAAATGAGTTTGGGGACAGTGCTGGGCTCCAGGGCACCACAGAGGTAGGCTGCATCACCTGTGCATAGATCTCGTTATAGGAAATCAAAAAAAAATATTAAAACTGCCTTCCTACACTGCTTTCTAACATTTCAAAAAACATGCATGAATCTGAAGCCATTAGAAATGGAACATTGGTTTTTACAAGTTGGTGAAAACATGAGGAAGTGTTGTACCTTGCTATGTCATCTGAGATGCCAAGGTCCTCACAATTAAAGAGACCTAATTCAAGGTTCCAAATGTATCCAAAGGGTTTACACATTGTGAATATCACAGAGTCAGATTTGGAAAATGTCACAGGAGGATCTAAAGTCAATTAAAAACAGGTTAAAATTTCCAGGATGCTATGACTCAAGGTGCAACTTGAATCTCCAAAAGGGATTCAGAGGGGCTTGTCTTCCCAGCCACATAGATTTCAAGGTGCCCCAAATACATGCATCTCCAAACAGCTTTGGAGTTTGTGTTTCCTGGAATTCCCTAGTGACCCTCAGGTCTAACTGAGTTTTGATGCCAACACTCTAAAAATGACTCTTATCTGAAATGCAAAATATTCATAATCAAATGCGCCAGATGAGGTTGAGTTCACAGGACTGGATGGAAGTCTCTCAGAGTGATGAGAGTGTTGGCAATATTTGCATCGTCACTTGTAGGTAAGGGGTGAGCGCCAGGGCATTGCGGGGATGCGCCCACGCTCAGAACTACCTACGGCAAGTCTGCCTCCTGGCGTGGCCCTCTTCCTGCTCACCCAAGACTTACTGTGTTTCTTAGTATTCGTGATACATGATAGTTGTGTTAAACTTGAAGAATTTGTGCACATGCATATCATGTCAATGTCACGTTCACCAACACCTGAACAGCTTCTTGCTGAATGGAGTAATGGGAAGTAATTAAGACCCATGTTTTTCAAAATGCCAGGAACAAGATTGTATGACAATAGCACACATCTGTGGGGCACAGTATGGCATTGAGATTAACCTACACATTTTGTACTGACCAACTTAAAGTGAATAAGTGGAAAGTTTAATCATGTCTTGACCTTGCCACCTCTACTTCCACCCTCCCCTGGACCCAATGGTGAAGGAGTCACATGCAGAACTGTGGGAAGGTGGGGTCACCACGCCCTCCTGCCCCTCCCACAGGGGAGGGTTTCAGGTTTACAGAAACTTCTCCCTTGTTCCCGGCCCTCTGAGCAAGGCCTGGTGGTGACCCCTGGCACCAGCTCCAGGACCTCTGTCTGCAGGCCTCGTCCCCCAGCCCATGTGCAGGGCAGCACTGGACACAGAAGGGTGGAGGGCAGATGAGACCCACATTTGGGTGGGGCAGGGCCACCTGTCGTCCTCTCCTGCTTCCCAGAGAGAAAGGCCATCTCCCCTCTTCCCTGACAGGTATATATGGCCTGCGCCCATCAGTGCTACAGATCTCTGGGCAACTGGCCAGGCTGTAGCTACATCCCAAGTGTCCCCAGTGAAGGTGTCTTGGGACATGGGGGACCCATAGGACAGCTCTTTTTCTTATTTTTTTTAAAAATATATGCTACAGAGGATCAAGCCCAGAGTCAGCACTCTAGCTACATGCCCACCCCATTTTTATTATTTTTCATTTATTTTGAGACAAGGTCTCACTAGCTCTCTAAGCTGTCCAGGCTTAGCTGAAACTTGGAATCCTCTTTCCTCAGCCTCTAAGACTATTGGAGCTACAGGCTGACAACACCAAGCTCAGGGCAATCCACTTCACGGTCATGATCGTGGAAAATTCCCCAGATGAAGGCGTGTCCACTGCTCCCAGCCTTCTATGACCTGGATCTGCCCTTGTGCTGCAGAGGATGGCAGCCTCCTGACAGCCACTCCAGCCTCAAAGCCTGGACCTGGGTGGAGGGACAGCACAGAAAATGAGGAAATCCCTGGGGGGAAGATGTCCTAGGGTGATGAGGAAGGCACACTTCTTAATGTGCCTGCTGGATTAAGGAGGCGTGGCCTTGGGCACTAACCCCGACCCCTTGCGCCTTGCTCTCTGACACTGTTCCTTTGATCTGCTCTCCAGCCATCACGGCCTGAATAGCTTTCCTGCGCCACAGTCTTCTCCCATGAAGCTTCGGCCTTGGAGCCAGCCAACATGGTCTGGTTCCCCTGAAACCATCAGCCAAATAAACATCCCCTTTAAGCTGTAGATATTTGGTTGTTGCAGCAGTGGGAAAGCTGACTCACACACATACACGTGCACACACACATGCATGCACATACATGTACACACACACACATAAAAACACACACACAAGCAGTAGGTGGCAGCACTCCTGTTATTCTACCAAATGACAGTGAAAAGTACAATCAAGGAATGACTCTCACCTCCTGTTTTCCAAATCAGGCAGTGTCCCAGCTCTCCCTATGGGATAATGGCAGTGACACCAAGCAAAGAGCTCAACCTGCACCCGCAGCCCAGGAGGAGCATGAGGTGCCCTCGTTCCTCTGCCAGGGTGGCACAGCAGGCAGAGTCTTGGTCTTCCCTTTCTCTGCCCAGTGTTAACCAGACGGCCCTGAGTTCTCCGGTGGGGCAGTTATTACATGATAATGTGACAAATTGTGCCTGGAGTTCCACTCACGAGCCACAGAAGGAATGAGGCAGTGCGACCTATGGACTGATGGCAACTCCGCTCTGCCCCCAGTGGAGGGTCAGTGGGGCTCGCGGGGAGCTCGGCCCCCAGCACCCTCAAAGTCAGCAGGCTGAGGAAGAAGGCAGAGAGGCTATTCAGCCTTCCACGACTCCATCCTCTTCCTTGGAGTCATTTGGACGCAGAGAGGAATGAAACCGCCTGCTTCATGCTACCCCCAAGTGGCACACTTTCCCTCACCTGTGTCTGTTGCGAATGGAAAGGCGTGCGTGGATAAGAGAGAGAAGCTAAGGGTCCACTCAGCTCTGCAATGTGAGCAAAGGTGCGTCAGCACTCCAGACGTGACAGAGCCTCGTTGGTAGATCCTGAGACAAGTTAAGTTAATGAAATTTACTTGAGTAAGAAAAAGGATTGAACTGGGCAGCCCTCCAGGTCAAATATAGTTCAGGAAACCCACATTTTCAACACATTTGCAGGCCATACATATACTCGCAAAGCTAAAAGTGGTATACAACTATACAACTTGACTGATTACAGTCAGCACGGGTCTGAAATGGGCATGGTGTCATCAGTGGCTGGCTGTGAATGGCTGAAGTATACATGCTCTAATTGACGGAGAAGCAGTTGCTAAGTTACAAGGTTATTTATTTACACACCAAGTTATCATCCACTTTGTATGGGAGTGGCTTGAGCCAAGCTTTATCGCCCACGTACAGAAGTTTGATTAGACCAAATTAATAGAAAGTTGATTGTTTACATTTACTTTAACATGAGGAAAGCCTGTTTTTTTTTTAAATGAGATTTTCAATCTCCTAAGTGACGTCCAAATGTCGAGAACCCAATCAAAACACCATCTACGCCAGGAACCAGAAGAGCTGTGGTTGGATTGGAGGAAGATTCCCAACAGAAGCAAATGCTGAGTGCTGAGACTAGTTTGACGTTGAAATTATCTGACAGGTATTTCAAAGCTGATGTCAGAAAAACAATTTTAGCGTGAAATTGCAAAATTTTTAGAAACATATTAAATGTAGAAAATCTCAGCAAAGATGCAAATATTTCCCACTATTTCTATTAATATACAAATGTAATACATAGTATTTACAATGAATTTGGGTGTTTCGTACATCTATATATCATCACATCGACTTCATGATCCCTTCCCATCTTCTACCCTCCCGTCCCCTCCCTCTTCCTTCCCCCGGCTCCGGCTATCACTTCATATGGTTCCAAAGAATGTCTGTGTTCTGGGCTTTCCAAGTCCGAGAAACCATACGGGGTTTAACATATTAATCTTCCACACCTAAGTCATTTCACTTAAGTCACCACTCTACCCCAGCTTCCTCTAATGGGTTGGCAGTAGTCAAATCTTGATAGCTCCTCTCTGAATCCAACCAATCCCGTCATTGGAATATTAACCAAAAGGTTTTTTTTTCCATATTTTCCTACATCTTTGTTGTTATTGTTAAACCTGGCCTTACCCACCAGTTCACACTGGAAAATAATTATAAGCATGTAGTTCAAAAGACTAGTTAATTTGGGAAAGAAGAGAAAATAAATAAATACATAAAATTCAGTTGCCTTAGCTGAATACTGGAAGGTGCATATTTGTACATTCACAAGGTTATCTTTACATCAATCAATTTCCTTAGGATACAGATTTTTTATAAATAATAAGATAAAAATATAGAATAAAAACCTAAAATTTTACTAAAAGGAATTCAGAGTAGGCTAATATGTCTCTTTTTTACCCTCAGAACGGCTTTGTGGCACTAAAATTCTTCTTTTCGGGTCTTCTCCCACGAAGTCCTCAGTCTTCACTCATAGTGAAGATCATTTGCTCCCAATATTGATCATAGCAGTCTTAAATTAGTTACAGATGTATATGAAAGTAGGATTTTCTTTTGGTGATATAAAACATGTGGTACTAAACAAATGGTGTATCTGAGAAACTGTAATTTTAAAGAGGGGAATAAATAAAGAAAATATTTTTGAAAAGTCTTGCTCAGAGTACAACAGTGAAGAAGAGAATGTGAGAAACGTGTCCTCAGCGTAAGAGACCACAAAGGTCTCCCCTCATCCTAACGAGAGTCCCTCAGGAATGGATTCTCTGCATGTAAGTTGCAACAACTAATGTGCCAAGAAAACGC
The DNA here is from genome assembly GCA_004027205.1 of Ctenodactylus gundi. Taxonomy (NCBI): domain Eukaryota; kingdom Metazoa; phylum Chordata; class Mammalia; order Rodentia; family Ctenodactylidae; genus Ctenodactylus; species Ctenodactylus gundi. The sequence continues at coordinate 85,454 of PVKB01001611.1, forward strand.
TATGCTGCATAGGTTTTTATTGCAATAAGACTGAAACTTATTGAGTAAATCACAGGCAGTGACCTCAGTCTATTTATCCGGTTTCCTTTCAGAAGACTAAAGAAGTTGAGTCACAGCAAAGAATTATATGGAGAAATCCTGGGCGGCCCATTAATAAAAGTGTTGATGAAACAAAGGCTTCTGTATTGGAACCCGCATTGTTTCACTGAGGACTGGCTCTGAGGACACTGGATTTTATAGTTGGAAATGCCACTTCATCATGCGATTGGCACCTGTCCTGGAGTAACTGTCAGGAGAGGGCACTGCCATTCTCTCACTACAATCGGTATTCATTAACTAGGTTGCTGTTCATTGACCGCCAGGTGATGCACACAGCACCAACAGCGCATGTGGAAGAGTTGGGAGCAAGGAGTCTTAGCAGAGGCTCCAAGAAATGACATCACAGAAGGACGCAAGAGGCGCCTCCTGAAGAGTCATGCACAAGGAAGGGTGCGCCCGTCTGTCAGCACAACTTTCAAATATGTGAGGCAAAGCTGTCATTCTAAAATTAAAAATTAAATTCACATTGGCTGGAGAACTATTTTTTTGCTGTTGTTACTGGGGTGGACCCCAGGGCTTTCACGCTGAACTACATTCCTAGGCCATTTTTACTTTTTATTTTGAGACAGGGTGTCTCGGATTCACAAAGTTGATGAGCCTGGACTGAATTGCGCAAACCTCTTGCCTCAGCGTGCCAACGTGTTGGCGTCCCACCGGTCTGACTCTCACATTACACATGTCAGTACTCCTCTGTCCTTAATTACTAAACTGAAACAAAACCTGCAGGACTACAGATGATGTAATAATATTAAGCAGCTTGATTTGTTAGTGATTCATAGAAGAGTTAGCAACACCATCTTTGTTACTGTGTGCACTGGAATCTCAAATCAAGACAATTATTTTATAAATGATATAAAGGAAAACCTTCAATGAAGATTTTATGGCAAAAGCCAAAACCATTAAAAAATATACCATGTGAACTGGCAAAGAACAATAAAGTGTATTATTTATAGATGATATAATTGCAAAAGTTGAAATCATAACAAAGATGATCTGTCACTCTTTAGAATTAATAAGTGAATTTAGCAAAACTGCAGACTGCAGATCAACATACAAAATTTTATTGTATTTCTATATTCATCAATAATGCATTTTATATTTTTACATCAATAATGAATTTTAACTATCACTAAAGTACTATTAAAATGCCAAATATTTAACAATGAATCTAATACAAGAAATACTATGTATATGTACTCACAACACAACACAAAGGAGAAAAATTAAATAAAACATATATAAAAAGTACTATACACCACTAACAGACTACAAGAATCAGTATTTTAAATATGTACATTGTATATTTAAACAGCAAATTGAATCACAGCTTTATGGTGATTCTACTCATGTCCCATTCTGTTCATATTTTGCTTATTTTTAAGGAAAATTAATTAGTTATTTTTAATGGTTATTATAGTTGAGTACCTCCAAAAGTCTCGCGTGTTTTTGCACAGTGACTAGATCTTACATCTTAGGGGTATTGTGCACACCAATCGATTCTTATATTAACAAATTTGTGGCATCGTGTGCTGTTAGGAAAGACACAGGGCTTGTCTGGAGGCAGGTCACTGGAGGTGACCTGGAGGACGTATCCTTGCACCTGGTCCCCCCACCTGCTCTCTACTTCCTGGCTTCCTTAGTCTAATTGTTAATGCTGGCTCCATCATAATCATAGACACCAACAGAGTGACTGATACCTGTAGAGGGGACTCAGAAAATGACTTAGAAAATAAATTTATAATTTAATATCATTTATTGAGAAGTTACTATTTACCAATTGCAATTTGTATAGTATCTCAACTCTGGTGACAATTTATGCATCTAAGTACCTTTGTCTTACAGCAACTGAGACTTTGAGGGTGCAGCCACCGGTCTGAGGCCTCAGAGGTTTGTTGTATAGTGTGTTTGCCTGACTACGAATGAGTGAGTAGTGAATGGCCAAGCCTTCAGGCGTCTTATGATCAGACAAATGGAGTTTGAACCCCAGCCACAGAGCAGAATCGCTGGGAAGATCTACGAACATATTAGATGGGGAGCACCCATGAGATTAGTCTCATGTGGAGAATTATCAGGGTTTTAGGTAACCACTTGACGATTTCTAAGGCACAGTCAAGTTGGAGAATTACTTGGGAGAAATAATACTTGGTTAGGGAAAATGTTAATACTATAAACTTAGATTAAATATTTAGAGAGGCCAAGAATGTTGCAAAACAAATGAAAAAAAATTTAAATCCCAATAACTGATTCTTGTATTTCACGAAATTTGAGAACCTCCACCCTAAGAAGGAGGCTTGGAAGGGTGTGATTCACCTTGGAGGGTGGCAGTGGGCTTGTCTGTGAGGGAAGGGCTGGACAGCCCCACCTAGAGACGAAAACAGGGCCTGTTAGACGAAGTAAAGGACTCACTTAGGAAGGCTAGCGCTTGGTGCTGTGTACAGTGCCACTACATGTTTCTGAACGTTTATTTAGTAGACTGTGGGAGTAACTGGTTGGCATTGAAGGCCAAGTGTATGCACAGCACAGACAATGGGTTTAATAGATTCGAAATTTTTATTACTGCGATGGCACATTTCAGGAAGAACACCTATTCAATAGAGTGCTAGTTTTTGTTTTGTTTTGTTTCTAATAGTTTTGTTTTTGTTTCTAACTTTGGCAGGCGGGAGGTCAAATTACACAATGTATTATATTCTGCAGCTATTTAAAGTTTGTTATGGATTATAATTCACAGTTGAAGGTATCCCTTATATTCCGCATTTGTGCAGTGTTTAAAAAGCAATAGACTCTGCCCTCTAGTGGAAAGAAGTATCATTGCAGAGTCTAAATCCGAGAGTAGCCTTGCTTAGGGGGAGAATGTTCGTTGAGAAAATGAACAGGGCACTCTCTCTCTCTCTCTCTTATTGGAGTATCTTACAGTGCTTTATGGAGATGCTGAATTGTGGCTTTGCTGTACAGGATACACAGAACTTTCTGAAAACATGCATCGTCTGTAGACATTTCGCTGTGTACTTTTCCAAATAAACAAATACAATAATAAGGTCTTGGCTTTCATGAAATGTATATTCTAGTTGGAAGAGACATCAGTGGCTTAAAAAACAAAAGGGACCTCTTAGACCCCTATGATGACGAATGTGGGGTAAAGAATAATGACAAAGGGACAGGAAATGAATCGCAGGGTGTGGTGGTCACGGTGGCTTCTCTGCGGACACGGAAGTTGAGCAGGAACCTGAACCTCAAACTGCAGGCTGCCACACAAAAGACCCTGCATCCCAGGCAGAAGCCCTGGGATGGGAAAGTTTGGGATGACCTTCATGTTCTCTGCGGCTGGAGTCAGGAAAGAAAGGTGCTGGCAAAAGAAAGGCAAGGGTCTTTCGTTGTAGATATTTTTGTTCATCATTTTTAAACATCACCATTTACACAAAATGCCAGCCAAGAAGCAAATGTAGAAAAATAGTAAAATTATATTGGCCATAATGGCTTTGTTATTACTGGAGTGTTGTTAGAGATAATTTGCCAGTGTGTGCAGAAAATTGCAGTTATTGTATACAGACATTGTCAGCAGAATAAACACGCGGTAGGGTTCACAGTGGCATCAAACCATATACTCAGGCTCTCTTTTTCTGGGAAAGGGATCATGATAGAAAATCCTGCCCTCTTTACCTTCTGTAACACAGGACACCTTTAGAAACTAGTATTAATGCAAAATAAATAATAAATCCCAAGTTCTTGTCCTGTGCCATCAATAAATGCAAGCCACGGGCCAGTTGCCTGATCTGAATCCCAGCACGGTCGTGCTTCTGAGTCTTGTTGGTGTCCTTTCATTTAATCAATCGTTTACATTTTCTATGTTAATTTGGACAGATGTAGCAAGCTTAATGACCGAACACCCGTAGACGCTGTATCACAGACGGGAGTCTCCACAGGAGGAGGGATGTCTTTGCAGACTGGATTACAACAAACACCATTTACATTCTCCTTGGATAAGTACCCTACCTGGACACCTGCCTGAGGATGGTGGCTGAAAGGAAGCACAGCTCCTTACCTGGACTAGCTTGCAGTACCCGAGACCCAGTGGGATATCAGAAGTCCAATGTTAGGGACGGGATTTGGTTTTAGAAGTACAAGATGATAATTTTTTAGTGGCTCACACTTAGTCGTTTGCTTCATTCGATCCTGGACTACTTACTGTCTACTAGGTTAAAAGAGGGTCACACCTGAATAATTTCTTTATCATCAGTGCTTAACACCCAGCCAAACAGAGAATGGTGTTTATGCAAAAACTGATTTCAAAATTTCAAGGCTGAGTTATGGAAAAGTCATGAATGAAAGTCAAATCACAAGGTTTCTGATTAAGTTACACGTGGAGAAAAGCATGTGTGAGACCAAGTAAGGTGGAACACTTCTTAGAACTGAACACATTGTGTACATACATGTGAAAAGACATAGCTATGCATTGCTAAAAGCACCTTAATTATTATAAAGATTGTTACCTAACTTCCTCGTGGCATGAACAATGAACTGAGGTCCTTTGAGTTATACAATAAATCTAACCTTGGACTAAAGGAAATTGCAACCTGTCACCACAAGTTGGCGCAACACAAAGGAATATGAATGAAATTTAACAGAATCCAGGTTCCAACCTCTCCAAGTTAGATGGAATGCAATTCCTTCCTGTGTGTCAAGGTGCACCCTTTCTTTCCGTAGCTCTCAGCAGTGGCTCACGAGATGCTTAAGCAGGAAAATACTTTCATTACACAGATCATCCCATCACACACTGGGTTGTCCTGAAAAGGCCAAACCTGAAGGCTGCTGGACCCACTGGATATTCTGACTGCGGGCAGCTTATGTCTAAGTTTCAGACCAGGCAATCTCCCTCAAGTCACTATACAGCGTGAATCATTTTGAAGCCACGTAGAAAGTTTTCTCTAATTTATTACCAAGAAATTTCCCCCACAGCCACCCTTTCACTAGACCATATTTCTGAGAGATTTCTCCCTGGACCTCCAAGTACCTGCTCTGCATCAGGCACCACTCCAGGTATCTACCCTTCTCATGTCATCCACGCATCCCAGCCTCTTTTTGTGTAAGTTTTTCCAAATCTGCTTTACAGACAAGGAAATGCCCTGTGCAAAACTCCACCGTGAGGTCTTATTTCATGACGTCGCTCTGCTCTTGCAAATCCAGAGGCTGATATCAAACTTTCTGCCTTGGAATCATTTGAGGGATGAGATAAGATGGGGGCTGCAGAAGAAACCATGAGTTTTTCAGAACTGACCCTTTCGGCAAGCACTTTGGGAGTTCCCACCCTGAGTCAAGCAGTGTGGAGGAGTTCAAAGGAGTGAGTAGACGTGATTGCTGCCCCTAGGGACAGGCATTCGTGTGGAGGAGACCTACATGTGCACAGACAGCAATATAGTAAAGAATGAGGAAGCTCAGAGCTTGTGGGACCATGCAGAACTGGTTGTGATGGCAAGCATCGCTCAGATTCCTCTGGAAGTGGGAGCAATCTGTGAATAATTTGTACAGGGTCAAGCTCTATTGTATCAATCAAAGGAGGTTGAATCCTTGGGCCACATTATCAACTATCCCGACATGAGAACAGCGTAAAAGATGGAAAGTTTAAGTGGAAGCTGCAGAGGGCCACTTCAGGCTAGAAGGACAGGAGACAACCTTGAGGCACAGTGACCAAGGGATGTCCATAACCAGCCAAGAACAAAGGAGGTTAGCCAATCATCTAATTATGCATACTGACAAGTTTCATGAAATCGCTTTTATCACTGAATAATATTTTCTCATGCCACTTAATAATTGATCAAGTAGATGTTTCATACAAGAATACATTACGGGAATATATTGTAATAGAGTCTCATAAGTTTATGGTTTAGGAGACATAGACTTGAACTCCAGGTTTGGTTTAAACAAGATATGCTGTTTTTACAATTAAGTTATGTGTCTGAATTGGAGCATGTAGAATGAAGGCTTAGGTTTCATATCTTAACCCTCCACAGCTAAGGAATAAATTCTTCAACAAGTTACTTGACTTCCTGTGGTGTCATTTGTATAGTGCGTGTGGATGCAGGATTAAGTGAAATCCTTCCATGTTCACAAAACCAGCACATCACATGTTGTTCCCATTGCTTTATTCCTTTGTTAGTTAAAAGTTAGATGAACATGAGTCCAGGTGTATATTGTTATAACTGCATCTGACTTTGCGATAAGTCGTGAAGTGTTGGGTTTGAGGGCTAGGGTTCAAAGCCATATAGTGATTATCACATCTGTGAAACACAGATGTAAACTCTCCATGATTCATCATGAAGGAAAGATCAAATAGAGGGATATAACCTTGTCTAACGAATAATAGATCATTATCCACCATTGTCCACACATTTTCAACTCACTAGAAGCTGATGTGATGGAAATTTCTGGGAAATTAAAGTTGATACACTATTACCATGGAAAGGAGACCTCAGAAAGACTGGCTCATCTTTGCTAGATTATCCATATTAATTTTTTGGTATACCATTATTACTATGCACAATTCCCAACAGTCATGAAAAATAAACTTAGGGGGGGAAATTGGAGAAAGTAAAAGAAAAACGTTTGAAAGAAAAAAGGGAAGAATGAACACAGAAAGATTTGGGAAGAAATCTCCAAAGACTTGAAAATTTCCACTGTGATATTTCATTACTACATGAAAAATACATACATGTAGTACTGGAAAGTCTCTAAGTGACATGTGATATGTCCTACTGAGACTGAGACCCATGTAGTCAAGTGATGTTGGAAAAAATACTTATTTTAAGCCACAGATCAGGCAGAGTTGGGTTGATTTTTTCCTCCTCTGCATGAAACTACAATATTTAAAAAATACTGAATTCCCCCTCCAAATCATTTCATTGTTGAGGATTATGTGATTATGTTAACATCTCCATAGCTTGGCAGAGGACCCTGTACATCATAGGTACTTGATCAAACATGGACAGAATAAATGAGTGAACAGATGAAAAAAACAGCTATTAGCATAAAACACCTGTCTCTAGAGATACCCCCCATCCTTCCTGGGAGTATAGGCATGGCCACATTCTCAAAATGGCATAACAAAGCCTAACGTTTTGGGGTGTTCTTTTCCCTGATTCTCTTTTTTTCTCACCGCCTGCCCAATTGTGCCCAGCAGCCCTGATGATTATGAATTTTCAGGAAAGCGCACTAGAAAAAAATAAGCCAAACAATGTCACAAGAATGGTGGCACTTACATTCAGAGGTTGAGAATACACACATGTGGGCTTTCGATTCTGTAGCCATGTGTTCAGAGAGCTCTGCCTCGTGTGACTGCGCATAAACAGTGTGGCAGTTAGGGTCTGCAATTGGCTTTAGGGTCTGCCTTGGAAGCCGGTGGAAGACCCTATTAGGTGCATCCAGGTAGGTCATAGAAGAGTGTCTTGGAGGCTTCTGTCTGGTCACTCGTCCCTTCATCTGGAACTGCTTTCTTGCTCTGTTTCCCATGCACCATAAACTAAGCAGCTTTTCTCTGCTACATCCTTCCTCCATAAAGTTTCTGCTTTGCAGCCAGCTAACCATGGGCCAAATCACGAGCCAAGCCAAACTTCTCCTCCTCTCACCTGCTGGTGTTGGGTGTTGAGCCCAGCAGCGGGAAAACTAATGCAAGCTGTTTTCTTTCAGAAAAATCTGGGTGGTGCACTGCTAATGCTAGCTGGGTCTTTGCTACGCCTGTGTGGCAATGATGACACCCACCCCCACCCCACACTGCCACACTGGCTCTTCCAACTCACCCTTTGTAGTCCTCGCCATATATGTCAATGTCACCCTCTGTTTCTACCCATCCTCCCCTTGTATACACACACACACACACACACACACACCCCACACAGACAGCATGGCTCTTTTTCATTTCTTTATGACCACTTTAGGAATTAGTCATAAAGGAAATACTTTTGACTTGATGAAGGACTGAGATTTTGACTAAATTATCTCAATCAGATGGGGCCACAGATTGCTCATGTGTAACCTCATGATTAGGTAAGTTTATTTTTCTCTGTATAAAAACTGTTGGATCCAAGAAAAACTGATGCTGCCACGTCAAATACCAGTATGGGGGTTTCACTTGACTGTTTCTACGCATTAAAAGAAAAAAAAAAACAAAATCAACAAAGCGCCTCTTTCCTCTCTTTTTGGTCTGTTTATGTGATGTGACATCTTGGGATATTTCTGTGAGAAGTTCAGCAGTTACATCTACTATGCTCATCAGAGAGAAGGTTCAGAAATGAGTGTGTGGAGGAAATGGCCATGGACTTCATTCAGGACAGGATGGATTAAGTCTTTGCACAGCCAGCCCTACAGAGGAGCTTGGGGAAGGGACAGCCTTGTTCTCCCGGGGCCTCCTTTTCTGTGTGGAACTGTTTCTACTAGTGTTAATGAGATAAATTCCTCCTGGCATAAGAAGGAAGTTTCCTATGATGGCTGACTTCTCACGCCTCCTTGTCAGTCTGTTGCTCATACTCTTCATCTGCCTTGCTAGGGTTCCTGGGTTCCAAGGTTCCAAGTGCGCTCTCTCTCTCTCGCTCTCGCTCGCTCTCACTCTCTCCCTCCCTCTCCTTAAGCCCGTTGCCCCTTTGCTCATTCCACTCTTTTTCTGAGGGGTTCCCCACAACTCACCTTAGGCCACCTCCTCCTCTGCCTCATGTTCTGGCTTCCATACCAGGCCTTCCATGAAGCTTCTTCACAGACGCAGCCCACATTCCTGAGGTGGCTGCCCTACCTCCCTGAGCACTCACAATACTCTAATTCTCATCGGTGGGCTCTGTCTCTGGCTAAACCATGGGCTACTGGACTTGCCAGTACATCCCTGGAAACCATCAGTGTCTCACTTCAAACTGGACGAATGAATGAATGAGTGAATGTCATAGCGAGAGTTCACGTGATGGCGTCCGGCTGCCTGGGGCAATGGCCTGGCCTTTCAAGCCTCAGCCTCGGAGGATGCCCTGCACCTGTGTCCCGCCCAACACAGCCCCAGCTCATTAGGTTTCACTGAAATGACCCGGCCATACCTCACTTGAGTCCCCTGAGAACAGGGACCACATGTGTTACTTCTGTGCAGCCACCTGGCCAGATGATGCCACGCAATAATTCCCAGGCCTTACCGACACAAGCACGCGGGGCTTTTCTCTTTCTCCCGTCTCCAGTCTCACGGCCCCCCAGCTGCTCCCTACCTACCATCCAGGTATTTACTTTGCTCCCCCATTACATCAGTTCACATCTGTTCGTTCGGGTTAGGAACGACAAATTCCAAATGGTCTCCATATTAGCAACATTTATTTCTAACGAGTCTTGGGGAAACAGAAAGAAATCATAGAAAGAAAATAACCAAAGATCCGCTGAAGATGAGGACATACTAGACCAACACTTTGGCAGGCATTTTGTTTATAATTTTTTTATAATCAATAATAGGATGTTCCTGTTTTTACATTATACATATATATATTATTTATATATATATATTTGATATCTATACTTCAATATAAAGAGACTTAAAAAAGCCTTTTCAAATGAGGCATGACACACAGCACAACACTCTGATTTACAATGTAGAGATGTACTTTCTACATGATCATAATTGATTCTCAGAGGCCAAATAGGCTTTACAAAGACAGCAGAGCACCCCTGTAAAAAAAAGAGAGAGAGAGAGAGAGAGAGGTGCCCCATGCTGCTGGACGATTATTGCCATGAGTCCTCACTATGTCCAGCCAGCATCTTGAAGTTAAAAATGGCATCTGGCTATTGGAAAGGAGATGATGGTCACTGGATTCATCCTGGCTCCACAACTGCTGGCTACACGGTCGTTCAGATGACCAAGGAATGACAAATGTTGTTAACAGGAATTGGAAACACAACATGACATGTGATCATCAGGGGATCAGGGGCTCCCCATATGACAGGAAAGGAGACGCTGCCGTAACTTAGGGTCCTGTGCTGAGCATGAGCACTTGTCAGGCCAGAGAACGTGCCGTGAGCCACGCAGCAAGGAATCAGAGGTTTTCCGTCTACATCACAAACACTGCTGCTCATGGGGAGCCAGAGTCTATACCAGCACCAACACGGGAACTCAGGGAACAATTCCCGTTGGGGCAGGACGAGGGGATTAACAAAGCTATGTTTTGGGACCAGCATATCACGAAAATCTGGACAAGAGCCACAAAGCAACCCAACTCCCATTATGTGGCACTCTGCCTTTGTAAAACAATCAATACCCCAAATACCTTTTTGAGCAAATCCACAACTCTGGCTCCCCTGCACAGTTGGCTACTTGTTTCTCGTGGTCTGCATTTAGTTATATATGAGAGGATCTACACTTCTCAGAGTCCAGGAAGTCACTTGGCTTTATGAGCACAGCATCAATGGCCTGCTGACACAGTCCAGATATTTGACTAGATGAATTTCTACCAGGAGAAAGGACTTTTTGTAGAAGCAAGGACTTCTGTCTCCAGAAGGTACCTCTCTTGTGCTACTCAGTCCTTCTGCCCTGGGTCATGCATTCTTCCCATACAACTGAGTGACTCACCAGCCTACCTTTAGCCCATACAGCAGACTCGGTCTCTGGGATCACATCGCACATCCTAGAGATTTTCACATCTCCCCGTAAGTCCCTTATCAACAGCAGTATCAGCTGGGGCATCAGTCAGGCCTTTGACCTCCCATCCGGCCTTCCTTTTCTCAGCTAATAGTTTTCCTCTACGCTGTCCTTTCCCAGCCCTTTGTTTTCCTAAGGCAAGAAGACATTTCTATTGAAAAATAACCAGCACCCTTCTTAGGAGCTCCCCTGAGGTTCTCACCCAGTGCTCCTCCATTCGGATGTTTTTCTCCTTCCAGGGAGAGGAGAAGCAGCTGGCCGTGTTAGTTGTTTCATGTTTTAAATTTTTAATTTTTTTTTTTTTTTGGCAAATTGCATCCAGTACTAACACAGCATCTCTTTGGAAGTGTCTCAGCGGGAGCTTCACACATGCGTGCACAATCTCAGTGCCCCGAGTGCAAGGCGCAGTCCCAGTTGTCTGTTTTCTCTAGTACGGACAGATACACAAAAATACGTGGTGGGCAGGCTGTGCATAGAGTAAGTTTAAGGAAGTAGGTGGAGCAACTAGCCTGATGTAGTCCCTGTGACCATCTCTGTGTGTCTCCAACTTTTACTAACAGCATGACCTGTTTTCCTCCTGACCTTAAGTCACCCCACCTATGTCATAATGAAATCAAATGGGTCTTGACCACTCATTGCCTTATCTCTTGTTTAGAAACCGCAAAGAGAGAATGAGAAAGTGGGTGTCACTTTTTTTTGAGCAAGTGGCACTTTTGAATCTAAGAGGGATTCTATTTACACAGATATGCTCCACTTTTGCACAGAGGGTAACCTGAGTTCTGAAATGCTTGTTGCACTTAATCAAGAAATGACAAAGCTGTGGTTGTGACATACACGACAAACCTAGCTAAACTGAAGTGATTTCTCCAGGGTGAGCCCTCCCTGGCACTGAAAAAGGTGGGCTGCCCATTTTTAAGGATTCTGTTCCTTTATTTCCCCACATATTTTATATTTCTTCCTAGAAATAATCGCACAGGGGCTCCCAGGCAGCTAGACATATCCAAGCTGAGTGTGTTGTTCCGTCTAGCTTTCCCAGATGTCTAAAAGGACTTTCCGCTGTCTGCTTCCACAGCCCTGTCTACAGCTTCTCCCTGGGTGGCCGAGGTCTAAGAAAACTGTTTCAGCCAAAGCTTTCTATTGACCTGAGCCCTTCCTGTTGAGTCACCCCAGATCTGCTCCCTCAATGCCACTACTTGAAGTAGTTGAGTCCAGCCACCAAGAAAAACTTCTCCAGGAACAGCTCTGAGTCCAGCACGGCAATGTGCGCAGCGCGGCCGATCAGGGTATTGGCAGTGTTGGGCAGAGCATGGAACACGTTGTGCCGAATTAAAGTGCAGTCCTTGGCAGCCACCAGTGGGCCCAGGAGGTTGTTGATCATTTCTGCATAAACTGGTCCTGGAAGTGGGAAAAAGGATATGAAGTCAGGCAGAAGATAGTGCTGGTATACAGAGAAAACACTCCGTGTGTGTCAGGACCCTAATCAGACTCCTTTCTCAGCACGTCTCAATGTTTGTGAAGTACGTAAGAATTAATATCACTGAGCCTGGGTCTGGTGGCACAGGACCTATAACTTCAGCACTCTGGAAGGCTGAGGCAAGTGAGATCAAAAATTTCAGCCCAGCTAGGGCAACTTAGTGAGACCTTGTCTCAAGACCAAACATAAAAATGACTTGGGGATGTATTAGAGCAAAGTGCAAAAGACTTGGGCTTGATTTCAAATGCCAATATGAAATACGTAAATAAACGAATAAACAAAATGAAAGTTCATGTTCTCTTTGTTGGGTCTGATTAGAAAAGCTGGGGTCAGAAGGGGATTTAGCTCCGTGGCTTTGGGGGGAGGACATCGGTAGTTATGCAGAAGTTGGGAAGGTCTTCTGGGGGGAGCAGAGAGGAGAGGGCTCTAGGGAGGAACCCAGACATTCAAGTTCTGGTGACACATCTCCAGTGCATGACGTGCAGTGCTAGCGCCCCTTCATGTCACACACTACCCAAGTAAAGAGGGATTTCACCTCTTCCTTGACTCTGGGTGGCAGGGAATGGAAGGGGAAAGAAGCGAGGTTTTTTTGTTGGTGGTGGAGATTTGTTTTATCTTTATAACTCAAAGTCTGTATTGACTGTGTCTCCACAGGAAAAGGGGCTCACTTGAAATTTTGCATCAGAGTGAGAGTCTTGGAGCCGTGCAGTGGCAATGAGTTACTGACTCATAAACAGAAGGTATAATAAAAAGATATGGTGATGATATACATTTTTAAAAAATGTATTCCAATAAAAGACACATTGCCATTAACAACGCTTCTTCTTCAAACAGACTTATACTGCTGTCTTGCCACTTCCCGAAGCAGTTCTGGAAGGTCACCATTCTGAGTATCTTTGTGAGGTATGATCAAAAAATCAGTGAATGCCCTGCACAGCACTGTCTGTCAGAGAAGCAGGCTCATAGAAACATGAGAGTGTGTTCACATCCACCTTATTCATAACTCTGGATTTTACCCAAAGTCAAAACGACCATGAACAGGTAATGTCTTTAATCAGTTCAGGACACTGAGGCAGCCATGACATTGCAACCAGAGACACGAAAGAGAACTTCTAGAGCTTCTTCAAAAAGTGGCAAGAATGATAAGTGTGTCTGAATTCTGAAAGAATTCAGAGTAATGTCTTTCACTGTAACTTTAAAAACTTAAATATTGGCTTTTAAAAAAATCACACCTCTTATGATTGTGCACGTGAGCCTAAAACAATTCATACCTCCCAGATTGGTGTTCCACTTCTCCGCAAGACTGCTCACAGCCAGCAACTTTTATATCACTCATCGTCACCTTCTGGACTGATTCTGAGGGCTGGGATATTTTTCTTTTGGCTCAATGAGGAGACGGTCAATGGGCAGTGGAAGTAATGAGAGATCCCTCTGAGCCCCACTCCAAATAAGGAGGTCTGTTTCCTCGAGCCAGTGTAGCACCCCCACTTTGTAGAGCGAGGGGGACAACTCTCCACTTTGTCCACCAGGCTCCTGCCCCACATGCCCCTGCACCACTCCTCTAACCCCTGTGAACAACCCACGTGGTTTTCTTCTGCCTCAGGTTAGCAGTACAGTACACCATTTAGGGCTGTGCTCTCCCAGGTGGGCAAGGGCGATGGACTCCCCCCACTGCCGGAGGTACGTCTCTTTCTTTTCCCTCCTTGCCAATGTCTTATTGAAGATCTGAAGCAGAGGAAGGTAAAAGGTAAACTGAGATAATTAGTGTTTTGCTCATAAAGTTGGGGCTAAAATAAAGGGGGGATCCTTCTCAGGAGCACATTGTTGCTCTTAAACAGCAGCCGTTCAGTAGGTACTGAGAAGTTAACCATGCTTTGAGGGGTGCATGGCTCTCTGCCATTTGTAAAACGTGGCATATGAATAATCACGCCAAAATGGAATAAGGCGCGGATGTTGCCAAGGGGTGGAAATGGAAGGGTGTGACCCTCACATTGCTAAGTTTTTGAGGCAGAGTCTCATTTTGTAGTCCGGGCTAACCCTGAACACACTAAGCTTTTTTATTGTTCTAGGTGTTAGGCTATGATAAACCAGGGGCAATTAGAAATTTTTAAATTGGACATATATATGTATATATTTATAGTTACAGTGAAAGACATTACCCTGAATTCCTTCAGAATTCAAGCACACTTATCTCATCATTCTACATATATTTATAGATATGTGTGTATGTGTATATGTCCATATGTATTTTCAAGTATTGATATTTTCACATAGAAATACTAAAAATTCAGGTTAAAAATTATTAACAAATATCTTTAAATGAATGCTTAATCTCAGAGGCAGTTATACTCTAAAAGTGCAAGTGTAACTGGTCTAATTACTTTAGAAGGCAACTTGGCAAAAATTTACTAGAGCATTAACTCAGAAATTTTTTCCAGCAATGTAATAACTAGTCATTTATTTTAATGAAATATTATAGACTTACTAAAAACATATATATATATGAAAGTATCACAATATGTATCAAAACATTTTAATCATCTCTGGAAGCAACAATTATTGGGACAGTGTTAATGATGTTGTATATCTATAAATAAAGAAGAAATATAAAAGTGTGTTCACATGACTGATATTCTAATAGAAGAAAATGGACATGACTTTGGAGTAGCCTCGACAACAACGGCCAGCTACGACTCTAACATTAACACATGCCCACAAAGAGGGGAGAAGGAAACATGAGGGTGCCCGGTGCTGAGGTAAAATTTAAAATGATCATAATTCTGTTGTAAGAGATTTGATTTTTCTTAATATTTCATAAATGAACCTTTCCCCCAAAGATATCATTTAATATGCCTCAGTTTACTTTTCAAGTACATACTAGGCAGTAAAAACATAACGTTATCTTCATATTAAATTGCCTTTCAATTTTTTTCATCCAAATTCTTGTTGGTTTGACCTAGAGCCCAACAGAAATTTTCAATGTGCCTATCTACACAAGTACATTCAAACAGCTGGACTTACAACCTTTTTGGAAATGTCTTAGAACACACACACACACACACACACACACACACACACACACAAACCCTGAAATGTCTGATGTGAAATTAAGCCAGTCTATCCAAGGGAACCTGGAAGAGCAGCTCATCGTTCTGTCCTGCTTGTGTGGAACATCTCTGTCTAAAGCCCAGTTTCAATATCACTTCCCTGGACCCTTGCTGCCTCTGGCCTCTGGACACATCTTCCACTTCTGGGCCACCTCCACGCATCAGACACCCCTTTTCTGCCTGACTCCCCAGCCGGTGCTCTCACTGATACTGTTCTGGTTGATGACCCAGCTAGGCAGGAAGGCCCTGAGGGCAGTGCCTGCCCACGGATTCTGTAGCTCAGCCTGCTAGTTCAGCCCTGGCTCACAGAGAAGCAGAAACAAAGTTCTACATTCTGAACCCCCAGAGCCGGGCGTCCCTGTTTAGTACAGTCAAGGTCCTGGATGTCAGTTTGCTTTCCAGATCAGCAGGTCCCTGCGGAGGTGGACACACACAATAATGGCATGAAAGGCCCCAACGTGAGTGGCAGCGTAGAATGAGGGGCAATGGTCAGCCAGGAAAGGGGGAACCTCTGAAAATGGGCAGGTGTGGATGCTCACTGATTCCCCCAACCCCATGTCTCTAATGTGTTAAAGAATTTGGAATTCATGCACGAACAGATATAAATATATATAGCAAGAAGATAGCTGAAATCGCATACATAAATGCATAGTACAATTTTAAAATTCCTGAATCATGTACCCCTCAGAGTACTGAAGTCAGAGATTTGTGTACATTTTTATTATATAATTTTTTAATTTGCAAGCAGCTTTTAAGTCCTTGCTACCTTCTCCATGTTCAATATTGTTCAAATTATGACTTTTAAATAATAAAGAATTTCAATGAAAAAACAAGAAGTGGGCTGTGTCTCACCTGCGTGCCTGTCTCTGAGGGCGGTTTTGCACATCTCGATCCTGGCTGAGTGGAACGGCACGTAGCGGTCTTGAGGAGAAGCGACCAACACAACGTTCTTAAAATACTGCAGCCCTGGAATAAGAGGCCAGGTGAGTTGCCGCATCTGGGTGGCTTCACCTCCAACACCCTCTGGTTGTGCTCATTACAGACGGGAGGGGGCGGTGCCGGAGCCTGGCACCCCAGCAGAAGGGCCTCTGTCCCGGGGCTTGAGGAGGCTCGACCCAGAGGCCCTGCTGGAGCCCAGGAGCAGGGAGAGAGTGCCCCACACGGGGCCCTTTGCCCCTGGGAGGGATGAGGAGGCTTCCTTGGAAGATAAGAAGGCAAGTGGCAAAAGCTTCAAGGCACGGTTTCCATAACGTGGGAAACCCAGAATACGGCCATTTCATAGAACTAAAGGGGGTGGGGGGTCGTGGGAGCTGGTGGGGAGGAGAGGGTGTGGGAGGGTCCAAAAGAAAGAGGGGAAGGAAGGGATCGTCATCTTGATGCAATATATATGTGCAGAAAATACTCAAGTTCAATGTAAGTATTATGTATCACATATATACATTAACAATAAAATGGGGGAAACACGGAGAGAAAGCAAGGTGTGGCAGATGCTTAGGACGAGTGAGTGTTTTAAAAATACGTCCCAGTGCCCTATAAATTTCCTCCCTTGGCTTCTAACATGCTTATCCCATCGTTTTGATGCTCTCTGAAGTGATTCTGGAAGCCATCTTTTGTGTTTTTGGTTACATGGTCCGGGCTGCCTCAATGTCTTAAATCAATTAAAAATGTTTCCCTTCCGTGGTCATGTTGACTTTGGAGAAGATCTAGAAGTCATGAGGCTCCAGATCGGGTGAATGAGGAGGATGAGGACCCGCCGTCCTGTGCGTACAAGCCTGCCTTTCTGTTAGGTGGAACTCGGCAACAACATCATGATTGTTTTTAATCACACTGAAAGACAACAGGGACTACAAAGACAGTCACTACAGAGGGTCACCAGCAGTGCTGCGAAGAGCGGCACGGATAGTGCAATAGCAGTGTTCAAAGGAAGAGGGGGTACTTAAAGACGAATTGATGTCACGTGTCTTTCACTGTGATAAAAGGTTTATACTTAACTACTCACTGTATGTTTTGATTGCCTTTAATTTATGACAAAGAAACAAAAACCAGAATGGGCCAGAGATACCCAGAAGTCCATGAGAAAGTAAGCCTCAAGGACCTTTGTCCGGCTCCTTCTCCTCCACAGCTCCCCGAATCCCAGCCCTATCCCATTACCTGCTTTACAAAAGCAGCCTTGAGATTCTCATTCCTGCCTCTAGTCTCGCCTCCCTACGTCCATCTGCCACACAGAAGCCAACGTGTTTTCCAAGCTCAATATCACAGCGATCACCCTGAGTCCTCAGGATGCATCGTGAGCTCCAGGCTGTGCAGGCTCTACCCAGTTCCTGCCTCGCCACCTTCATATTTCTCACATGGGAATCGTGCTGGGCCGTGTGACTGCTGACAGCTCTCAGCCCCATGTCCTTCCTCTGAGGTACACCCATGAACCTACATCCAGGACCCTACCAGAAGAGCACAGGCCAGAGGCAGCTTATGCCCATGGCTGCCTGGTACTGATGTGGGAGCAGAGATGTAAAGACTAGCCCCTCCGGCCACTTCTGGGCAGCTCTTTAGTATAACCCCAGCTGCCCTGCTCCTGGTGTCTGGAGAAGGCAAGCCCCCTCTGGTGACCACTCTGCAGCCTGCCTTCTCCGCCCCTCTGCCTATCTCTCCCCACAGCCAGGGGACAGCTCTGAGCCTCCAACTTGACACGCAGAGGCCTAAGGTGGGAAAGGACCTGCCTGAGCATGCACAGCTGCCCGTGGCTTGGCAAGATCCACATTCTGGGGGTTCAGAGGTTTAGGGAGAAGGATGGAGGATAGTGGACCCTCGGACGGAGCCTGGGCTGCACACTTTGCGGCTGGTGGCTCCATTTCCTCAGTGGACACAGAAACCCCTCAGGCATGACGATGCTGCCCCCTGTTGCCATGCCCACAGTGCAGGTGGGGTCCTTTCACCTCTCCGCTGCCTTGCGGCTGAGTGGGTAGGCGCAACATCAGGCTGCATGAAAACAACCCGTCACCTGCCACATAGCACACGTGCACAATGCCATATCTGTTCTCCTTGTAGTTCCGTCTGCACCTAGGTGAGGCTGGCACACAGACCCTGGGCCTCAGCCTGCATCACAAATTTGAGCCCAACCTGGACAATTTAATGACTTAGTAAGACCTTGTCTCAAAATATGAAATGGGCTGGGGGTGTGCAAAAAGAGAAGACTGCTGGAAGGTAGAAGCTGAGGCTTCTGTGGGTTGTGATGGCTGCTCACATCCCGGCTCTCGTCTCTCACACCCTGTGTGGAAGACAGGCAGACAGGCTCAGCTCCTCGAGGCCGCTGGCTTCCCCAACAGGGGAAGAGACTTTGCCTACCGCACCTCCTCAGCATGCAGAATGTGTGCGCACCATCACAGCACCGAAGCTCCCTGGTATCCAGGAGCTGCCTCTAGAGTCCAAAGGCCTGGCTGCACCCAGACAGAGCCACCCACCTGTTTTTTGGCTTAGTTGGTAGAGGAAACATTTGCGCAGATCAGCATTGTCCCTGAAGGTCAGTTGCAGAAGGGACCCAGATTTCTTCAATTTCTGCATGAGCCACAAGCCTGAAGGCACAGACCAAAATAAAAATCAAAAATGTTAAACAAAGCAAAGAGATTTAGCTGGGAACAAGAGAGCAGTAATCATTTTAAGCAAATAGTTTAAAAAGGCAGAGGTAAATTCGCATTTGTTAGCTCTGGCAGCCATAAAATCACCCTACCAATGGCAATGGGCTTACAGAGTGCTTAAAGGAGTCCCTCTGATTCACTCGGTTTCCTCCAAGACAGCCAAGGGCAAGTGTTCTGATTGAAATGTATGTGGGAATGTCATTGACAGGCCCGTTTAGGATCTAGAAAATAGTGTAAACTTCTCAGAGAGAGCTCTGCTCATGTACAGAATGCCACTGATCTTTGAGCGAACCGTCACAGTAACAAATGAGTTTCATAAAAACAAAATGAACTGAACAAGATTCCAGTGCTGCATGAATCTTTGCCCCAGGGAGATGTGACCCCCTAAGGCTATCCACCACAGACAGGGGACAGCAGATGGGCTAAAGTAACAATCAGACCACCCTCTAACCACGTGAACCAGGGAGTTTATTGAGGTTACTTACTGGAATGTGGGAGGGGGCTATTCACAGAGGTGCAGATGAGGGCCTATCTACAGGAATAAGGGTGAGGGGTCATTTATAGACATACGGTGACTCAAACCAAACACATAGGCACATACCATACATACACATATGTCGGCACTGTTGTGTAAATGTGTTTGCATGCAAATGTGAATACAATTAACTCTGTAGAATTATGCCAGATATACTACATTGGAGGTACTTCGGATAACATCTCCTATTTTAGCTTTTGTCATGTTTTAAGATTAAAATTGTGGATAAAAAGTAGTTTGGCAAATTTGATTCTGCCCCAAAAATGACTTTAAGGAGATAGAGAAAATGACTCCTATCTGTGAAACATCAAAACATCATCCCTAAAACAATTTCTAAACAAAAATGCACCCAGCCCATGTCAGGAGGAAGCCATCTGAAATACAGAAATCTCAGGGGAGCTTTCAGAGAAATAAAAATCAGTAGGGAGGGGAGAGCCCACTAGAGGTGCCCTGATGCTTGCTACATGGCGCATTTGGACACGCAGGAACAATCAAGTCTGTTGGGAATATAATTTATTACACTATTTTTATGAGACCACAAGGCCTGTATGGGTTTTCAGAACTTAAACCACTCCACATTCTCATTTAAAACCTCATGGGTAGCATATCTGTGGTCTGCAGGTAAGCCCAACATCTTGCCACACCTTGCAAAGCCCATCACTTGGCTCCTGCTGAACCAATCATCTATCCTTCTTCACCCATCATCCCCTGCTCCTGCTGGGCTTGTGGCATTTATTTCCCATGTACCATTTTTCATGCAGAGAAAACCCTTCTCACCATTATGGCTTTGGAAATTCTGTTCATCTTTCAAATTAAGCTGAGCCTTGGTTCCTTGCTCTCTACAGTCTCCCTCCCTTACAACCCAGGCGGGACTGGGAGAGCCTCAAAGCAAGCCAGCGCATATGGGAGCGCACAGAACTCGGGCAGATCTGACCATCTATAAATGTTGGCCACCTTCTTACTCCTCCCGTTCAGTCCTCAACAATTTTATGATATACATATGCTCAGTCACATACACACACAGAGTCCTCTACATGTGGAAGTCATGTATCTGCAGATTTAACCAACTGGATCAAAAATATTTCTTAAAGTTGTATCTGTAATGAACACCATGGTCAGGCTGTCTTTTCTAACCGTTGTTCCCTTGGCAGCATAACTATAATTTCTGTAGCATCTCCACTGGGTTTGGAATTATAACTTGTCTAGAAATGACTCACAGCACCGAGGAGGTTTTGCGTAGGTTGCATGCAAGTAGGGTGCTATTTTACGTAAGAGACTTGAGCACCCTTGGCTTGCGGTGCCTGTGGGGATTCCTAGAATCGCCCAGATGGATCCTCACGGATGACCATACACACATACACACAGATGACATGTGTGCTCATACACAGACACACAGATACAGGAACATATGCCATGAACACATACACAAATGCGCATACATGAACACACGATCTTCATATTACCAAAAGTAAGAAAGCAGCCTGGGACTAAATGCTCTTGAAATTCTCTAATACTGACTTCTCGCCACTGGACTCCCAGGGGGATCACTGTCTTGCTCAGAGACCTTTGAAGGCAGAAATGATCTTAGAAAACATCTGTTTAACCTAACTCAACTCACAAGTGAAAGGACCTTGACCCCAAGTTTCTCCCCGTCACCCTCTGTGCGGAAGAGATTTCAAAGTTCAGGGTTCTGTGAAGAATTTCCACTGCCTGTTTCCCGTCCCTGGTGCCCCTGCTAACCTTGAGTAATGACAGGGTGGTGATGTCTCACCTGTGCTAACAAGGGTGCTATTGTTGTACAGGGTGCCCAGGTGAGGCCCAGACAATGACAGGAACGTGTGCAGTTTGTTGAGGTAATACCGGAAGCGGGGCCGCGTGAGGACGGACCGAATGATAATGTTGCCCAGAGAATGGCCGATGAAGCTGTCGGAGACAGAAAGGGTGCACGTGAGCGTGACAGGAAAGGTAGACATGCTATGCTGGGAGCCCCCAGTGGGCACGTGGGGCCAGCTCTTTGTTGGGTGTCTCCAAACTTTGGGCACCTTCAGAGAGACGGAGCTCTTGTGAATGGCAACTTTGTGCCAGTGTGGTCGGGGAGGGGCTTGGGCATCATGCCAGCTCTGTGTCCATAGAGCCACCTTCCTCCCCTCCCTGCTGGTTCCCATGCCTCCTCTCAGCCCACCTTGGGAGAGCGGAAGGCTCCTTCAGAAAGGCACACCTGCAACATTGACTCTACTTGGTCACGTGCAGGATAAAATTCCAACTTCTAAGCCTGGCCTCTGAGGCCTTTCCTAACCAGAACTCTAAGACTACCTCTGCAATTTTTCTCATTCCCTCATTAATCTGCCCGCTGCCCGAGCTGCCTACCCCTTGCTCACACCGTGCTTGACATCCATCCTCCATGCTCTGGGCACGCCCAGCTGCTTCTCACAGACCTGTGGGTGCAGCACGATTGCCCTCAACAAAATAGCTGTTCTCTGGAACCCTATCGTACAGGAAGTTACCCATCTCCACCCCTTCCTAGGGCAAGAATGAAAGGCGGAAAGGAGAGGCAGGCGTGACAGCTGATGTGGCTTCAGGGCCTCACTGATGTACTGATGTCTCTTTATCTTCATTGTCCCAGAATAGTTAGAGGTAAATTATTGATTTGGCACATTTCAGAATCCTCATTTGTAGAATAAAGCAGGGACAGTTTAGCTCTGAAGACGAAATACAGTCATATATCAAGGACTTAGCCCAATGGCAGTATGCTTCACTTATAAGCTGCCCTCCCGGGACCTTAATTGTTCCAATAAGTGGAGCAGGTCATTCGTTACAGAGTGACGATAAAGCAGCATTGGTTGAAGCCTCCATCATTGGGCAGGCAATTCATTCGGGTGTGTTTGTTTTCATTTTGTTTTGTTCTGTTTTGCTCTGGTGAAAACTGAACCCAGAGCCTTTATACTGAATTACATCCTCAGTCTCCGTTTTTTTTTTTTTTTTTTTTAATTAAGTTTTGAGACAGGGAATTGCAGGCCACTACACTGCCCAGCTAGCCCCAATCTTGCCACCCTTCCGTCTCAGCCTCTCAGAGTGCTAGGATTATGCACGTGTGCCCTCACACCAGCTTTATTCAGCTTTCAAATAACTGTCCTCAGTGCTAGTTAAGTGAACAAATGAGAAAATGGGGACTCAGTAATATATTAGCAGAAAGTTTAAGAATTGTTACCCACATAGTACACATGACAGTCAAGATTCAAACTTGAATCAGAATGAGAATTCAAGCCTAGGAAATTTGCTTTGAATCTCATTACTCTGCCTACTGAGAGCCACAAGATTTTTTTTTTCTGCCCACCTGACAATGACAGAGGATGTCATCCATCTCTGGTCATCATTCCTGCCTAAAAGTAGCTGGCCCTACTAAAAGGTTCAAGCTAAGTTATCCCAGTGGCTAACAAAAGGAAACATTTCAAACTTGTATACAGGAAACACTCAAAAAATGTCACCCTTCTTCCCTGAGCATTAACTACCTGTTGTTTCCTTTTACCTAATTCGGGATATGGAGAGGTTGTACAGCTGAATATGCTGAATGATTTCATCAAGCAACCGATCCGTCATGGTTTCAAAATCAGCAAATGTGTCCATCTGGAAGAAGAAAAAGAAAAGGGATGTTGGAAACGTCATGGCCAAGGCTGGCTCTGGCACTGTGCGACTTTCAAAGTGAAAATGACATGAAAGTTAAACTTGAATCAATTCTAGACATTGAGCCAGCCCCAACTGCAACGAAACACATTCGTGAAAGAGGACTTCCAGAACGGTTTCAGAAAGTAGCAAAAACAATAGGATAACGACTTGCAAAGGGAGGAGGAAAACATAAAAGAGGAATTCACGGCAATGAGTCTTTTACTGAAATGTTTGTCTGAACTTACGCATTCACCGTATCTCTCAATCACACCCATAAATAGCTCTATTCCTCCTAATGTGATTTGGGACTCATCTGTCTCAAGCTCTGGGGAGGTGGCAATCGGAAGACACAACCCCTGGGCAGCCCCATTTCTTGGTTGTGGCTTTACCAGTCTCAATCTACCTTGAAATTGCAAGCAACCACCTGCTTCTTGGTTATATAGATGCAAGCAAGGACATTCTGTCCCCCAGTGCGGACCATGTACTCCCAAATAGCTGAGGTTCCCATTGCTGCTTCCCACAGTAAAGTTCCGGAAGGTCAAAAGCCTCCAGCCAGCTGATCCTCATTTCTTAACCTTTACTT
Organism: Ctenodactylus gundi; assembly: GCA_004027205.1. Taxonomy (NCBI): domain Eukaryota; kingdom Metazoa; phylum Chordata; class Mammalia; order Rodentia; family Ctenodactylidae; genus Ctenodactylus; species Ctenodactylus gundi. Next base: position 109,189 of record PVKB01001611.1, read on the forward strand.
ACTCTTTAAAAGGAAGACGGTAAGTTTGTCCCAAGTGCCTGGGCCAGTGTTTCTCTTTAAGATCCCTTCCTATCTCTGCACACCCACACACTGTAACAGTGCCTTGAGGGGATCACTGAAGCTTGCCTCCAAGATGCAATCAGCACTGGTATTTTTCTTGTCCTACCTGATTCTTCTCAGACATTAGGAAGTCCAGTTTCCCTCCAGGCAGCCCCAGTTCTATGAAGGTCTTGACCAGCCGGAGATCCGCACTGTTCCCTAAAGATGACAGACACCCCCGCCCCACAGCCATTATTAATCACTGGCAGGTGAAAAAGAAGGTTTTGTTCTCTCTTCTCCTTTTCTATTGGATTTTTCCCATTATTTTTTGAGCAGAAAATGAATGCAACAATCCAAACCCTCTCATTGTCCCTCTGCACCAGTAACCACCCCCAAACCCCCACGCACACACGCAGAGGTGAGTCCTTTCAAGCGGCCCTTCTTGGGTGGAATCCGCTCTGAACAGCTACCCTGTGACTTATGAGTACTTCATAGGACACGTCCCTCGGAAGCCCCTGTAACTTCTCTGCGCAGTCTATCGGCCCAGGACTTTCTGTGCATGGTGCCACCTACTGGTTGATGAGGCACAATGTGACACCAACAGGCCTGTCTTCAATTTGAGATTATCTCGTTTTGCAATGATGTGTTTATCTACTAGCATCTCTGCTGGGCACAGGAGTCCCAAAAGAGCAATTCAGTAGCTCCATAGAGACAGCAAGGAGGGGTTAAGAACTCAAGGGTGCTTGTAGCAGCAGAGGAAAAACACAGCACTGGAAATGCACTCCCAAGGTAAGAGTCACAGAACGTGGATCTGATACGACAAAGTAAGTGTTGAGGCAAAAATGTTGCACAGCTGCTAGGAATTCAACCGTAGCCAAGTGAAGTTTTGGTCTATTTCTTCTTTTTCCCCATTTTATTGATATGTATAAGTGCAAAATTTAGAGTTTACATCGATCTTGAGCATTTTGTGCACTTACATATCATGGCAAGGTTACAAGACCTTCCCCTCTCTCCTTTTGGCCCCTCCCCACCCAACGCACGCCGCCCCCGGTTCCCATCATTTTCCACTTTAAGTTCCGTGAGATAATTGTGATTTGAGTTTCTTATATCAGAGAAACAATTCGATATTTCACTTTCTGCTTCTGACTCACTTCACTGAGCAGGATGGTCTCAAGTTGCCTCCATTTGCCTACAAAAGCCTCCAACCTATCTGACTTTATAGATGCATAGCATTCCATTGTGTATAAATACCACAATTTGTGTATCCATTGGCCTGTTGATGAGTATTTTGGTGACTTCCACATTTTAGCTATTGTTAGTTGTGCTGCTATGAACACAGGTATACATGTATCTCTGTTATGTGTTGTTTTTAGCTCTTTTGGGACAATTCCCAGATGCGGTATCACTGAATCGAAGGGGATATTTATTTCCAGTCTTTTTCTCAACTGGATCCCTGTGGAATTGAGAGTTAGCAGGTATGATTTAGACAATATGGTTTCCTGCTTCACCATATGAATAAACCCCGCAGGTCATGGCATCAAATTCTTTCTAAAACACAGATCTTACCATAACTAACTTTATATAATTCTTTATGAAACTCCCTGTTAAGTCAAAGGAGGATAAGGCGACATGTGGAATGTGGAGGAACACCAGGTTTAAGAATGTCCCTAATCCTTAAGGATGACTGTGTCTTCCCAGATGACACATCTCTTGACAAATGCCCAAATCTGTAGAGTCGTAGAAATAAAACTATCATGTTTCTATATGAAATATGTATATTTTCTGCTGAGAAGTTAATTGTTAGGTATTCCTTTATTTGTCGCTGTTAGTAAAATTTCACTCTCTAGTGCCATTTCTGTTTTTTTTCAGATTTCCCAAGTGATATCCTAGACATAACCTTAAAAAAAGTTTTTATATTTATGAAGTACTTAAAGGATAAAAATATACTTTCCTCCTTCAGCAATTGGAGGGGACAGAACTTTATGGAAGGTGGCATATTCTCAGGAAATATGACCTAATATGATACGAAATTTAGAGTATGTAAAAATTTACATATAAATCTTACATATAAAGCTTTGTCAACAGCATGAGGAGTTGCGTACATTTCCATGACTGTTATCGATGTGCTCAGTTCTTTGTTAATATCAGTATATTGGGAATGCAACTGGAGCAAGCAGATTCTTTAAAATTCAGAAGTGCTTAGACAAAGCACTTTGAACTGAAGAAGTGACCCTCACAAGACAGCGTGGCCTTTGGTACCAGTCACTCCCAGATGACCCAGATGACTTGTTGTCCTGGTGATGCAGTGACGGCCATCTCAGCTCTCTGACACAGAGCAGTGCTGTGAAGACTATTCTCCTCTGTAACACCCTTGCTCCCATATGCATGGCGGAAAAAAAGTAAAAGTCAATTGCCTGCCAGATTTCTCACCTTAACAAAAAAATGAGGAGTCTTGCCTCACTGTAATTTAATGACACCTAAAAGGAAAGCCAACTGACCATATTTGAGTGGGTGAAGGTAAAGACCATTCTTTCTTCCTGCAAATCTCAGAATTTGGTAGTGTCTCACAGACAAAAATGTGCCCCATAAATGCAAGGTGAATTATAATAATGATAATAATAAAGTAAGTAGCAAAATAATTTTGGCCATTAGCACGAATTCATTTCGCTTCTTCTTTCAGGCAGGCCATTCTATTTTCTTATGAATTCCAGGTACTCCTGCATTCTGATTCTCAGGTATCCCACTCACACATTCATGTGTATAATATGTTCTTGTCATTCTTTCGTGCACTCCATCCCTTCCTTTAGTTTTAACGTTCGTTTCTTTAATTACTCCACTTCTTTGTTCCATTTACCTCTCAAATTATTCAATCCATGGCCACCCCGCATTTACTCACTTAATGTATTTTATTTTCTCAGCATATTTTTGTGCCAAAAAATATATTTTCCTTTGGAACAAAGCTATGCCATTTCCCTAGACTTATCATAATAATTCTTTCACTACTGCTATTAAAAGTTTTTTAAATAAAAACATGATAAGTTAATTCACAGACATTATAGATTCTCCACAGTGTGGAGCTTATAGGAGGAAACTCAGAACTCACCATCCAGGCCATGGACACAGACAACCAGGTGAACCCCATCTTCCAAATTCTCTTCCTCTTCCTCAGGCGGGAAATAAGGTGTATCAGAAGCCAGCACAGACAAGTCACTGTACAGAAATCCTTCAATCTTCAGTTCTTTTTTAAATTTTTCTTTGGCCTGATAAAAGCTGGAGAATATGCTAATTAATCCCGAGCCAAGCTGTGCTCAGCGTTGAGCAGGAAATGCGCTGGTGCGTAGGCGTGGTGAGGGGCCACACGCCAGGAGTCGGCTGAGTGGCGAACGCGGAACATGAGATCTCAGGGGAAGCGCTGGCGAGGGACACTCTGTTCTAAACTAGAAGGCAGGAAGGCACCACCCCAAGAGGCCCAAGGCTTTGGGCTCCGCGGATTTCTATGTGGTTCTTGCACTGGACATGACACTAGGTAATGGGGCTTCTAAGACTGTACCAGTCCCAAGGTTCCCGGGAAATCTTCAAAATGCTCCGCCCAGTTTGAAGCCTCACTTTCATTACACCGTGACTGGGCTTCTACTTGCTTCCCTCGTCACGGCCACCTCCAAAAACACAATTTCTGACGGTCTGATGCCTGCCTATACTTTCCTATGCCCTGATGTGTGCAGCTCTGGATGACAAAAATGCCCTTCCTCCTTGGCTATGAGGGTTCTTTTTTACTTAGTTAAATGACAAAGTGATAGGTCAGGCCACGGCCTCAGAATTATACCACCAAGGTCATAATATTGGCTTCAACACTTCCCACCTGTTTCTGATTGAATGTTTCTCATCTGAAATGCTTGGGACCAGTACAGTGTTGGATCTCATAAGTTTTTTTTTTTTTTTTTTTGGATATTTGCATAGCCATTGTGAGATATTTTGGAGACAAAACCTAAGTCTAAATATGAAATTTATTTCTGTTTCTATGGACATAACTGGAAGGCAATTTTAGACAACTTTTTTAATAACTGTGGACACGACAGTTTCAGAACACAAGAGTTCAAAAATCTTCTGACTTTATGAGTATGAGCAGATGACAGAACTTAAGGTAGAAGGCTGGCTTAAAACGGGCAAAGCCCTGGCTTTTGTCCCCAGCAACTGAAGAAATACGAAATATAGCGGTAACACAAAGGGCTTTGAGTTTTGGAGCTTGCTGGAGTTGGATTCTCAGGTTAGTGATGGCCAAGTGCTACTGTTGTGCATCTCTGGCCACATCACCACCTCATCTTTGTCATCCCCTCCTTGTTCTGGTCACACTGTAGTGACATGCAGGACAGGTCTCTTGTTCCCTGAAGTCTCCTGGCCTATGAGTCAATGCCCTGGCTATGCCAGGTCAGTCCTTACTGACTGAACACACATGAGACGTCACATCTACATGCAACTGACTTTATGTATTCTTCCCTTCCACTGGTTCCCTGTAGACTATGAGCACAGTAACAGCAAGGGCAGCTCTGCCCAAGCATGTCTGCTAAGTACTTGTCAAATTAATGACAAGAGTTGATATGATACCTACTGAATATCCTGAATATCCTTTTTTTTTTTTTTGACAAGCTCTTGCACTGTAATGTGGGCTGGTTTTGAATTCACTGCCTAGCCCAGGCTGACCCCAAACTCACAGCAATCCTCGCTGCCTCAGCCTCTTGAGTGCTGAGGTTAAACAGGCATGTACCACCACACCCATCTTATGCGTTGCTGGGCAATCGAACCCAAAGCCTTGTGCTTGCCAGGCAAATGCTCCCATGCTGAGCTATATCCCCAGCCCTAGAATATTCTCTATAAAACAAAAAGCCAACATATAGCTACCCATGCAATTTCTGTAGAAGAAAATAGTGAGCAATTTCCAAAAGAGTAAATAATATATATTGATAAAATGATTGTGTCATATACCCAATCAAATATACAGTTTATAAATGGGATACAACCCCAACCAGAATATGATGGCAGATTACAATATTGCAAAAGAAACCATGAACTGAGCACTCTGTTGCGTTGTGGGGCCAGGGTGCCCCAGGAACTCACGTTCTTAATACTGTGTAGTGCTGGGAGGTGGGGCCTCGTGCAAGGGGCAGACTTTGGGGACTGACCTGGAGGGGTGTGTGCTGGTCCTGCCCCTCCTTGAGATTTGACTCTGCTCTGCCCCTGCTGTCTGGCTGTAGCACAGCCATGTGCTTCTGCCATTTCTAGCCACCCACCTATGAATGGACTGTGACTTTCTGAAACTATGATCCAAAATGAATCTTTACTCTCTGTCGTGGAGGTCAGGTATTCTGTCCCAGCAACAAGAAAATAACTACGACAAATTCAAAGCACTTAACCCAAATCTGATGAAGAGATTTTCTTTCTAAGACTCTTAAACTGTCCTCTCAAACTGTGCAAAGACAGTCACAACGGTATCCAAAATAGAGTTGCTTATTGGAGCAAAAATTGAAGAAAATTTGAATGTCCATTGATAATATATTTGATAAATCATGGTGCACCCATACATTGAAATACTGTAGAAGCATTAAAATGATGGAATAATGTACTCATAAAAAGGATATTTCTAATTATTATTCAATTGAGGAAGATACAGGAACTATCAGAATAATCAAATGTTTTATAAAAAGAATACATGGATATAGAAGCACCTGGACATCGTGAAAGAACATACACAGTTCCTGGATTGAGAAGTGGTACGGTTGATTTGCTTTTGCCTCCTTAGAGTATTCCATCTTTCTGTTTTGTGTGACACGCATACTGTCACCTTATTTAAATCAGAAAATAGCAATCAATCTTGATGCTTTAATAGTGCACATGCAGCTGGGGAATCCGTAAAGACCTGATAGACCATTTGGGGACCACTGAGCCCTCGGCAAGCTTACCTGAACATCCTTTCACTGGCTTCCTCCTCCACCTTGCTGGAATGGGTAGCAACAACTCCAAAGGAACCCAGAGGTTGATGTGTGATGGGAACTGGGGTCTGCCTGGAAGAGAATCCAGCCCTGGCGGGGGTGTCCTTGAGCACAGAGGAGAAAGGGAGACATGTGGCAGTGCAAGAGAGTGAGAGGTTGACCACCTCCACGGCCTTCAGGCTGTCCAGAGTGAAGGACTCTGTAGAGGTCAAGTGGGACGCCATGGTGGAAGAGCCTGCCTTCGGCTCCTGGTTTCTCACACCTTGGGAGGGGTTGGAGGGAATCACAGTGGGGCACAGGGTGCTGGCTTCGTGTTCCACATTCAGGAAGGCATCAGGTCCTCTGCGTGACATCGCATCATCAGTGAAGCAAGGTGAACCGCTTCGCTGGCCAGCAGGGGTCAGTTGGGCGGCCTCAGCAGCTGAGGGACAGCTGGATTCAGGCACCTTATGGTTAGACATCTCCCCGACCTCAGAGACGCTGCTGTCAGAGACAACGTGTTTGCCCACATTCGAGTCTTTGGGCTTGCCCTTGGGGGCTTCCGGTGTTCCGTGGAAAGACCTGGTCCTTGGGTTTTCAAATGCTATGGGACGTGGTATTTTTAGGTTAAGACCTTTGGTTTCAATGCCTGACATGGTCTCTGTCCTGCCATCCAGAGGAAAGAGCCCTTGAAAATCAAGTGGATTCCCTTTACCTTCGGGGATGTCCATATACCCAGGGCCTTGCTGTCTGTCAGCCTCTGAGTCAACTTCCACAAGGGAGCCGCAGGCACCCGCATCCTGGGCTCTGGGCCCACCACAAGGCTGAGAGCTCTGTCCAGGGTAAGTTTTGCTCTTGCGGCGAGTCTCCGGAGCGTCAGCACACACTGCCCCTTCCTCTACAGCGTCTGCATCCTCGGCAGGGTCCTCTGGGCTGCTGATCTGGGGTGCAGATGCGGACTTGGTTAGCTTGGTGAGGGCCAGCTCCCGCTCCTCATCCTCAAAGGGCAAAGAGCTGATGGACGTGAGCGAAGCCTGGGTGCCACTGGGCAGACTAGTGTTGCTCTCTGTGTGTCCCCCCTCCAAGGAGTTTCTATGTAGCGCGTGCCTCCGAGCCAGCTGGTGCAAGACTTCCCGGTCACTGGGTAACTCCAGGGCCCTGCTGCGGGCTTCCGACCAGGCCACAGAGCTTGGCTCACTCTCAATGCCTGAATCTGATATGATGGAAGACGATCGCTTGATGACCCCAGACAGCACTGATGGCTCCTCCTGTTCTTCGGCCTGAGGGTCCTGCAGGGGAGACCTGGTGTCCATGGACACTCTCAGAGAGGAGCTGAGGGGGTCACAGGGTTCAGCAGGAGTGAGCTTCAGGCTGAGCAGCCCTGGCTTCCCCTCCAGATCTGCTCCCTTTCCTAGGGTATTGACATCAGCAGGAATTGTCTTGTCTGAAGAGATGGCATCTTGAGAACTTTTGCCTACCACTCCCTCGGTGGGCGCCATCCTATCAAAAGTGTTGTTGTCTCCAGAGCTTCTCCTCTCAGACGGAGGACTAAGGCCCTGTGTGGGTGCAGCTCTGTGGGTATTCTTATTGCTAGAGTTGACATCAATGTAGGTTAGTGCTGGAGCTTGTCTACCCTCCAGGCTCAGACTCCTCTGCGGTACTTCCGCCTCGGCCATCCCAACATCACACCTCTGTCCAGTCCTGCACTCGGTCTCGGGTGCACCTCCCTTATTCTGGAACTCACCGATTGTCAGATACACTTGAGAATCGGAGCACACGTCCCCCAGACTCCGTGTGGTTACACTCTCTCTGGACTCTGGATACCGAATAACCTCTTTCTCATGGTCCACTGAGGATGGTTTCCTTGTAGACGACACAACATCTTCCCTTAAAGATGATTTTCCACTTACAATGTGGCTCTCCTCTTTCTCTTTTAAATCCATTATTTCAGGACTTGATGCTGGAACATCAAAATTAGAATAAATACTCAAATTACACCCTATAAAATAAAAAGAAAGAAAAATGCAAATATATTCACAAGGTATGAAATGCTTAGTCAGATAAAAAAATTGGCTTTCTTTATTTTTAGTTTTATGGGAAATATTCTCGTGATTTTTGGAGTTTTATGAGTAATAGAATCATTTTATTACTTATAGGGTTCCTGGTGTTGACAGCTTACTCCAACCAGGTAACTTACGCTGAATTACTAAAGGTTGACGCTAATGAGCCAGAAAAGGGGCTGGTCCAGACTCAACAACTAAACCTGTCGTGAGGGGTTAGGGCTTAGAGATAAGCAACACATGTCTGACCTCTGGGGAGTCACATGGCCAGTGGTATTAATTTTGCCCATATAATATAACCCTAGTGAATCTTATAGGTTAGCTGCTCAGTTGATCTGCTCTGGATACAATGTACACTGATGTTCTGGGAGCGGGACACATCCTAAGAACAGAGAAACTTCCTATCTGGGACTTCTTTCTTCTGAGGCCTATACTCTCTGCCTCTCTGTCTGTCTGTCTGTCTGTCTGTCTGTCTCTCTCTCTCTCTCTCTCTCTCTCTCTCTCTCTAACCCCCCTCCTCTGTTTGTGTGTTCAAAAATAACTGGACAAGAGTAAATGTCTCCCTGGTCTTGCATGAGAGCTCTAATGAGAATGTGAAACAAGAAAGAAGGTTTGTTTTAATTTTCTTCGAAAAGCTTAAATCTTCCAATAGGAAAAAATCTATTGCACTCTTTTGAATGTCATTATGAACTGAACTCTTGAGGTACCCCTTGCAAACCATGTGGGGATTTGGAACACCATGGTTTGCTCACTGAGAGAAATTTATGATTATGTCAAGGAAATCATAAAAGCTTCCCTTACATGGACACAGTCTGTGCACATGGAGAGGCTGTGTGTTCACCTTCCCTCCCTCTAGGAGGCCTTTCCAAGCCTACAGAAAATGAGACACTCCCAGGGCAAAGTCCTAGTGTCCCTCCTATACATTAGCTCAGGCCTCTCCCGTTTCCATGAGAGGGAAGAATTTGAGCCCAGTGAATCTCCAAAGCTGACACTGTGGTTAGCACATATTTGGTAAATTGTGTTCATAAGATGAATCGAGAATAAACAGAAATCTAAGAAAACAAAGAGCAGTATTTCATTGATTATTTATATTGATTTGGAAGAAATATTTCCCTGATATAATTTAACCCCACAAATAGCATGGTGACATGACCTCTGAAAAATATCCATGCCCTGGGCAGTGGGTTGGGCGGGGCAGAAGTGGACACTGATATAAAAGCAAATCAGCCTCGGCCATGATGGGATTTTCACAATTGTGGATATACAAACGAGAGCAGTTTGTTCTCCTGTCAAAATGAAGTGAACTACGGTTAAACTGAAGAGCCGGTGACAAGGTGGGTTGGTGGCCAGAGATTAGGGGACAAGAAAGGGTGAACACACAGAGCACAGAGAAACCTCAGGGCAGAGAAGCGGCTGTGCATATGCCTGTGACAGTGGGTACACATGGCTGCACAGTTGACCTAACAACAGCGTGTACCAATGATGATCCTGACGCAAAAGCAGACTCCAGCCCAGGTGTGGTGGCAATAGATTCATAATATAACTCAAAAGTCACTGCTTTGTGGCTGCTGCCCATGTTTAGTATGTATGGGCGGGCCTGTCCCTTGCTCACACTTACCCTGTGGACAGGAAATCGCTACACACACTTCCCAAGTTCACAGAGGAATAACTGTTGGGGAAAAGACCCAAATCCAGCTGATCTGTCCAATTCTTGGGGTTTTCTGCAAACCACTCAACTGCCTTGGGGCAGGGCTCGGGGAGGCCGGTGGGCACTCCAGACAGAATGTGATGAGTTGTGACACCCAGCAGGTAAGCAGTCACTGTACCAAGCAGCCCTTGAAGAATGTTAATACTTTAAACGTGGAAATGTAAGTCTTCTATTTCTGTTCTTATGACACAAGTGAAAAGATTGACGGAGCCCTATCTGACCACCTGTGGTACGAATATTAAGGCCACCAACCTCTTGAGGAAAGAGGAAATGTTTCCTTTTTTGCTAAACTCTTTGATTTGGGAATAAAGAACCATCCAACGGCTGTGTTTATTTACTGATTTTTTGAGACAGCGCCTCACTCTATTGTCTGTACAACTCAAAACAAGAACTCACTATGTAGCTCAGGCTGGGCTTGAACTCATGGCAATCTTCTGCCTCAGTCTCACCAGTTCTGGGATTACTGACATGAGCCACCATGCGTGGTAATTTTTTTTTTTTTTATGTCGTGCTGGGAGATCAAAACCAGGGCCTTGTGCCTGCTGGGCAGGCACTCTAACCACTGAGCTACGACCCTAGCTCAGTCTGTGGGTTTTGAATGGAGACAAAAAAAGGAGTCTGAGAAGAGATCCAGACAGAGAAACATGGCAAGAAGACACGTCAGCAGTGTGACCGTGGACCATGATTGCTCAGGGGTCCTCTAGGAGGCACGAGCTGGGCGCACACACTTTACACAAAATGCAAGCAGTTGCTGGCCAAACCACCACGTGGGTGTGGGGAGTGATCAGCTGAGGGGTGCCTGCCCGGTTAGGTGCTCCTAGAGAGACCTCCCCCAGCTGTGTCTTGTCCCTGCTTAAGACTCAAGTACAAATGGCCAATAAGAAAATGAAACATGCTCAGCATATTTGACCATTCAGGAAATGCAAATGAACACAACACTGAGATTCCACTTAGTCCATTACAAACAGCTCTTGCCAAAAGAACTCAGAAAACAAATGCTCGCAAGGATGTGGAGAAAAAAGAGGCCCTCCTATCATGTTGGTGGGAAAGTGGTACAGACCCTGCGGAAATCATGATGGAGATTGCTCAAAAAAAAGAAAGTAAAATTCTGTTTAACCCGTCTGTATCTCTTCTGGGTATCTTCCTCAAAGAGTTAAAGTTATATCATACTGACACAGGCATATCCATGTGTATAGCAACTCAATTCGTAACAGGTAGATCTTGGAACCAGTGGAGATACACATCGACATATGAATAAAGAATGTGTGTGTGTGTGTGTGTGTGTGTGTGTGTGTATACATACATACGTAATGGAGTACCACTCAACCATAAGGAAGGACACATTTGAGCCATTTGTAGAAAAATGGATGGATGTTGAGACCACAATGCTAAGTAAAATAAATCAGACACAGAAAATTAAACATTGCATGGTGCATTTTATACAAGAAACCCAAACTTTAAATAAGTTTAAGAACAAAGTAAAAGAGAGATGAGAGGAACCTGGGAAGTAGACTTTTTGGACATGAAAAGGGATCTGGGGATAGTGGGATTGGAGGAATAAAGTAATGTGATTCCTACATGGACAGATTACATGAGACAGATGGAATTATTATGTACTGTAAACACATACAGCTAATAAAAATTACTCCAGGGCACTGATGAGAGGGAGAGGGAATTAGACAGGCTGGGAATCCCCAGAAAGGCTGACACTGACTTTCCAGCTAGTGCTTCAGGTTGGACGCTCGGAGATAAAGTCGAGTTACAGAAAAGTATAAAGGCCTGAAAGTAATTGCACACAGGGAGTTGTGGGACTGAGACTCAACTTATATTCTCTGGGATGCTGATTAGTACCTGTCAAGGAAAGACTTGAAGACAATGGCAACAAAACCTGATAGTAAGAAGAGTTACTTCATTTTTTCCCATCCTTTCAAATTTACTGTCATGATGAGGAAAATGAGCACATGTACATACACACATACGTAGATGTACAAGTACACAGACACATACACGGATGAACACACACAGCCTCTGAGGACAAGTCTCGTCGCTGTGTTCAAAGCTTGTTTTGCCCAGGGAAGTTGGAGGGTGATTCTGACCCAGGGCACGTTTGAGTTCTTATACACCTGCTTGACTCTAGATGTCAGAATGCAACTGAGAATCAAATTCTCAGGTCTGCAAGGTGTCCTTGGGGGTCACCTAGATTTTAAACATCCCTCAGGTCTCAAATTGTGGAATCTCTGAAATTTAGTCATTGTGACTCATTGTTTTAGTGGTGGGCACCCCCGGTTTGAGACACTTCAGAGGGAAACAGCCAGAAAGGGCAAGCGCTTTGGGTGCAGGCGAGTTGCCTGAACGCTGGCTCATAGCTGTGCCATCTTAATGACTGGTCGGGCTCCTTGTGCCTCAGCTTCTTCCTGTGTAGTGGAATTCGAAAACTGCTTACAACATCAAGGAGATACAGCACTTAAAGCTCCTTTGGAATCTGGCATACTCTACTCGTGTTGGGGGTCGGTGGTCAGGGCTGCAGCACAGGAGGAGAACGAACACCTGTTGTGTGTCCAGGTACACTCCACTTGACCCACAAGCTCACTGACACACCGCAGTCTGGTCCACGTGGATGCACACACCATTCGTGTTTTTATTTCTCCCTGAAGCAGTCCATCATTCAGGTAGCTGTATAGTCCACCACTTCGGGTACTTTGCAAGGCTTGTGGCCTGAAAGGGACTTCGAGGGACCCGAGCCTCATGCTGTTAAGGCCAAGACACAAGTGGCTTGGCATCTGAATCACATGTTCATGTCTAAGCACCCCCACCACACAGGGGCCAAAATGGACTCTTATCACAGTTGCTTATTTGTTAGATGGACACACCACTGTCCATGAACAACAAGAAAAAAGTCATTTCTATTAGCTCAGTCTTAATTCCTGCTTCTTCTCTATGAGCTGCCAAAAAAATAGTTAATGTGGTCCCCTGCTGTCGGAGATATAAACATAGAAGCTGCCAAAACTCCCCTCTCCTCACCTGCACTCCCCTCCCCTCAGAAAGCCTTATTCTTGAGTTCTTCAGAAACAACCAAAGAAGACGAACCTGTCACGGGGCAGTCCACGTATCTGTCCTCAAAGATGACGGGCAGGGTGTTCCAGTCACCGTCGATGTCCAGGCACTCTGCTGGCAACGGGGGCATGCTGGTGAGGTACTCTGAGCTCCGGATATCCAGGGACAGCTGGCTGTGAGTCTGGATCCTGGAAGCACACAGACATAGTGAGCCCCCAAGAAAGACTGGAATGTTCTAAAAGTGTTGCTGTGTTCCCCTAATCCCAAGAAACTTTCAGAAGACCTTGAGCGGACAGTGGCAGTAACCATCTGTTAGAGCTCAGACTCAAAATCTAATACGTTGAGAAGGTGATTGTGTCATGGGGCACTGTGCTCATCAATTGACTCAGCTGTACATGGGCTCCTGGATGACATGCTGTTATAAGGTGGGGACTGGGTGGCGGTGGCTCACCGCCAAAGTGTATTCTCTCTCTCTCTCTCTCTCTCTCTCTCTCTCTCTCTCTCTCTCTCTCTCTCTCTCTCTCTCTTTCTCTGTTTCCTGGTTGCCATGCAGTGAACAGCTGTCCTTCTGCCAAAGGCCCTTCCACCATTCCTTTTCCACCTTGGACAATGCTGACTATGCAAAGACGGAGACCCCTGGAACTGTGAGCTGAAGTCATCCTCCTTCACTCTTTGAGTGTTTGCTCGTGTGTCCAGCAATGAGAAAATGACGAAGATTCGAATCTGTCTGGGCGTCCACTCTTTCCTTCTTACTTACCTACTCAGCCCCCAAGGCTTTGTCTGAGAACTGGTCCGGGTGCTAGCATCGGAGGTCATGGGTTGCAAGGTTATGCGAAACACAAGCTCCTCTATCAAGCGCATTTAGTGCAGCGCGATAAACATCATGTGAGTGGGATGCCACGGGGAGTCTCTATGTGGCAAGGCTTCCTGAGACGAGGAAGAATGCTCACCTCCTCATTCCTTACTCCCGGTTCTCTAACGACATAAGCTGCATGGGTCTGCAGCCAGATCTTAGTATATTTGACTTTTAAAAAAATCCGAATTAACTTTTTACTGATTATTATGGATATTGGCATCTTTGCTAAGAGTATAAGTTTCTCTGGTTCGGGGATCATTGCTTTTGATTCCATGAAGGGTTTTTAAAATGCCTGTATTTCTTCTCCAAGGCTCAAACAGTTTCCTACCAATAGAAATTTGACTCCAGTATTTAGGAAAAAAAAAAAAAAAATTCCTGAAGTCCCTACTTAAAGAAGAGAGTTTAGTTTCTCCCAGTGCAGGAAAAAAAAAATTATATCTCTACAACAACTCAATCATTTTTCTGCAAGAGTAGAGGAGGGTCTTACGACATGGATGAAGAACTGAGCATGCCCAGCTACTTTCTGTCTGCCTGCAGTTCTTTCTCAAGAAATATTGGTGCTGAAAGCCCCCTCCCAGCCCTGAACACCAGCCCCATGGAACAGCTTTGTGTCTGAGGAGCTCTGCACAGATCCAGAGCAACTACCAGAGTCAGCATTCTCACCAGCAGCGAGGTGAACTGGTATCTATCAATGATATACAATGCACATATATTCCACATAACATGTGTGTTAAATGCACATTTAGCACTGACTATGCAAATCAACTCAGTACATATATTGGATATGCATGTTTACTTTAGGCGGGGTTTCAGCTGGCCCACTCTACAGCGCATTCAGGCCAAGAGTCTTACAGAGCACACCGGACCTGGTCACTGTCCTCCCTCTTCAACACCAGGTTTACCCTGACTCCAAGAAGTACAGCTCAACGACATAAAAACGTTTCCACATCAGAAGTCTAAAAGCCCACATTTTTCTTCCTTCAGGAAAGTGGCTCCGTACTCACACAGAAAAAATATTAATAGGAAGGAGACCAGGAGGGTATTCTCCGGACTCTAAAATATTTCAGTGTGTCTGTGTCTTGCACGCTGTGTGACCTACAATAAGCAATGTAGCCTCCCTGAGCCCAAGTTTCCCCACGTTGTTCCTCTGTACGCTGAGCAGAACAGCAGTACCTATCCCTTAAGGTAAATGTGAATGTTAAATGAACCAATACGCATGGATCTTTGACGATTTTTTACTAGAGTGACACTAACATACACAGGCACTTGTGCACACTAACATACAAGGTGAACGCCTCCTGTACTCGACCCAAAGGACTGTGTATCTTACAGAAAGAACGCATTGGGAGAAGTTAGGCAGTGTTTCAGTTATCAGTCACAAGATGGCAAAGTTCAGGAGACACCTCAATTGTCACATTTTGGAAATGAACATAAGTGCGTCAGGGCAGCTCTCCGCGCCCTTCAGCGTCCCCACTGTCATCCATCAGGAGGCCGTCACAGGACATGTCACTGTGCAAAGCCTGAGGAGACACTGGCAGACCAGCAGGGAGGGACAGAGAAGGCACACTGGTTTCTAGCCTGCTCTAAGTGGCATTTGGTTTTTGCACTATAGGAGATGGAACAGGGCCTTCACACCGAGGGATACTGCCAGCCTTTATATCTTATTTTATTATTTTTTGAGACGGGGTCTTATTAAGATGCTAAATTGCCCAGGTTGGGCTTGATTTTGTGATCCTCCTGCCTCTGTATCCCAGAATGCGAGGATGACAGGCCTGCACCACCAAGTTATGACCATTTTACATTTTTTTTTAATTCCAACCTATGGGGGAAAAACCCAGTTTTCATTTCCATGGCAAAACTATGCAATCGCACACTGAGAGAAAGGGTTCAGCAGACACCCCTCCTCCTTCACTCCTGGCCTTTCTCTGCCCTGACTATTTTTCTTAGAAAGTTGGTTCCGCCCTATGGCTGGATGTCACAGCCCTCTAAGGGTGGTGACCTGCTGTCTGAGAAGCACCATCAGGTTGGAGCCTGAACAGGACGAATCCAACAGGTGAGGTGCCCGGGGCCACCTTGCGTGTGTGCTCCTCTGTGCTGATCCTGGAGCAGCTGGCCTGGCAGGGGGGCAAGACCCCTCCCTGGGTGTGGCCCCTCTGCCTTGCTCTGACCTGTACAGGCGATCACAGCTCAGCTCACACACAGGGCCTGGCACTGCAGGACCCTGGTCACCTCACGGTCTTCGTCTTGCTTCTGTACACACAGCACTTTGTTACTTTTCCCTAGTAATTTTCTCAGCCTGAAGTGAACTCTCCCTATACAGATCTTACTCCTGGTGACCGCGGTAAAGGTCTACTTCCCTCCGAGCACTGTTCTTTATTTGTCAGCCTTGGCTTTAGGTAATATGCTAATATCTACTATTCACTGAGTGTGGCCAGCAATCCCCAGGGGAGGGTTCCATGGACAACCTGGATGGGTGTTGGGTGGTGCTAGCATCGCCACTTCAGCCCCACCTCAGATCACCAGGGGTGTGCAGCCTAGATCCCTCCCACGTGCAGCTCAGGGCAGGGTCCCTGCTTCAAGAGGATCTAATTCTGCCGCTGATCTAACAAGAGTGGAGCTCAAGCAGTAATGTGAGTGACGGGCAGTGGGGTGTTTACAGATGAATCTTAACACACTGGCCAGGTGCTCGCCTCCTAACATGTGGCCTGGTTCCTAAAAGGCCACGGACCAGAACTCAGGCTGGGAACCTCTGGCAAAAAGCATTCCTTAATCTTTAATGTTAGCTATGGGACAAACATGATGTTCCAGGGACGTGTAGGGCTCACCCTCCTTCCTGATTCAAATTTCAGCTCAGCTCTCACGTTCCTAAGAGGACCTTCAGTGACAACTTCATGAACTAACTCTCCTGTTCCTCTTATTCCGATATACACATATTTCTTCATAGAACCCATCATTATTTGGCACATCACATCTACTTATTTTCACGCCTTTTGTCACACAACTGGCCTTAAACAGATGCTTTTTGAAAGAAGGAATCTCTGTTTGGTATCTAAGAAACCAGGTATCGAGGTTCAGTGAGTGATTTGACATCACAAGTATCACGATAAGTCACAGAACCAGGACCAGTGTCCACAAGATGTGAAATGCCATGATCCACACTCACTTGCATGTGAAAACATATGAACTGAAATGCTTGTAAGTGGAATTATTTTCCTGGTCCGTGAGGCCCTTCCTGGCTCTGTCACACCGTCCTTCATTTTCTCTACCCGTTTGCTCTATTTTAAGTACACTTGGCTACTTATTCTTTTTCAAACACATCATTGCATATATGAAACTTTGCAGCAGCCTAAACAACATTCTCCCATGTATTGCATGACTTGCTGTCACCCCAGCCTGTGCTCAAATGTCACAGCCTCAGAAAAACTTGTCACTCTGATGACCAACAATCTGCCTCACATCCAGCACTGTGTTTGGGCCCTGCAACCGCCAACGGTGCTGGTGTCTTCCCAACTCCACATTTGAGATAACCTATGAATAGTTTAAACTTGACTATTTGGGGCATTCGCACAGTGGAAATCATCATTATGGAGCACTTTGTTTTGGCCGTCTGCGAGCTGATGTTAAACATGCACAAGGACACCAGTCGTGTCCTTTCTCTCATAATTTCCCACACCTCTATTTGCTTTGTTCTCCTCCAGCTACCACCATATGAAGGGTCACACTTCATGGCAAACCACCTGTCTGCCCACCACATGGCTCGCCCGTGAGGACAGCCTTCTTCGCTTTGCCCCTGCTGTGTGTCCACAGTCCTCTGTGGACAGTGTGCACGCACTCACGCATCAATATTTAGCGCTTGTCCAGCGTCATTCCTCTGTGCGGACATCCCTTCCGTGTGCCCTGTCCACTCTTAATTTGTCCATCTGATGGGTAAGGAAATTGAGACTCCGTAAGGTGGGTGTGAGAATAACAACCACAGTACACGAGGTGTGATCCAAACATGCGGTGATGATTTGCAGTGCTTTAGAAAAGGCAATGGAGAAAAACACACTGCCGTGAATCCTCCCCTACCCATTTCCCCTAGCTCGGGCCACCCCGATTTCCTCATTCTTGCCACTGTCCAAAGCCGCTCTTGGTGTTCTCTTTCCTGAGTGTCATCAGTTGCGCTGTGATGGCTGCCTCAGTGTCCCGAATTGATTCTAAGTGTCACCTGTCATGGTCATATGACTTTGGGGAAAGAGCCAGAAGTCACACAGTGCCAGATCTAGTGACAATAGTGGAAGGGGACAGACTGCCATGTTAGCACAAGCTGCCTTGACACCAGATGGTGCTCAACAACATCTACTCTGTTTGTTACCACAACTCATGATGACCCTCAGAAAACAGGTCCTTCGTAACTGTTTAGAAAGTGGCAGGAACAGTGAGATATTTGTGTTCAGAACATGGGGACTGTTTTGAGGAAGATTTGTGGCAACATGTCTTTTACTGTAATTATTTTTTGATTTAAGCAATCATTAAATTTTATGATCACCCTCTGTACCTCTCTCCATGACTCAATGCTGTTACTGGATACCACAGAGGCAGCAGAATCGAACCCAGGTCCCCTGACTGCTGTGTCTTCTGAGCTTGCACAAGTGCCTGATGTTCTAACCGGGCTCATCAGGGTGAGCCGTGGCCTCTGCTCCTGTGCCCTTGGGGTCACTCCCTGAGAAGACTGTCATGGCTTGGCTATCCAGAGTTTGCCTATAATCACTGTGACTTCTGGGAAAGCCACTTCTTAAAAGTGACAGATGCAGTTTCCTTGGCGCCTCACTCACTTTCACAAACCAGGGGACGAACAGTAAACATCTCTGTGTTTTCCAAATAGAACAAAACTGGGGGAGCAAGGAAGGTTGTGGGTCCACAGATGCCTGGGTCAGGTTTGGGTAAGGTGCAGACCTCACAAACACCACAGGGTGGATCAGTTTTCTGTGGCTTCTTCAACGTCTCTCCACCCACCTTTGCTTTTTCAAGGTGAATGCATTGTTCAGAAACAAAAAGAAATCCCTGAGTTTGTGTAACATTGGCCAGCGGATCCCTAGAGGGATCGCCTGAAAAGCTGGGAGAGCAATGACCTCATCTCCACTCATCTCCATCTGCCAGCTGGCTTTTTGGGTCCTCCCGCAATCTTTTCTAGAAGGCAACATTAATACCCATCAGCCTTCCTAATTAGAAGGTTCAGGATTCACTGTTATGCTAAATGCATTTTTTTTTTTTTTTTTTTTTTTTTTTGCTCCTGCAACATCCCAGGCAGATGCTGTGTTTTCTCTCACAAAGCAAGTGGCTACAACACCTGCTTCTGGTGCCTTCTGCAGAGGACGCATCACACATGTCTCCAGGGACCTAGGGGGCCTAAGTTGTGTCTACAGAGTCACGATGACATTCAACCAAGAAAACATCTGGCTGTGTCCCTCCCTGGCACTTGCAGCTCCTCCCTGTAATGTGTCCTGCCTCCTCTGCCTGTCCAGGAATTGCAGAGGGAGTGAGCAGAGGTGAGCAGAGTGTTCTGCCTCCCAGCCAGAGGAAGGAGAAGCGGGTGTGTTGGAACCAAGCAAGTGAGCAGGAAATCTTGAGTGGCCACGTGGCAGGCTGAAGAGGTGCCTTGGCTACTTACAGGTTTTCCTGAAAGGTCAAGACTGCAAGTTTTTGGTGCTCCATATAAAAGAAGGCCTCGGAAAACCTTCTGACCTGAGGAATAAAATAGAGACAGCTCAATTACTTTAGATGGTATCATGCTTAGATCTAAAATATCTCTCTCCAAATCTCATGTCTTCAGAAGTGGGACTTTCAGAACTCAATTGGATCATGGGGGTGCTACGCTCATCGGTAGGTTTTCCCGGGCCTGAGCTCATGGTGGAACATCCTAGAACACAGGACCAGGTGCAAGGTGAGTCACTGGGTGAGTGATGCAGAAGTGCACATTCCTGCCCTTGCTCCTCCCTTCTCTTTCAGCATCCTGGCTGCTGTGGGCTGAACAGCTGCCCTCTGCCATGACATTTCTGCCTTGGAACTAGCCGACTGTGAACTGAAACCATGAGCCAAAATAAACCTCTCCTCATTTAAGTTGTCAGGGTCAGCTACTGTGTCTGAACACCAGAAAGCTGACTGATTCCGGTGGACAGGCCCTCTACTTATTAAAATAGATGGTGGAGGAGATGAGTCTTGGTCCAAACAAGAGGAAAGCTCTGACCACAGCTATAGATCTGAAATAGTGGGCTTCTTCCTCACCATGGCCACAGCACCTCCTTCAGACTCAGCCTAAACCTGGCTTATGGACAGTTTTCATCCATGTTCATGAACCTGTTCTTCCATTGTTTTCTATCACTTTTATGTGCAGATTTTATTCCTTCTGCTAGAATATATGATCTTCACAAACAAGCACCATAAATAAATAAATACACAATAAGCTGAATTTCCAAAGCCAACCATGTAAGAGGACGTGCTAAGCACTCTGTGGAATATGATCTCTGGCATTGGCTTCTCTTCCCCTAAACAAGAAGCACGCATGCCTCCCCACAGCCAGGCGAGACTGTGGCAGAGAGAGACACTGAGAAATGCCTTACATTTGAAAATATTTTGTTCAAATACTGTTTGTTCATTTACTTATTTTCTGTGCTACTGAGGACTGGACTCTGGGACTTGCATAGGAAGGCAAGTACTCTACCATTCACTTCCATCTTTAGGTCTTCAAATACTTGTTAAAGTTCTTGTAATAGCCATTGTCTTAATGCTGCCATCTATTCTGAGCCATAGAAAAGGCAGATATTTTAACAATGATAGGAAATGTCTGAGTGGCTAAGTATTATGATTTATACATAAAGTTTTCTGAAAGTCTCTGTGTCTCCCTTCTCTCCTTCCTGGCCACCATGCTGTGAGAAGCTTTCTTTCAAATCACCTTTTTACCATGACTTTTCTACATTGGAAAAAGTCATCATTTAAGTTGTGGGTGTCAGGTACTGTGCCCCCATGCCAGAAAATCTGATGAATACAGTGAGTTTATAATGTCATACTGCATGCATAGGACAAACGATTTGACTGATAGCTGGGTACATTCCCAATGTGTATTTTGCTTAATGCAGTTACTCTGTGTGTGTGTGTGTGTGTGTGTGTGTGCATGTGGTACTACGGTTTGAACTCAAAGCCTTCACACTGAGTACATCTCCAGCCTCAACCCTTATAGATATTTTTCTTCTTTTACATTTTAAAACAAGATCTTCCTAAGTCACTAAAGTGGCCAGGCTGGGCTTCAATTTGCAATCCTCCTGCCTCAGCATACCAGAACACTAGTATGATAGGCTTGGATCACAAGACCCAATTCTTCCAGAACTACCCCCAGGAAATCAAACACATGCAATCAGGGCATTCATAGTATTTGACACTTTACCCTCAAGGTGTGGTGTTCCTGGGTGAGATACATGGTCACTTGTGAGTGCAGCGTCACTGTGTCCAGGAATTGAGCCCACAGAGCCACCAGGTGGGAGGTGAGCCAGGCAAGGTCCTTGCTTATCTGCTCTGCTATCTTCTCTGGATTGCTCAGCATCTGGAGAGAGAGGTAAGAAAGGATGTGGTCAGTTGACGCACCCCCCCCCCCCAAGACCATGTGGAATTCCTCCTGAGGTTCTCAGGGACTTGTCTGCTTTCCGTGAATCTCATTCCTTCTTCTGCACATTCTTGATGCAGCACTACACCTCTGCATCCTACAGATCACATGAACACATCACTTCGGATGTGAGCATTCAGACTGCAATGGCAACAAAAAAAATGATTTTGTGATTCCTGTCTACAGAATGGAAATCAGAGCTCATAGACTTAAGGGTGAGGTTACCCCCATGACACCCTAGTCCATGTTTTCCACTTTACATTAACTTCACGTATGCTTTAAGTGCACATTATTTCTGATTTCCAGAAATATCTTGCACACTAGATGTTTTTTCTCTCCCTTTGTCTATAGCAGCTAATTCTCTTTAACTCTTCTATTCTGCTCTTCTAATTTCATCAACACAAACCCTAACTTACCCTATCTGTCAGTACCAAGATCCAGAGACTCCTCTCCCTCCATGACCTTGTCACGGACACCCAGAGGGACACCAACCATTGTATACTCCAGAACTTTTTCCATTACCACGCATGCATACACTAACTCTCCACCCGATGTGACGGATAATCCTAATATGTCAACATCATTGGAAGAAGAAAAGCTCAGGAGATCAGCAAAACACACTCCTGCTTGTGTCTGAGTGAAGCACAGAGGTGTGACCTTCGGTACTACTAATGACTCCTTGCCTGTGTCTTTCCAACCCTGCTCCTTTGCTGTGCTACCTGGTTGCCAGCAGCTTGGCATCCTTTCTCTGACGCACCCTACTGGTGTGATGTTCCTGCCTTGATTCAGTCAAAGCTGTGAGCCAAAATACACCCTCTTCATTTACACAGTAGGTATTGTGACTCAATGATGCAAAAGTGATTAATGTAGCATTTAAATTCGGAGCTCTTATTTTGTAATCATAATAGTTTCCATTTACCAGTATCAATTTTGGGCAGGCACAACCCTAGGAATTTTATATACATTATTTTTTTCACTTAGTCCCTATACTTACTCTTTGGTAGTTTTCCTTGCATAGGAAAACTAAAATGAGAATGAATTAACAACAGAATGCCTCACATACAAAGCTGAGATTCAATGAAAGGACTTACAACCACAGTCACACCACCTCCCCCTAGCAGGGGTTTGAAGAGATAACCTCACAGCACCTAACTAAGAGCTAGGCGGTTTGTTCCCAACAGGTGTCCTGCAGCTATGGCTCACCACTACCTTTACACCATCACTGGTCATTCTCTAAGGACTCTTCTAGGTCATGTTCATTCACACTCGACAAGGTCAGACTCATGTGGGTGTGGAGGACTTGCGGAAGATACTCTGGAAAGAACATGCTGGACAAATGCAGTTTAGAACGAGTACCATCTTCCTGGGGCATACCTGGAATTCTGGAGGGGTGAAAGAAGAGATCACATCGGTCAGAAGTGGCAGGGAGCCAGGTGTCAATCCAGACACCAGCCTCTGAGTTTCATCATTTATTTAATGGGCATTTCATGAGACTCTTCATGTCTGACGGACATGCTTAGGATAAACCAGAGCCCCATGGAGGGGAACAAAGGTCCTGTGTCCTCGGAAAGTCTTCTTCAGCACAGAGGAGTACATGCTGATAATTAAAGGTCACGAGTGAGGTCCAGGGAAACAGCGCTCAGCACTCCAACTCCCATTTCTTACTTTTCTTTGTCCTGGGCCTCAGCCTCCTCACAGAATATGCCAAGAAAATAACTGCTTCTGGATGCCACAACACAGGGAGACCTAAGTCCAGCGCTTGGAATGCTGGAAGTACTTCTCTCTGTTCTTTGGCTGAAGGCTGATGCTGGAAGGTGGTAGGTTAGAGGGAGGCATCAAAGAGGAAGAAAAAGAGGGAGCAAAGGTGGGACTAAGTAGGGCCACACAAATCCTGGGGATTTTTGCTTCACAATTGGTCATGTTTCCAGGCACCATGCTTTTGGTCCATGTCTGAGCTCTGCTTCTGTTAGATAGTATTGGTCTCCAGATTCCACTCTTGGCTCAGTTCTACACACAATGATTAGGAGTACTGTGTGTCAGGAAAAGAAGGGCTGGATGCGGGTTGGACTCTGGTGTCACCCTCCAGTTACTTCAGACTGGAGAGTTAGGGCTTGGCTGAACTAAAATTAACTCATATTTTGGTTCTCTAACCAGCACCCTTGCGAAGGAGGGAAAGTCTCCTCTACAAACACATGGCACCATTTTTCTCAAAGAAGAATCCCCACCTTGCCTCAAGCTACCTCCCTTTCTGGCCCAACGCATGTGTTGCTCCAGCTACTGTGACCTGTTTGCAGGAAACTGCACAGTCCTGGCTATTTGTACCCACCAACCCTGTGGTTAGGCTGCATCCTCGCCCTTGGAGGCCACTTTTCACCTATCGGTTTTATTTCTTCTCTTCAATACTTTAGACTTGTCTACCCTCCACCAGGGAACCATTTGAATCAATACTGTCTCTTCTTCTTTTTGCTTACTCTTTCAGAACTTTTCTATGCTCTAAATACAAGGCAGATCCTCTCCCCTTGGCCTCGCCTAGGATTCCAGGTCCTTCTGAGCTTCCCAGTCCTCTCTTATGATGTAAACTGGATAATGGAATTCCAACATGAAAAATTAAGATTTCCTTGTTTTAGAGGATGAAACAGTTACCAGGGGCAGCAGGGAGACAGGCATGACGGGTAGGTGAGGGGGCTCTTCCCCAACCTCTGGAAGTTTCAGTCCTGAGTGCCAGAATGTGCGAGTGTGACAGATTAGAGACTTCAGACAAGCCCTTCCTCTCTCAGAGGCAGGACGCACAAATGTGCGCTTTAGCAGGGCTGTAGTGGATTTTCCTCCAGAATAGAGGCCTCGGACGACTTGTGACAAGCGCATCCCCAGCCATGTGCCAGGCTGTTTGGTAAATGCATTCTGCAAAAGATCTTAAAGCTACTTTTTAAAACCAATAATATCTCTGCAATCCCCTCTCCCTTCTGTTCCATGCTATGAAAGATTTCTATACACCTGCATTAGGCAGAAAAAGCGATTTGAGGCATGAAAGCCTTGCGGTTTTCCTCAAAGCTGGCTTTGAATACAATCATTTTTCCTACTGATCATAACAAATGGCCTGCTTTGAATTGGTCAGCAGCAAGCCGATGAACCTAGGCCGAGGGCCCCAGCAGCTGTACCAACAGCATCTCCCACCGTGGGGCTTCCGTTACCTCCAGCGCTCTCTTGCCTGCAGGGTGCGCTTCCGCTCCCTCTGCGTTCCTCAGTTCTGGCATAATGGCTGCCAGACAGTGAAAAGCCAGTTATCCTGTATTTTTTTGGCTTGTGGTTTCATGAGGTCTCAGTCCATTCATGGGTGGCTAGCAATTTCAGGAAGGTTCTCGCAGAGAACAGCTGCTTGTGTCATCTCACAAAGAGAGAGCCAAGGTCAGGGAGGTGTGGAGGCAGGACACACCCGCAGTCATCCGACAGTCCCTCAGTCATCTGTCACACCCTCAGTAATCCCTGACCAGCCCCAACCTCCTAACAACACATGAAATCCACAGGTAATCTATAACATCCAAATATACGAAGTGTTTGAGGGACATTCCAGATCCAAACCGTAACATCCATGATTGCTTAGCTAGTAAGTGCTGGAGCTAATGTCTGCGCCCAGGTAGCCAAGCCTGCACAACGCTGGCTAGGCTGCCCCAGTTACCACCACCATGCCCCAAGAGGACTGGCCTGGTGGCTCCTGTCCCCACATCTGCACTACATCAGCATTCCCACCTGTTTGCAAAAGACAGGAGCGATTTCTTGCAAGCTCTGCAAGCTCACAGACATGCCGGGGGCTTCAGGCGAGGACTGTCCTTCATCCTCTCTGCCCTGACCTTCCCTTCACTCCCTTCAGATGCTCACGGGCTCTCTCCGCAGCAGCAGTTCCACAACCTCGCCCACTACGTGACTCAGGAGCAAGGGGATGTAGATGGGAGAAAGCCTCAGTCTTTCAGAGAGCCTCCGAGCCAAGCAGAGACATCCAAGGTCTTGAATGCAATTTGGTAATTACTTTAGGGAACAATTTTCTTCCTAGAGCTAATTGAGGACTCATTTTGCATATTCACAACAGGAAATATTTATCAAACACCTGGTATGTTTTGGTAATGATTGCAACATAAGTCAGACGCAACCGTTAGTGGCTAAGCATGAAGGAGCCGGAGGAACAGCATAGCTATTGGCAAGTAAGCTCAAAGCCCTGACCTTAATTGTCAGCACCACAGACGCTAGGCATGAAGACACACACATGTGATCCCAGCACTCAAGAGGCTGAGGCAGGGGGATTGTTATGAGTTTAAGGTCAGCTTGGGTTGAACTGTAGAGGGAGACTGTGTCTCAAAAAAACAGAAAAAAAGAAATAAGGAAGGAAGGAAAGAAGGAAGGAAGGAAGGAAGGAAGGAAGGAAGGAAGGAAGGAAGTGAAAGAAAGAAAGAAAGAAAGAAAGAAAGAAAGAAAGAGAGAAAGAAAGAAAGAGTGAAGTGACCGAAATCATAACCTTTCACTGAGCCAGGGCCTGAATAGAACACAGCCCCATGAGGCGCAGGAGCGCTGGGAGCTCTCGGTCTCTAGGCTCTCAGAAGGTTTCCTGTGCAGAGGATACCTGGTCTTGCAGGTGATTTGGACAATGTGAGGGATAAAATAAGGAGCAAGGGGACAGTCCGGGCAGAGGCAAAAGCACGCAGAAGTACGCTGAGGCAAGAGTGAAGTTTTGTCCTTTGAGGGCTAAAGCAGGGCTGGGTACTGAGGGCCAGAAGAAAGGGGTGTCTGATGCCCATGGCCTTGATGCTAAGCAATCAGGCCCTGCTGTGGCTGGCCAGCGATTGGTGGGGGTGGGGGGCAAGAGCCTAAGTGAGGGAGGTGACTGTTGGGAGGAGGTTCCAGGTTTACTGTTCTGAACTCTGTACAGGAAGCCCAAGGGGTCTTTGCCGGCCACAAAGGAACTGAAGGCTCTGCTGAGCATCTTGGAAAGCACACAGCATGGATGGGAGGCCCAGGCCGGGCAGAGTCAGGTCTCACGCTCTGCCCAAGGCGTGGCTGGGAGCCACGGAAGCAGCCCAGCAGCCTGCGTGCAAGTCCCCACAGTGGAGTGGACAGGCGGCTGGCATAGGCACAGGTGTCTCCTGGGAATGTTGGAGACTCTGCTGACTCAGCCCAGACCACTGAACTAGAGTCTGCATTTTAACAGACTCCCGTGTAATTCATATGCACATCACAGTTTAAGAAATTCTAGAGCTTGAGGGGGAAAATATGATGTTACTCAAATCAAATCAATTGCTACTGGGTACACTTTTTTTGGCCTTGATGAGTTTTGTTTTTTTGTTTTTGTTTTTGTTTTTGTTTTTTTGATACTGGGGAGTGAGCTCAGGGCCTTCTCACTGAACTATCAATACATCCTGAGCCCATTTTTACATTTTTTTTAAAAATTTTGAAACAGGGTCTCACTATGTCACTAGATTGCCAAGGCTGTGCTTAAACCTTTAATCCTCCCGCCTCAGCCTCCCAGATTTCTGGGATTACAGACCTGCATAGAAACTGAGCCTGGCTGGGCTTTAATTACACATACACTGAATTGTTTCTTAGAGGATGGTCTGGATAGGGGGAGAAGAGATTACAGCGACACAGTGGACAGCCACTCTCTCAGGCTTTAAGGTCAGCCCCCTCTCAGAGGCAGAGCCCACATGGGCTACATCCCACGGCGGAAGTGGATTCAGAAAGAGAATGTGTACCATTTCCGGCAAGGGAGCAGCGCACGACGGGTGCTCAATTCACACTAATTGCCACCATTCTCTCTTTGTGGAAGCAGATGGAATGGGTGTCTTGAGGCCTTCTTGTGTCATTCATCCTGGAATTTGGGACCAGTCCTGCCACTGTAGGTCCTTAAGGAGTCACTTTGGCCTTCCTGGGCCTGAGGGTTTTCCTGGATGGCTAGTAAGGAAGAAAGATGTTTCTGGGCTTAAATGAAAATCTCCCAAGCTCCACCCCAACCCCAGGAATGGAACTGACCGCAACAAACAGGCAACTAAAAGAAACAAGACAAAAATCAAAGAGCACAAAGTCTACAAAAACAGAGAAAAACTGCCCAGAATCAGCTGTTCATTCAAGCCCGCTAACTGTGGTTATTTTTACAATGTATTTGCAAGAGGGTGCAGCTCAAGAAAGATTGTTTCACAACCCGTCGTCTCCCAGAAGTTTATGGGGTGAAAGCAACAACGATCTTTGTATGACAGAAATCTTATTAAAAACAACAAGAAAATCAGGTAAAAGGCATTGCTTTCTAGGAACTCCTCATCTGAGCCTGTTTGATGTTTGCATTAATCATTTCCCTATCATGAGCATAAAAAACCTGATACCTCAACTTAAGGAAAAATTTTATTTTGTGTCAGTTTTCAGGGGGTCCAGTCCATGGCTGACTTCAAAAACAAAGACCACACGGTAGAAGGGCATGGGGGAGAAAAGACGATCAGTAGGCTGCAGGAGGCAGAAAGAGAAATATGGGGACCAGGGCACACCCTACCAGGTCACATCCCCAGCGACCCACCTGCATCCACCTGGGCCCCACTTCCTAGCAGCACATTCAGCTAAGAACTCAAACTCATCAACAGAGGAATCAGTCCACAGATGAGTTTCACAGAGCCAAGATTCAGGAACTCTCTAAAAGCCCCACCTCAGGGGGCCATCTTAGATCTAAGCAATATCATGGTCTTACCCTGCTTGGCTGTTCCACAAGCTTTTTCAACCCCTTTGTAGAGAGCACCCACTTTCCCACTCAAGCCGCACAGCAGGGACCCCCAGCAGCAGCTCCAGCCCACCATTCTAGCGCAGCTCCCACACTGGGGTCTAATTCACTGGTGTGGTAATCATTCTGGGGCCATGATCCCATGGTGTCTCCGTCTGCTTCACCTGTGTCCATACTCCTCTTCCCTCTGCCTGGCATGCCTCCCCCCAAACCTGGCCCATGTTTTCCTGCTCCCTGTCATAACCTCACGGAGAGCCACCTCACCTCCCTACAGAAGCAGAGGCAGGCTGACTCTCCTCCTCCTCAGTGGCCCCCTTATAACACCCCCTAACTCACACTCCTCAGTTCTGTCCCTGACCCATCTTGGTAGATTCTACCTTATCTGAGACAGTATCTGCTTCTCACTGGGTTGCCGGTTCTGACTGGTCCCTTCCACTCTTCCCAGAATTTATCACTTGAGTGGCCAGAACATCCCAGATGCTTAGCAAATGCTCACAATGTTCATGCAGAGTGAAGATTTACCTAAAGCCTCCGTTGCTACAGACCTGGCGAGTCTACCCTGCACCTCACCATTTTCTCCCTTGATTTTCTTTCATTTTATAATGAAATCTTTTAAAAAGAAAAGTTTAGTACTTATAAACCTTAGCTATGTTATATGTAAATTTTATATGTGGCCCAAAGACATATGTTCTTTACTCAAAAAACAAAAAAACAAAAACAAAAACAAAAAACCCAGCAGTCTTCAGGTCGGACACACCTGATAAGGAACTCTGGATCTTCAAATTGCCTCAAATTGTTGGAAATATTTTTCAACCCCCTCACCCGCCACCCTGGGCAGGTGCTCCTTTGGGAGGGGTAAGTTTATCCCTTCGACTGGGATGAGTAAATTCACGACACTTTGTCACAGCCACAAGGTGGCACTGTCCAGCCTCTAAATAGGTCTGCAGGCTGAGCCTATGGGCTTGGCTGTGGAGGCAACTTCCTTTCCTGCTCAAGGACTCGGTCCTTCAGCAAAAACAAGAAAAGACTAATGCGAACCTCGCTCACCCTTTCCACTTTGGTCCCACAGGCACTTCCTGTGGCTCTTACAAAATAAGATTCCGTAACAAAATTTGGTTACAAGGTCAAGCTGGAGGCCACCACAATCACTCATAGTACAGAGGCAGCATCCCTGTGGCTTGAGTACTGCCCCAAGGGAGGAAGGCCTCATGAAATACATCTGATGAATGCTTGGGCAGGCTGTGTCCACATCCTCATACCTCCTACCTGAACCACACAGGAACCAGATGAGGTGAAAAGGCCACACAAAGCAGCAGGTGGCCTCCGGGGCTCACTCTGCAATGATCTGCCCACTTGAAGGACATATGCCAAGTTCTTCCAGGTCAACTTCTCCTAAAGCAAGCAGGGATCAATGAAGACTCCACAGCCCATACTCCCAGGACTGCCATGAGGACAAGACCCAGGAGCTCCAAGGCACAGACAAAGCACTCCCATGCAGGGACTGTGCTGCCCCCAGCATTGTGACTGCACTAGCCCTGTGCACCATGTGCTGATGGAAATAAAACAGAGGTGGTAGGAAACAGGCAGGTAGACTTTGAGGAGATGGGATGGGGATCTGGGAAGAGGGGGAGGGGGATGCATAGGTGAAAGGGAAATAAACATAGTGCCTATATGGTGGAAATGATGGATATAGGCACTGATTTCCCAAGATAAATGTCACAATGAGGTATCCCAAACTCATACCAGCAACACAAACCATCTTGATCCAATATAAAAACTCTGATTCCTTTTGGTGTTCAAGTCATGCTGAATAGTTCATAAACACGTTGCTAATTTTTATGTATCTCCTTAAAACTCAAGGAGAGAGACTGATTCACTCCCTTTATGATATTGTGGGATACAGGAAGAGAGATTTACTTCCTTAATGATGTTGTGGCCTATATTTCAGTCCCCAGTTCCTACCACAGAGTTTCTAAAACCCTTGGAATTTCCAGAGCAGTGAGAGCATTCTTCATTATTTACATGATCCTGTATATAAAATGTAGTTTATATTAATGAGGTGAACCTTGATAGACCCCTAGACAGCCCCAGGATGGACTCTGGTTGACATAAAGGCACACAGGTAATGAGAGGGTTGGAATTTTCCCTCAAGACCTCTGGGGAAGGAAAAAGTGCTCAGGCCCAAGTGTCACCAATGGCCACATTTCTGCCATCATCCCAATATGTACTGAGCCCTCCGTACCAACCCAGCAATTATGGAACAGGAGAGATGTCAGGATGGGGAATGGACCCACCTACTCAATGGATAGGTGGCGTCACTTAACTCCACGGAACAGAAGCTCCACACCTGGCCCATTTCAGACCTCAACCATCAACTTCCTCACCTGCCCACTGGCTCATCTGTACCTCTGTAATAGCCGTTCTTAAAAAAAAAATAGGTAGAGTGAGAAGCATGCTTACTAATTTCTAGGAGTATTTAACCAAATTATCAGGCTAGGAGGGAGTCACGGGAAACTCCAGTTGTCACCGATGGGTAAGAAGCATAAGATACAAGGGTCGTCGTACATGTACACAACGGAGCACTACTCTTCTATGAAGACAGATAAATCTGAAACTTGTGTAGGTAAGTGAATGCAACCTGAGACCATCCTGCTAAGCGAAGTGAGTCAAACTCAGGAGGTTAAATATTGCATGGTTTCTCCAATATGAGAAACCCATAATACAGGCAATTTATTGAACCAAATGGGTGTGATGGTGGGAGTAAGGGGGAATGGGAAGGGTGCAGGAGGGCCAAAAAAGGGGAACCGGGAGGACTGTGATGTGTGCGCAGTGTGTCTGTGCACTAAATACCCAAGCTCAAAGGAACCACTGTGAATCATATATGTATACTAATAAAAAGTAGAAAAAGTATGAAGCATAAGAGAAAAATACATAAATATTAAATTTTTTGAAAAAATATATTATGCAAAAACAGACATTGCCCTAAATCCTCCTCAAAATATCCCCCCCTCCCCTTGCTTCCAAGGTAACTTTCCTATTTTCTTTGTCACTTTCTGAAGCAGTTCTGGAAGTCATTTTTCCTGAGTGTATTGAGTTGCATTCTCCTGGCTGCCTCGATCCAAAATGTTTATCTTTCCTGGTCATTTTAACTTGGGAAGCACCCAGCTCCAGTGAAGAAGGAGGAAGAGGACACACTGTCATGTTTTTTATAAGCCAACATTTCCAATGCATGATACTCAACAACAGCATTGACCGTATTTTTGATCCAACCTCTTACAGACACTTACAAAAGAGGACTTCTGGAACCACTCACCAATCCCACCTTGCGCCTGAGCCCTCCTGCTCTAGGCTTTGTCCCCTGCCCTTATGCCGGAACACTGGAATTGTGTTACTCCCTCAAGACTCTGTTCCAAATAGCTTCTGCTCTGGGACCCACTAGTGTCATTCTCCTCCTGGGAAATGACAGAGTTACTGACATGCCCCCCTGGGGTCCCACAGCCACACATCCTCCACGTCCTCATCGGCAACTCCGGCAAGTCCCTTGGGAAAGGATAAAAGTGACAAGGGCAGCAGAGCTATGAGGAGGCGCTGTGTGCCTGGATCTGCCCTGAGCACAGTGCACGTGGCCTCCTCGGATCTCACAGTAGTTGCCTTCACACACTGGAAAAACAGTCACCAAGAGATGGAAAGACATCCTCACAGCCCAGCAGCCAGTCCACGGAGTCAGACCTCTCCCTGCCACTCTCCCCTCAGCGCAGAATAAAGGGTGACACCCGCACAGGGGTCTGGGGTCTGGAGCCCAACCCTGTTTCTTAGATGGGCCCACAGCCCCAAGCAGGTGGTGTTAACGCTTGAGCACGGGTCACTTTCTCACCTCATCCCACTCACCTCTCCTTCCAGCATTTAAGAGCTAGCCTCAAGTGCTAGGTCAAGCACGACACAGCCAATTCTCAAGCCGCGTGCTACAGAAAGGGAAGCGACCATCACCAAGGCCCCAAAGCTTCCCCAGGGCCAAGCACGTGGTGGGGACTTGGGCAAAGCCTCCTGGATTAATCAAAGCTCCCCTGTGCCAGCAGGCTGAAGTCAACAATAACCAAGGACACCTGTCACTGCGCCGCAACAGGACTGTGACCAGAACCACATTCCCTGCCCAGGGCATGTGGGCCTTCAGAACCTTCTGTATGGAGGAGGGGATGCTGGCCGGGGCCCAGGTGATGGCTATGCCAGTCACGGAGGGTCAGCACTTTGCTGTGCCCAGCGGCAAGTGGATGCTTCACGGACCCTACCTGGTATGGTTTAAATCTAAAATGTCTCCCCAGTGTCTTGTGTGTCTGGAAGGAGTCCGGATCATGACAGTGCTAGCTCATCAGGGGATCCACCCATTGCCATGTCCCACACGGGCAGAAGTGGGGCCTGGCTGGTGGACGAATCACTGAGTGTGTGATCTGGCAGTGTCAGATCTCCCTCCTCACTGGCTACTCCCTTCTCTCACGTTCCTGGCTGCCAGGTGAACAGTCGTCCTCCCCATCAGGCCCTTCTGCCACCAGCGCCGACCCCACCTGAGCTGAGTCCTCTGAACTGTGAGCCAAAGTCAGCCTCCCCTCCCATAAGTTGTGGGTATCAGGTGTGTGTCCCAGGGACAGGAATAGGACTAGGGTGGGCCCCCTCATCCCTGCTGCTCAATCTTCTGGAGGTAGCCTGATGCTAAGGCAAGAGGTATTCAGAGCAGAGGACCCAGCAGCCCAGCCCGACTCCGCCAGAGCTGTGATTCAGCTCGTTCGGCTTCTCCCGTGATCCAGGTCCCGGTTCCCCGCCCTGTGTCCCCATGAGCACCCATCTTGTAGAATCATGCCGCTGACCGAACGAGGAAACGCACAGGACGCCAGCAGAGCGGGGCCAGGTAACCAGCCACCGCGTCCTGCGCTTGTGGACAGCCACGCTTTCACTTGTAGCTAGGAAAACCGCGGTTCCTGAAGATCTAGCAGCAACTCTGAAGTAGGGACAACACAGCTGCCTGCCGTCTCCAGAGCCAATGCGCCAGGTCACTCGCTCTACAGAGCCCAACTTCGATTTGATCTTAATGCGCCTCGCGTTAGGAAAGGACAGCGGTTCTCACCTGGACCCTCCAGGCGGCAGGGCTGCAATACACTGTCAGATTGATTAAGCACGAATCCCTAGCGTGCCTGGCTCTGCCTGCATTGCACAACTGTAACCGGGTCCCCGTAATGAATCTAACAATTTCCTTTTTCTCTTATAAGTGGCTTGAGTTATTTTCCTTTCCCAGTTAAAGCTTGAAGACCAGGGCACATACTTTCTTATGAACGCAAGGCAACCCTGAATAAGTCCCCCAGTTGCCCTTGCTCCTAGACACTTGCGGTCGTCATCGGTTTTAGAAGCTGCCCAGCGGGACAGAAAGCCACCACCCCTGTGAGCAGTCCTGCAGAGTGCTCCCGACCCTCACTTGCTTTGCGAAGGGCTGTCGGGCACTGTGAGGGCGCGTGGAGGCAGCCTGGTTTAGTCTGAAAGGATTCCAGGCATCAGTCCTTTGGACTGAGCCAGTGCAAGTGTACAGCCAGCGTCCCGACACGAGGCCCCAACCCCACCCACAGGCCATGCTCTAGCCGCCATCTCCTGCACATGTATTCTGTGAAGAACCAGGGAGCCTCCTCATGCACACGCAGACCACCTACCCCTCCACGCTCCCCTGCTTCCAATCACCTTCCCCACACCTCACACCACTTTGTTCTTTAGCCTATAAACGTCCTCATATCCTACTTTGGGGAGGAGGATTTGAGGACTGCCCCTTATCTTCCCATGACTGATGTCTCGTGAAATACTCTCTCGCCTCAGTGGTTGGCACACTGCACAGGAGGCTGAAGGGGCCCTAGCTGGGCACCATGACCACTTCCTGCCCTGAGACTCAAGGTCATTGCTCTACCTACCTGCAGCTCTGAGCACAGCTGGGAGAGTGTTTCTTCAACAGCAAGGGCCTCTAGGGAGAGAGAAAAAATCATACAATCAAGTGGGCATGCACTGGAATGCTGAAGCTGCCAATTAAAAGAAAAAAGCTTGGTTTCAAGTCAGCACGAAAGTCACAGATATAAAGACAACATCTGAGGACTCTCCTTCCATCCGTCCCAGCTGCCCGGAGGGCCCACACTCATCAAAAGAATAAACCTGAAGGCAAGGACTGAGCACCAGGTAGAGGCCACAGTCATGTGCAAATGTCTGTAGGAAACCAGGTAGATGCCCCAATTCAGGAGGCATTTTGTGGTCTAAGGTGGTTCAAGACTTAATGGTGCTTTACAGATGCACGCACACACACAAAGTAAGAAAAATCAGCATTACAAACATAAAAATAATTGACTACAGAAATATCAAGTAGAAACAGTGTATATTTAATTTATGAAATATACATATATATATATAATTTATGAAGCAAGTAGTTTCTCTGCTTTGTGCATGCTCCAAATTCATTCTATTTTTTCTGTGTCTTTTCAGATGTGTGCACGTGCATGCGCGCACACACACACACACACACACACACACACACACACACACACACACATGCACCGATACACCTATGTAGCAGAGACAAGTATGAATTTATATTTTCATCTTGTGGATGAAAAGCCACAATTTTCATGTTTGCTATGGGTCTATTCAGGGTTTTTATGTCTTCTAGGTTCACTTTTCGTATTTTGTATGTGTCTAGAAATTTATCCATTTCCCCCAAGTCCCCCAATTTGTTGGAATAGAAGTTTTCAAAATAGTTCCTTATGATTCTCTGAATTCCAGTAGTGCCTATTGTGAGAGGCTTTCATAAGTAAATGGAGGCAACTTGAGACCTTCATGGTCAGTGACGTGAGTTGAGACTCAGAAGGAAAAATATCGCACAGTGTCTCTAATACGAGAAACCCAGAATACAGGCATTTTAGAGAACCAAAGGGGTGTGATGGGTGGATTGGGGGTATGAAGGAGGGAGCGGTAGGGAGAATCAGGTAAGGTGGGGGAGGATCGTAATGTAGTCGTGATGTATATGTGCTCAAAATCCTCAAGCTCAATGTAACCATTATATATATATATATATATATATATATATATATATATATATATATGCTAATAAATATTTTAAAATATTTTTTAGAAAAACAAAGTGAAAGAGGGGAGGAGGGGGGGAGGAGGGGGGGAGGGGTGGGTAGGGGGAGGGACAAAAAGAGAGTGGAAAAGCCCTTGTCACCCTGACAAGATACGTGTGTGCACAAAATGCTCAACTCCATTGTAAACCTTGAATTTTGCACGTATACGTACCAATAAATTGTGGGAAAAAAAAGAACAAAGAGAAGCCAGAATCCCAGAAGAGGCAGGTCAAGGCAGGTAAGGCATTGAGGCCTAAAGTCAGCTCCCAGATAATGATACTAATGGACATCACCGCCTCCATGCCACCAACAGCGGAAGCTGTGGTCTTACAGGGACAAGTGGCCTCCATCTGTTTGTGGTCAATGCCCACTGTGTGACAGTGTTTGAACTCTCCAGTTCTGTGACGCTGTTATCAGCATGTGTTGCTCATGTGCATGTGACCCAGTCCCCTCTCCCTGCAGCACCCTGAGGAGGACACACTGAGCCTGTACTTTTCAGCTTGCCGGCTCCCCTTGGGTCAGTGACTCTTAGGAGGCACCACAGAGCTTGGCGTATGACCACAGCTGCGTCCTCAGTGTTTAGCAACTGTCTGTCACATAGTAGATGCTCAATAAAAAATGATTCAAATGGAAGTGAATGGACAAAAAATGCAGTTCTCATGGGTAAGAAAAACTGTTACATCATGAAGTCATGCTGAGGCAAGGGCTAGGCTGGGGCCATAGCTCAGTGGGTAAAACACTTGTCTACCAAGTATGAGGCTCCGGGTTTGATACTTCATCACCACATAAACTGGTGTGGTGGCAAAGGCCTACAATCCTACCACTCAGGAAGCTGAGGCGAGAGCGCTGCCCTGAGTTCCAGGGCAGCCTGGACTACAGAGTAAGTTCAGGACCAGCCTGGACAACAGATTGAGACCCTATCTGAAAAACAAACAAAAGGACAACCCCCCCATAGCTACTGCATAATATTCATTTTCCCGCTGAGCTTTGTAGGTAACTGGCTCCACAATTCTTTGCATGTCTTTATAGCACACATAAGATTTGTAGTTGAAAACAATTCAACGGTTTGCATGATTCAAAGAGCAGTGCCCGAGCCAGGCCGTGGCCAGATCAGATCTCATACCGTGGGATGACAACAGGCCCCAGAATTCAATTCAAACATTGCTATGTGTCACCTAATCCTCATGCCACATCCAGGGAGGTTAACTAAAGAATGTGAGCAGACCCTGCTGTCACAGACCCAAGGCCTGATGGAGGAGCAAAACATGAAAATATATCATAGCTAATGTGTCATGGTTACATGATGTGTCTATTCCAATAATGGGTAATAGACAGATACGGCCAAGGCCTTGGTCATCCTAACATTAGATGTCTAGAGGTGTGGATAGAAATTTGATGACACTTAATAGCATCCGGCCACTGAAACAGGTGTTAACTTGATCACCAGGGCCTGATAGACTGAGCTATGACCTCAGCTTTTTGAATTTTCAGTTTGAGACACAGTCTCGCTAAGCTGCCCAGGCTGGCTTAAACCTTCATTCCCACAGCTCCCAGAGCCTTGAGACTGCATGCCCATACCACCATCTGAGAGGTACAGACTCTGGCCTGAAGGACTTGGAGTGGACAGAATCACACTGCCTGCTGTGACTGAGGGTAATACAACATAAAGAACCCTGCTCACGGGGTCGGCAGAGAACATCTGGGTCCCCGTTGTGTTCTTACCACACACTGCTGTGTGACCTAAGGGCCAATTCTACATTGCAGCACTGTCCATCCATCATCTGTCAATCAAGAGGGATTTAGGCTCATAATCTTCATGACATCAAACTAAATAGGTTCCCACAATCATCCAGATTATGAATTTTCATCTGCAAGATGGAGACACAAATCCATGCCCCATTTCTGTTGCATAGATGTGTGTGTACATGTGTGTGTGTGTGTGTGTGTGTGTGTGTGTGTATGCCCGCACATGCATGTGCGTGAAAAAGCATAAATAACAGGATGGATTTGGACCATGCAAAGTGCTGCACCAACTGGAAGCATCTACTTGTTTTCATTAGTTATCTGTGTGTGTGTGTGTGTGTGTGTGTGTGTGTGTGTGTGTGTGTGTGTGTTTGTGTGTGTGCGTGTGTGACTGTGTGTTTCTGTGTGTATCTCTATGTACCATGCAGTTCTTTGCTATATATCTTTAGCTCTCTGTTAGGACTGTTTTACACTCTTGTCAATCGCAATACTGTATTTATACTCTAATTAAGAAACGACTGGAAGAAAATGCTATAAGGTAGCACTGTGGCTTAGAACACTGCCTAACTCCACGCATGCATCAGGCAGGCCAGATATGCAGTGAGCTGTCAATAAGCCTCTACTGGGTGAATGCATGGGTGGAGGGACGGACCTTGTGCAGTCAGGTCTCCTCCGTGGGCATCTGCCCTTCCAAGATTCTCCCCTACTCGAAGGAGGAAGACCACAGAAAGGTCTGCCCCAACAAGGCCATCTGCAGTGCCATCCCGCAGCTGGGTGACCTCCTCATTCCCCGCTCCGGAGGAGGAATTTCTGCTTCTGGGAGTTTCACCTTGCCCGTGGACCACCCTTACCCAGCTCCAAGTGTGGCAGCTCCGGGATGTCCCTCATGATGACCAGGAAGTAGAGGCGCAGTCCCTGGTATGCCCGGAGGAGCAGGAGGCACAGGCTGCGGTGCCACTTGTGCGCACGCTGGACGCAGTTCTCGGCGGGGACGTAGAAGCTTCCCTGCGGGGCCAGGACAAAGCACAGCTGAGGTCGGTGACACCAGGCAGCTGGGGATGCTGCCTTCTGGTGCTGGTGCCAACACCCACAGAACAGCTGGAGGCTCAGCAACACAGGCCCGCTCCTTGGAAATGCAGACAAGCAGTTAGGAGTCTAAGAAAAGGATATCGGAGTCGACCCAGGAGCACAGGCCTGCAATCCCTGTACTCAGGGAGGCTGAGGCAGGAGGGTCATAAGTCTGAGCCCAGCTTTGGCCACCTAGGGATTCAATGAGAAAAAAAAATTTTAATAGGCTGGCGTTGTAGCTCAGTGTGACAGCCCTGGGCTCAAACCTTAGTACCTCAAAAAGAAATCAATAAACAGAAGATCTTGAGCAGACAAGTAACGAATGGGTAGTGCTGAAAGGAAGGTCAGTGTATTGGTGGGTGACCTGGGTCACGGCTGCTGAAAGTGCACTGGGGAGAGCCCGGCCCGGGGGGAGCCTGTGGTGCAGGAGTGCCCGGCCCAGGCTGTACATGAGCCCGTGGCGCCTGGTGAGTGGTCCGTCCTGCATATGAGCCTGCGGGGCGGGACCACTTTGTTCAGGCCACTGCAGAACATATCAAATGGGCAGAATTACACCTGAGCTCACGAGGGACTCAGAAAGATGCCAATGTAACAAGAAGAAACAGGCCAACTTCGAATTTTTTGTTAAACTGAGAGAGAAGACATCCCAGGAAATCGGGGGACATTTACCCTGGAAGAACAGAATGGAAAAACCACACGGAAAGGCTTAGGCAGCGGGAAGCGCGAGGAGCTGCAGCGTGGGAGCAACATGGTGGATGTGGCTGCTCATTTACTGGCTCGGGGCTGTGACGGGAGGAAGCTAGGCCTCTCGTGTTTGTCTGCTGTTCACCTGTCCTGCCAGAAAAATAAAGGAGAAAAGTCCAGGGGAACCGATGGAGTCTCCAGCTGCCTTTGGTGCACTGCCCTGCGGGTTGGTGACAGCAGCAGTCTCCAACCCACCTGGCCTCCTTTCTCCTTGCTAGGTGTTATGGTTGGGATTTGGAGTGTCTGCCAAAAACCTCAGGTATCTGGATGTAGTGGGACACCTGTGGGACTGTGTGCTCTTGGACACTGGCCTGGCTAGAAGGAGCTGATGCCAGGGGCTCGGCCTGGAGGGACTGTGTCAAGTTGTCGAGGTTTGGAAGCTCCTAGGGCAGAACTTCAAGGTGTGTTACTGACCTGTGGGCCAGGAAGTAAAGGAGGGGTCCCCACCCTGGGTGTATATAACCCAACTGGAAGCTTTAGCTGAGTAAAGGAAGGAAGAAGAAACATCGTTTCGATTTTCCTGGGAGAGTTCTGGTTTCAACTTGGACTCCAGACACGGCCTTGCCCCGCCCTCACTTGGCTTTCTGTCTGCCATGTTGTGAGACGTTCTTCTCTGACTAGACCTCTACCATGTGCTTCTACCATTGCCAGCTGCTCACGAATGGACTGAGACCTTCTGCAACTCTAAACTAAAATGAGGTTTTCCTCCCTTAAGTTGTAGATGTCAGGTGCTCTGTCCCAGCAACAAGTAAGACATTGAGCATACGTGTTCTAGAGGAGGAAGGACATGGCTGGAAGACATTAACAGTCCCCACCCTTCACGTGTGTCCTTAACAATGTCATCTGAACCCACAATGATGGGTCTCATGATACTCCAGCCACTGTGCCTCGACGACTGGGTCATGAGGAGTCACAGTAGTGCACACCAGGGAAGACCTGGAGGGAAAGCTCAAGAGTGTGGTCACCAGCGCAGAGACCACACTAGGTAGCTTCTCCAGGAAAGGCATGCAGAGAAGGACATTGGTTCACTCTCAGGAGCACTGCCTGTGGGGAGGAAAGTGGGACAGAAAGAGGGCTGCACCGTCATGCAGGCACCACAGACATATGGCCAAGGTCATGAGAAGTCAGACTGCAGAAATACCCGGCTGAAGGCAAGGGACAGGCCTTCATGCACACACACTGATCTGGGCGTGAGTCCCTGGAGACAGGGTGTGACTCTGCCTGCGCGACTCTCTTGACAAGCCAGGGTCCACTCTCAGCTGACTGCTGTCAGTCCCAACATCCCCAGAGCACAGAGGAGGGGCAGCAGCTCAGAGCTGCGTGGGCTCAACAGCACCCTCTAAATCTAGTGGAGAGACCTTTGGTAGGAACCTCTATTCCCCTCAGCCTTGCTTTTCTCAGCTCAGGAACTCAGCCTTAAGTTATGAGATTGGATGAGCTCATAAAGATATTGAAAAAGACATGCGCATTTCATAGCCACAATATTCAGCCTCTAGATGCCCGCCTTCTCCCAGCATGCAGGGCTATCCACGTGCTCCTGCTTCTCCTTCCCCTGTTGTATGAAGATCAAATACCAAGAAGCCACTGTGGTTGCACAAAGACCAACAGAGCTTGTGCACAGCAATGAGGACATCAGACTCCCCAGGCCTGTGGAGCGAGAAGAAACCACTGCTCATAAATCATCTAGATAGCTGCATTACACTTGCTCTCATTTGACCTTCAACCAGCCCCATAGAGGGCAGATCCTGATCCTCTTTGCTTTTTGATGTACAGTATAGGCTAGGAAAGGAATAGCTCCGTATTTCCAAAGTGAATGGGAAGTGCCCCACTGTCCAGAGCCCCATGGTTCTAGAGATCCTGCTAGAGAACTTCCATCCATGAGTGTGTGCACTCGCACACATGTGTGTGTATTCACTTCATGTGTGTGTG
This sequence comes from Ctenodactylus gundi, assembly GCA_004027205.1. Taxonomy (NCBI): domain Eukaryota; kingdom Metazoa; phylum Chordata; class Mammalia; order Rodentia; family Ctenodactylidae; genus Ctenodactylus; species Ctenodactylus gundi. The sequence goes on from PVKB01001611.1 coordinate 149,876, forward strand.
GTTGCCTTGGTACCTGGTACTTTGAAACTCATGAAATTTGGTATCTGATGCTTTTTCGTGTGAAAATGGTGTCCTGTCCTTGTCATTTGTCAGGCAGTGGGCATGCGCGCCCACCTGGGACTTGGTAGGATTGTTTGCCTCGTGGCTCTCTACCCTCTCCAGAAAAAAAAAAAAAAAAAAATTTTTGGTACTGTCATTTATGGTTGTCACCGCAACCTTTGAAACCTATTGACAACCCGTCCCAAGGTACCACGGGACTCGGAAGGAGGATTCAGATGTTTCCCAGGTGTGGCTTTTTTGCTTCAAACATGCCTTGGACTTCTTTCTAAGCAGAGGACAGAAAAAGTGCCACACATTCCAGCTTCTATTGCATAGAGCAAGAGACAGGGCTGAAAACACTGACTGACTTGCACCAGTCACCCTGCTTACAGGCAGCAGAAATGCGAGTTGGATTTTGGTGCTGAAACAAGGCACCTCTCACCCAGGGTGCCACACTCGCCTCTCAATGCTGTGCCTGGCAGAGAACAGAGGCTTGACACAGGCCTGCTTGCTTCAACAGAGGCATTAATTTAAGCCCTGCAGTGTGTCCATTGGCCGTGACTAAGCAGAAATAAAAGCAGAAAGGGAACTGTAAAGGCCTCAAATGCAGCATCGCTGCACTCAGCATGTCTGTCCCGGTGGCTCCGGCAATCCCGTCACCCCTCCTGCTTTCTGCGCACAGCCCCATTCCTTCTCTCCCGGGGGCCTCCGTTTGGAAGCACTTTAGGACCCAGAGATGAGGGCACGGAACAATGAAGTCTGTTGGCAAGTTTCACTTTCAAAACTGGACTCTAATACCATATGGATTTTTCAAAAGAGACATAAGGAAAACATACTCTCACTTGTGTGAGTCTGATTCAATGTGACTATGGAACAAATAAGAGGTCCACATACTCATCCAAACAGGAATCCCCAAAACTACAGGGCTGAGGTTCACACTGACTAAAAAGAAGCAAACAACAATAAAAAACAAAAACAAATAAACAAAAAAAAAAATCTTCAATCTGCATTGGTTTCTCAGCAGCATGACTTTCTGAAAGTCAGGACTATGCGTCAGAAAATCCCATTGGCCGGGCCACCAGGCCTGCAGGGTCCAGGTCGGTGGAGGATGGCCAGGTACCTCTGTTAGAATCACACAATCTCCCCAACACAAAGCAAGGACGCTGTGACAACCCACTTTTCAACATGTAAAGTGAAATCCCTACCTGAGAAGGACAAGACCCAAACAGAAGACACAGACCTTAGCTTATATAAACTCATAAAGCATGGCTCCTGGGCAGAGCCACATACCCCCTTAGCAAGTGGCATCAAGACAGCTGTCTCTCCTGTCCTGTGGCTGAGTTCACTGCAGCGTGAATAGAAAAATTCTGGGACAAGTGGAGTGAAATACAAAGTCCAGCACACAAGCTGTGGGGCAAAACACTCCTAGACTGGGAAAAAAAGGAAAAACCTCAAATTTGAGTTTCGACTTTCTATTAGTGTCACTCTGGGCAGGATTCCTCCTCCTTTCCCTAAACTGAGGGTGAGTTAGCTGGAGGGAGGGGACTATTGTGCTATTGGCATCATGGGGCTATTGTACAGGAGTAAACGGGACCCTTCAGGCGATGTGCTGACAGCCGCATGTTCCCTTGACACATCAGCGCACGCAAGACCTAGCTCAGCTTAGTACGAAGGACCAGAGCATCGGTGATCTCCATGAATGTGGCTGTGGTCTGTGTGGCCTGAGAGTAAACAATGACCATGGACAGACCCCAGAACGTATTGTGACTTCATGCCCGTCCCTTGGCAGTTCTGCCGGGATGTGGTTTTGGCTTGAACACAGAACCTGGAATCAAACAGGTCTGCCCTTTGCGCGCGAATCAGCCCTTCCTTAATGGTGACCAAACGAGGCCCTTAACACAAGTGCTAGTTTCCCAGCATGAAAAATCAGATAAAAATAAACTTCACAATTTCTTTCCTTTTACAAATTTTGGGTTTGGATTGCTCTTGTATTCCTAGGAACACGAGATGCACCTTTAGGTTATTCACTTGGGATCGCTGTGCTTTTTAAAGCTGGGCATTCACAGCCATACACAGTCCTCCTAGATCTGCCTTCTGTGCCATAGGTTCTGGGATGTTGCCCTTTGGTGGTCACTGAGTCAAAATAGATGCATCTTAAGCTCATAGTGCTAAGCGAACAAAAGAAACAGCATAAGAAAGTTAAATATCCTAGGGTCTCTCTTGTACTGAAACCCCAAAATATATATAATTTTGAAAAAATAAAGAGAGATGATAAGAAACAAGAAGGCAGATGTTGTGAGCACAGGGGGATCTGAGCAGGGGGAAGACGAGTGCCTGGGAGGGGCACGTGCACGTACCGCTTCTCCAAGGTGCCCGCAATTACCGCACATCACAAACACACACCAGTAAGGATTTTTTTAAGTGCTCAGAAGAGTGCTCAGTATAGATTTAAGTACTCATTCAAGGCTAATTAAAAAGTTTTACATTTCACTGCACTTATTATTACCTAGCTGTGCAAACATAGGTAAAACTGTAAAAATCAGACACACCTAAGCTTGCTACTGACTCTTAACTTTATGTACACGTCTCGCAAATCTGAGTCTAAATCTAATCCTTGTCCTGAACTCCAGGTCTCTGGACTTAAACCCTTTATTGGAGAGCATGTTTAATTGCTCTCCAAAGTCACTGTGGGGTGTGTGTGTGTGTGTGTGTGTGTGTGTGTGTGTGTGTGTGTGTGGTACTAGAGGTCAATCCCAAATGCATTCTACCACTGAGCCACATCCAAATTCCTTCTGATTTTTATTTTTTAGACAGGTTCTAACTAAGTTGAACTTGCAAAATCCTCCTGTTTCAGCTTTCCACATCCAGAAATTATGCTGCACGCCACTGTGCCTGGATCACAAAGCCATCTTAAAGGATTTAATTATGTCCCCTTTCCTGACCCTCTCTTTTCTCTGATCTTTCTTACAGACCCCACTTCGTCCACCACTGAGGAAGGCCAGGGAGCTCTGCTGGGCTTCGGACTCCTTCTCATCTCGTGGATTATCGTACAGTCATGAGGATTTTATCCTGAAGTCTCCTTCCCTGTGTCCCACTTTCAGTTGTCTGGACTGCTGACATGAATGACTAAAAACCCTCCTGAAAAGTCCCCTCGTCTTGGCCTCACCTTCACCCACAGCCTTGGACCACACAATCAGCCTACCACTTCACTGTTTAAGTCAGTGGTCCCCAACTTTTCTGGCACCAGGGGAGGTAGTTTCCTGGCCAGCAGGGGCATAGTTTTGGGATGATTCAAGCGCATTCCATTTACTGTGCAATTTATTTCTGTCGTTAAATTATGATGTATAATAAAATCGTTACACAATTCACCATAAATTAGAATCAGTGGGTGCTCTGAACTCATTTCCCCGCACCTAGAGGGCCCCATCTGGGAGTGACAGGAGACGGCGCAGCCCAACCGCTCCGCTAAGGTTAATCTGTGTTTGCAGCTGCACCATGGTGCTAGCATCGCCCGGGCCTCAGCTTCATCTGGGGCTCTCGGGCATTCCATTCTTACGAGGAGCATGGTATCCAAATCTCTCACATGCGCACCTCACAGACGCCATCCTGGAAGAAAGTGATGCTGTCACGACTTGACAGGAAGCAGAACTCACGTGGCTCCGCAAATGACGGGAACACAAGTGTTAGTTCAAAGGAAGCCTCACTCGCTGGCCTGGGGCTCACTGCCTGATGTACGGATTGGGTTCCTAACAGGCCACAGGCCAGCACCAGGTTGGGGACTATTGTTAAAAAAAAAAAAAAAAATTCCTCAGTGTGGCATTTGAGGCCTGACTGCATTTCCACAGGCAGAAGCTGCCTCTGTTTCCCTCCCGGTCTTAAGACTCATGTTGCCTTTTCAAGGCCTACCCCGTTACTGTTGGAATGTCCTTGGCACAGCATTTTAGGAAGAATTCTGCTCACTACAGGAGACTCAGATCAGAAGTCACCTACTCTGTGAGCCTGCCTGATCAACAGCTGCTCTGGCGCCCCCTGCAGGCCCCTTTAAAGCAGTTCTATCTCAGCATCTCTGTCCCCGCTGCTTGCTCACCTTCAGGGTAGACACAGCGGTGGGGTCTCTGACCCACCAACAGGCACGAGGCTGTCACTGAGTAGAGCTCTGGGAAACCCAGAATTCTCTACAGGGCTCCACAGATTAGGTCGATTCAGGTGGGGCTCCAAAGTTCAACTCACGTTTGCCTCTTCCTACCTCAGAACCATGGGATTTTCAGTTTGAGGATTTAGATTAGGATTCCCTAGATTACCACAAGCGTCATGCGACAGAAATGTGGCCTACATAAACACACCTTATATGGAACATATGCGCAATCTGTTTGTTTTTTTTTCCCCTGAAGAATAGTAAACATTGGTACTTTTAAAATTATTTAATTTTGCCCAGAATAGTTACTTTTACTAATATATTTTAGTGGTACATAATGATTACATTCGACTTGGGGAACCGGTGCATAAACATAGCTCAGAGTGGTTATACGCACTCACGATCCCAGCACTTTGGAGGCTGAAGCAAGGAGATCCCAAGTGCAAGTCCGGAGTGGGCAACTTAGCAACTTGGTGAGACCCTGTCTCAAAGTACAAAAGAGGCTGAGTGTGTAACTCAGTGTGAAATCCCCAGTGCTGCAAATAATAAACACACCTATAAAAACAAGACTTGTCTTCCATTAATAAATACTAGTGCACTTTGCTAAAATTATAGAAGAATCAATGCATGGAATTAGCTATTAATATTCTCAATGTTTGACAGAAGAGACATTAGCTGTATGAGACCTGCAAATCTAGAAGGCTATTAATAGTAGCTGCTCATTAGGTGGCTGCTGTGCAGCTGCTACTCTTCAAGTCCTCGTGGTGTTACTCTCGGGGACTGAGTAGGTTTTATCACTGTGACCCTTCTACCAGTAAGAAAACAATAATGATCACAGCCTTCAATATTAATAGTCAGCATTTATTTTTTTAACCCTACTAAATATCCGCCATAAATGCTCTAATATGTGGGGATGCTTTAATGTGCATGCCAACCCTAGGGGTAATTTGTACCCAGCTTTTGGAGTAGAAAATTGAACCTCAGAGGGAGCAGAAAGTGACTTGTTTGCAGTTCTCACGGCAAGCATCTAGTAGATGAAGAAGTCAGACACGCTGGGTGCTGGGAGCCCACCCATGCTTCACATTGCTCTCCCTCAGGCGGCTCACAGAGTTACCTGAACTCACCCATCCAGGAAGCCGAAGAAATGAGCTCCTAGCCCATGTAGGGCCCCGGCTTAAAAAGGAAATCAGCCAATGTGTGACAAAAGCAAGGAACCACCTCGGCTGGCTTCTGTGATCACTAGCTGCGATCTGGGGGAATCATTTCATCTTTCCAGGCATTTGAACCACCTCTGCCAGCTGCCAGGCTCTGGGGTCTTGCTCAGTAGTTCTTCAATTCCACATCCTAGCATTTTGCATGATGGTCACTAGGCGTGAGTCACACTACATGTGTTCCTCTTCCAGCACAGGAAATATAAACACCACACATGCTTTTTCACATGGATATTACTCGATTTGAAGTGAGCCCTCTTGTCTGACTCATCTGAGCAGAAGGAAAGACAGCGAGAGCTGCCCATCTGGGACGGAAGAGCGGGCGTGAGGAAGGGAACGGCAGGTGACAGCCTGGCTCCGGCCACCCCTGCTCCCTTCTGTGTGCACAGCAGGCCTTGCCTCTCAGGGGGCTCTGCGTCTGTGCTCCAAACCATGGGTCAAACTGATTTTTAAAAACCCCATCTGTACTGAATGTGTGCAGATGTTTTTCATGTCCTTCCTCTCTAAGCAACTCAGTACAACTCTGTTCACACGGCATCTACCTTGCATGACATGTTGTAAGTCACTTAGAGAGGACCTAAAGCAGACAAGAAGTGGGTAGACTCTAAACAAATACCACTCTATTTACAGAAGGGATTTGTACAGCCTCGGATTTTGGTCCCCTGTAGGAAGGGGCAGATGCTGGAGTGACTGCCCTGTAGCCATTGAGGGACAATCATATACTTGTTATTCTGAACCCACACATAGTTCCACCACCCAAAGATCCTACAAGTGAGGTGCAGTGGATATGTATGGCCCTGACCACAGCAGGAGAAAACTCATTTTTGTGTCCTGGCCCCTGCTACGTCTCTGGCTGTACCCCTCATGGAAATCAGGGGCAGGTTATTCTTCTACTCTGGAAGTGGACAGCCCTTTTTCTATTTTCAGTCATGGGTTAATTAGGTATTTATGACATCATTTGTGAACCATACAAAATTATCAACTTAAAAATTAGCCCACTATAGTTGATTAAAATTTGATTATCACATTAACTAACCCACCCCTTGTATGTCAACTGCCTTGGCTGGACCACACCTATTGGCCTAGGGGCTGAGTGTCCCCTACCCGATTCTTCCTATCCCCAGCTCTGTGTGGAGTTGCCAATGGCTGAAGCATGTGACTTGGGAAGGATGAGACCTCAGGAGACTTGAGAGTTGCCCCGAGTTCTCTACAGGCAGTTGGAGGTGGGGATGAAAGGCATAGTGTCCCAGCAGGTGGAACAGCAGCTGCTGGTGGGAGCCGTACAACGTATTTTGATGGTGTGGATGCTCTTAATGTGTTTTCAACATGGAAAATAGTAACAGCATTAGTATAACAAATCTGACCTTTCTCTGTTCATAAGTTGGGCAAATGGTGAATTTCGATGGATTCTGACCTATAGCGTCTCAGCCCGGCCACATCTGCCAATGGAGATGCCCCAACCAGGAGCCAATGACTAGCTAACACCACTGTTTCTTGGTGTGAGAGCTCAGCTTCAGTGTTCAGGTGGCCCCTTGACCAAAGGTAGAAATAAAGATTTATAAACTGCCCCAAGATACAACCAGTTCTCTACTCCGTGGGGGGAAACAGTGTACTGCTTATCAGTGCCCAACTATCACCTTTGATAGTGGGTCCCAGAGGATGTCACCATTCAGGGTAGGCAGGGGGGCCTCAGAAGCGGTTTATCACCTGGGATGTTCAGGAGTTCGGGGAGCAGGGGAGGAAAGTGGGTCTGTGTTAGGTAGGGAAACTAGATTCTAATGGCTCCCAGTCAGTAATTTTTGTGGAGTCCTAGAGATCTATCTGGTGCCTTCAGATTATGCTACATGCTCGGCCCATTGTCCAGTTTTAATTTTGAAATAAGGTTGCTAAGTTGCCCCAGTCAGGCTCAAACTTGTGATCCTCCTGCCTCAGCATTCCTACACTGCTGAGACTACACGTCTGACTCCAGCTATCGCTTTTGGAAGTTATAGGAGTGCTGATAGCAGCAAGGAGGGTCAGGGTACATCAGAGTTTCAGAGTTTCTCTTCAAACAAACTTTTCTACTCATGGAAGATTCCTGTGCTGGGCCCGCCTAGGCAGTTGTGTGAATAAGAAACCCTTATTAAAAAAAAAAGCATAAGAAAAATGAAAGTGATTGACTAAACCGACAGCCATTGTGACTTCAGCTATTCCACCATATTTTAAAGGCAAGTAAAAGCTACAGGACTGAAAACCAGACAACAGCGATCACATGGGCACATTTACACCAGCGGAATGGGCCCTGAGAGACCGAGCAAACAACCCCCTGTCCACTCACAACTTACTCTCATTTCTAATTCCTAAATATTGCTTTCTTGCCTTTCTGTTAAAAAGCCTACTTCAAACAACAGTTTTAAAAGATACATATTGATCCAACTTATTCCAAAAAACACAACAACATTTTTAGACTTACATTGTATGGGACAAACATGCCATCTACTAATTTTTACATTATGACTATGATTGGTAAGAATCCCATGAGGAATCTTCCATTAGTGTGTACTTCAAGATGAGGTCTTCTTTGGTAAACTGGTCAAATTCTACAATTGCCTTGAGATTTTTGACCCAATTAGGGCACTAAAAATCCATAGTTAATAAGTAATTAGATAAGTTGCAATATTGGCCATAAATACTTGATAGTCACCTTATAAATTACCTTCAAACCCATGATACCTTTTGCATGAGTGTAGACATTTTTGCCTCTAATCTGTCTGATTTTAGAGAACAATATATTTCGTATCGTAAGTACGGTAATTGGATTTGGCTTCATTCTCCACGTGGTGTGGATGGTGACTCCAATCCCTTCATCACGGGAATCCCGATCGATCTTCACCTGGTGTTTTCTGTGCTCCCATCATCCTGAGGGCGCTTGGGCCTCAGGACTTAACAGTGTTCTCCCTACTGGAAGGAGAATATACTCAGGGTGGAGGAAGGAGGGACAAAGCACACATAATTGCAGTGAGGCGGGGTAGGAGTAGGGTCTTATTAGAAGAAGCCTCAGGACACACAGCCTGCTGTGGGACTGCAGACCTATTATGGTTTGGACCTGGAATGTTCCCCAAAGCAGCAGGTATCTGGATGTTGTAGATTCTCAATGGATTCTGTGTGCTGTTAAAAGGTGCGGTTTGGTTGGAAGAGGTGGGTTTCAGGTTTGTGGCAGACTAGGGGCCTGCTATAGGTTATGCTTGTTTGGAACTTTACTGGGCACATGACCGGGAAGGGGCAGATCACTGGGGCTTACTCCAGAATGGGCAGAAGAGTGAGGCAGAACCCTAAAGGGGCAGATCCCTGAGACCTGGGCTGGAAGGGTGGACACTAGTTCTGCCCTCCCTCGTCAGCTGGCTTCCTGTCTGCCACAAGGGGAACTGCTTTCCTCCAGCTACAGCGCTGCCAGGCGCTTCCACCACTGCCTGCTGCCCACGAATGGACTGCGTGAGACCTTCTGAAGCCATGAGCTAAACTAAAATTTTCCTCCCTTCTATTGCGAATGTTGGGTATTCAGTGCCAACAATGAATAAGTAACTAGGATGCTAATCATTTAAATTATGAGGGAAGGCTTTCTCGGGGAGAGAATTCTACAGCTGAACGTGAGGTGTTTCACAGGTAGACATGCCTGGATGTCTACCTGGCTGGAGCCATCACAGACAGAAGCCCAAAGTAAGAAGTGAGGTTCAAGGAAATGTAATCCTGGTGATCAGCTAAGGTAAACGATCCTGGGCCAAAAAGCAGGAGTTAAAGCCAGCCAGACAGAGCGGAGTCAGCCTTGCAGGGCCTGGCATATCATATTAAGCAAGGATCAATTCTGAGCAGACACAGACATAAGCAACGTACAACCATGAGGCAGCGTGCCCTTCAAGGAGGGAGAAGGAGAAGGTGGCATGGGTCAAGTCTCTTTCTGTGATTCTGGCTTCCCACAATTCCTAGACAAGTCAGAAATAGGCTATGAATTTGTAGGAGAGAAACGGGCCCTGAGAATCCTGTAAAGACTGAGACACAAGTCTAGAATTCCAAAACCACACAGCTTGGTTTAAAGGCCGAGCCCCTTACCACCCCATGGCGCTCGATTACACTCTCCAGCATCACAGTCCCTCAGGCAGGGCAAGACCAGGAGAAGAGAGATAAGGAAAACACCAGGTGAGAGATGGCAAGGCCATCAGATAAGCAGACTGATTATGTGAAGTGTCAAGCAACTACAACTCCCGACCCCAGCAGGTCCTTCCGGGATCACAGGCTCAGCTCTTGTCCTTAGATCCGGGAGCATCTCCGCTGCTTGGGATGCAGTCACCACTGCGTCTCTCTCTACTCTGAAAGTTGCAGGGTTTATTATGGTTCTGGAAAGATTCAAAACTGTATGTGCTTGTGATTTTCATAGTAGGAAGCATTGCGTGTTTGCAGCTGACACCAGGGGGGGGCGTAGAGTCAACCTCCACAATGCCCATCCCCTGGGCAATTCTGAGGTCTCCTGTGTGAATCTGCCCTTGTCTCAATCCCTGGCAGTCTTGATGTCACTCTACGTGTGGCCCCTTCTCTGGAGTATATGGAAAATAGACCTGAGAAAACCAGCACTGGAAACACCTAACACCAATCCACACATAGCCGCATGGCAGCTCATGGAACTTCTTAGCACAGACGTCCTGAAGTCGGCCCAAGTGAGGGTGGGGAGCAGGAGTGGCCTCTCTGTCTCTATGCCAGAAAAGCAGAGTCAGGAATAGAGAGTGACTGTGACTTGAAAGAGCTAATTCCAGAGTCCACACACCCACCCATTCCCGACTGCAGCCTTTCTGTAGCAGGTACTTAGTGACAAGACTGGTCATCCCTTGGCTTGTGTTGAGAATGGACCAGGTTGTTCTAGGAGTTTACTAAGCCACAGGACAGACCATTTCGTGGGCTGTGTCATATTAGGAGGTTTAGCTTAATAGGAAACCAGCTTAAAATATGTCTGGCTTTTATTCCAATAATTGTAGCAATCACTAAAACCAAAATAATGTTATTTGCATAATAAACCATAGTTTACCTAGGGCTTTTAAGTCAACACTAAAATTTTTTTTAAATCTTTATTAGCTGCACTGCTCACCCAATGGATTCAAAGAGAAAGTTGTAGATTCCTCATAGATAATGTTAGAAATCAAGTGCTCCATATAAATGATCTAAATTAATAGGTCAAAAACAACCTGAAAAATTGTAGGTAAAATCTGAATCAAACTGAGCGCCTTGCTGCTAACAAATCTTTCCATACCATTTAAGAATCTACACCTGCAACTTATTAAATGTATGGACCCTGTAAAGACAACATTATATTGCATTGGATAAAATTTCTTAATTGAGATGGGTGAATTTGTGGTTCTCAACCATGGTTGACATTTATCGACTTTCATTTGCTAGCGCTCTGTTGAATACTGTGAGCGCCTTCTCCAAGGCATGCCGCTGTGTCTTCTCGCCATGTGTCTGCAATCATTTATCGACTCCTTGGTTCACTATCAAGGATTAAATGATGCGGCAGGTGGACCATGGTCTGTCCTTATAAAACAGGAGGAGGTTAGCCATGGTTTGCTCTGAAAATAATTATGAGTTCAAGAAATAAACTGTTCCTTTTTCCATTAAGCCATAAAGATGGACAAATCTTAATCATTTGTAGAAAAATGGACACATCTTGATACCACAATGCCAAGTGAAGTGAATCAAACACAGGGGTTAAATGTCATGTGACTTCTCTCCTTTGAAACCCCCCAAAATCTACACTAAATTTAAAGACCAAAATCAGGAGTGATGATAGAACCGGGGAGGGAGACTATGTGGCGATGAGGAGGACCTGGGGTGAGGGCGGACAAGAGGACGAAGGGGCAGGGGAAGGAAACCTGATTAAGACATGACGTGTGTGTGCAGCAATTCCCGGGATGAGCGCAACACACAGGAATTAAAATAATAGCTGTGTTCTAAGAGGAACATACGGCCCTTTGGGCATGGAGCCTTCGCAGCAAGGGAGGTAAGTGAGAGGGAAAACCAAGTGGAATGCTTCTCGGAACCAGCCATGGAGACGACCAGAAACGTGAAGGCTTCTTCTAGGAAGGCTTTTAGCTAAGTCACTCTCAGGTCTACGTCAAACACGATGTCCCTCTTCCAAACAATGTGATTACTGACAAAGCCCCATTGTAACCCCCGCCTTTCATTCTGAGGATAACTGGTAGACTTTAATGGAGGAAAGTTTAATGCTTATGAAACATGAGCTCTCCGCTTGTTTCTGAATCCGTAAGCTACGAGAGCTCACGGCAGCATGGAAGCTGAATCCCTATGAACGGAGCGCCCGTGTTAACTGTGCCCACGAGAAGAAACGAAGCAGGAATTCACTTCCTTTTGCCGCTGACTGTGCGAGAAGCGATGGGGGAAGTAAAGAGAGAAGGTAAGCGAGAGAAGAGAGCTGGCCTATATTCAGTGGCCGCCATGCGTGTGTCACTCTGAACGCAGCAACCACGAGAGCAGCCGTGAGATTCCCACGAGGCATGCCATACGTTCTGCCCACAGTCACAAATTCGTTTAGTGCAATACGCAAAGAGCAAAGTCTTCAGAGCCCTAAGAGGTCAGCTCGAATTTGAGCTTCAACAACTGCACTTAGGCGTGTGGATTAAAAATCCACATTTTCTTTATTGGTTCCTTTGTTGATCAGCATGTAGGTTGTTTCCAGGATTGGGCTGTTCTCAGCTGTGCTGCTATGAACATGGATATGCATGTGTCTTTATGACAAGATGACTTTGGTTCTTTTGGGAAAATGCCCAGTAGATCTGTGGCTGGGTCTAATGGGATTTCTATTTTCAGCTTGGTATTTCTATACAATGGAATATCATGCAGCCATAAATAAAGACAGATGTGAAGCATCTGGAAGAAGATGGGCCTTGACACAAAATCAGACACAAAAGATAAGTACTGACTGGTGTCTCTCTGGGAAAGTGCCACAAATACGTGCATAACAAGACTAACCTAAGGCAGAGGGTGGGAAGAGGGTTGGTGGAAGAGACCATGAGAGTGGGAGGGGAGAAGGGAGGGAAAGGGGGAAGGAGGTCAAACGCAAAATATACTGGCCCAGTTTCCTTCAGTTGTATGTTATGAACGAGCTACTGAATCTGCAGTTTATCTATATTCAGAAAAAAAAAGAATAAAACAGAAATGGGCATGTGGCTTCTCAGATCCTTAGGCGGCCCATCTGTAGAAAGGGACTCGTAACCACGGGCAGGACTGCCAGGACACTCAGAAGGAACGCTGTGTGTGAGAGCGGACCCCGGCACGCCACATGGTCGTTTGCCCCGTCTTCACCTGCACCTTTCCTCCAGATCTTGGATTTCTGGCTGTTTGGAAGTGTCAGGGGTACACAGCTGTGACCCACAGCACATGCACTCTTCACAGGGACGTCATTCACGCGGGTATTGTGTCTTCATTGCTGCCTCTTCCCCTCCTTCCCACCCCGCCACCTTCTCCCCAGGTCCTTTCACTGTCCTATAAATTCTGCCTCTCTCTTTCTCCTGGTCTCTTTTTATTTTCCTTAAATTATTGACATTTTGGGTTTCTCATGTGAGAGGATGTAATGTTTAACTTCCTGTGTCTGATTTATCTGACTTAGCATAATGGTTTCAAGTTGTATCCTTTTTCCTATAAATGACTTAAATATATCCTTCTATGTAGCTCAATTCTGTATGTAATAGGCATAAATTTTCTTAATCCATTTATCATTTGACGGGCAGATAGGCCCCATCTACGTTTTAACTACTGCGATCCCTGCTGCTGTAAAATCAGGCATACATGTACATGTGCCACTAAGACGTGATGTCTTTAACTCTTTCAGGAAGATACCCAGATGGGGCTTAGGGGGTCAAATGAAATTTCTACTTCAGTCTTGTCGAAACTCTCCATGCCAACTCCCACAGTGGTTGTATTAGTTGACATTCTCACCAACAATGTAAAGAATTTTTTTCCCCACACTTTCACTGAAGTGTGTGTTGTTTTTATGAGTTCTTAATTATAGGTCATAAGAAACATGCAAATCAAAACTGTCTTCCATAAGGTTTTTAAGGTGTACTACAGCCAAAGAGTTGACACTCTAGGGACCCTCCTCCCAACACACACACACACACACACACACACACACACACACACACACACACACGAATGGTATCTTGTCAGACTAGACAGCACAGCTGCTGAAGAAACTGCTCAGTTGGCACTGGCAATGCTGCCCGTTGAGAAAATTAAACTCAACAAAACTGGAAAATAAAACCATTTATAAAACTCCAACAATGAGCATAAATCAAAAGGCACTGAATACATTTGTGGGTGATGATAAATACCCCAGGATTCCTCGTTGGCCAAACCCACCTCCCATCTTACCCAGTAACTGCCATTAGGAACAGCACCGCCGTCCACTAGCGCCCTGGTATCCATGGAAACAGGAGGTAATACCGCATCACCGTTTCGAGATGGATCTTTTATTATTTCAATATTTGAAATGTGATTTTTCAAGATGGTAGGAACTGTAAAATACGTTCAATTATGCATAGCGTTGGGTAGAACAGGTGTGAAGCTATCAGTATTCGCTTGGCCCAGCTTATTTTTCAGGGAGGGGAAAAGGCTACTGCTGGGGAGACCAGGTGAAATCTTGGGGAAAGTGTCACAATTTCCAGTGTTCCTGTCACTTCTACAATTGCTAAGCCTGATGCCAGCAGAGTTGACTTCCTGTCTCCAGTCATTTTACAGACGGTCACTAGGGACCAATGCCCATAAGCTTAGTGACCCCTGGCAATCATTCAGTGTAGACCCCAACATCTAAATAAGCAGAGAGTGGAGCTTGATATAACACCAAAGAAGTGCAAGCTAAGATAACAGCAGCAAAGGCCGTGCCATCCATATCTATTCAAGGCAGCAAACCAGAGTCATCCTGGGGTTTCTGTCCATAGTGTCCACTTATTTGGTCCCATGATTCAAGTGTTTCTGTCAAGGATGTTTTAGGAGAGATTAACATCAAAATAATGATGCTCGGCGTAAACCCACTGACTCCATAATGTGGTAGGCTTCATCCAATTAATAGAAGAATTTAGAGCAGAAAGATCTCACCCCAAAGAAGGCCCTGTGCTGGCAGACTTTTGGATACACCTGCATGTCTTCCCTGAATCTCCAGTCTGCTAATCTGCTCTGAAATATTGAACTCGCCAGCCTCTACAACTGCATGAGCTGAAGCTTCTCTCTCTCTCTGCATCTCTCTCTTTCTATCTGCACCCGGAGAGTAGAAAGTAGAGGAAGGATAGGATATGCCTATTTACTGAGCAACTACTGAGTACCAGGTCCAGGATCAAGAGCCTTGCATTCATTTCACATCAGATACACACAATTTGATAATGGACTATTAGCTGTTGGCATTCCCACTCTACAAGTGCAACATTTATGCTTCAAGAGTGAATGAAAGTGATCCAGGTTTCAGATACACACAATTCTATACAAAATGAGATTATTAATCATTAGTGACCAAACAGTGCAAGTCAAAAACTGGTGTCTGAAGAGCTGATGAAGATGGGACCAGGTTTTAAAACCAAGCATAACTCAATGCCAAGAGACTTTCCGTGTTATCACAGAGCATGAGGGAAGGCCCTCACAATACAACCTCCTGGCCCCAGAGACCCATTTTCCCCGAGGGGATCACATACAAAAGGCACCAGATGGGGATCGTGGTCTTCAAGTCTGCCATGAGGCATGACGTTGGGGAAGTGCTTGGCAGATGTTGCAGTGGAACCGAAAAGGAGGGATAGATGGATAGAAAGGGAAGCAACAGAGCAAAGACCTCTTAGGGGGCGGAGTCGCAGGCCTTACCTCCGAGGACGTTGGCTTGCAGTATCCAGCCCCAAAGACCAAGTTTTCCAGGGAAATGATGGACTGTTCTGATCCTGCATCTGGACCTCCCTTACCAAGCCAGGAGCCTCTTCCCGGACGCGTAAAACTAAAGAGAGCAAGAAGGAAAAACAAGTTGTAATGAAGGTGACTGGGACTGTGCCATTAATTCAGCCCCCACGAGGCATACTACTGGGGAGTTACTGGGGTTCATTAAGTAGGACGAGGTCACTAGACAGGATGTTTGGATGGTCATAACGTCCAACGGACATGTAAATTGGAAAGCCATAGATGTCACACATTCTGCCGTTATCCAAAAAAAGAAAAAAAAATGCCTGCACTAAATAATCCAGCCAGCTGGCTGAGAGACCCTGAGGTGAGCTCCAGAGAGGTAATCAGAAGGGAGGTAGCAGGGGAGGCGCAGCCGGACCACACACAACCTGAGTCCTGACTCCCTCCTGTAGCACATCCCTGGGGAAAACGTCTCCCATGCCCCCTCTCCCTGACGCCATGCTGGCTCTTCTGCGGATGAACACAGAACAGTGTCCACTCCACAGCCCACCCCGCAGGCTAGGCGAGTGTCCAAAACTGTAAGAGTGGACAAAGCTCTCACTATATCCAAGCTGTTTGGAAATAGCACCTGCCTAAGAGACAGGCACAAAGGTCCTTCCTTGTAAAGATTAGCAAACACGGTGTGACTCAGCCATCAAACTCAGAGTCGAGGAGGTGAGGAAAGCTTGCGATCATTCAAGTCGACCTCCTGTGGACCTAGAATTTTCTTCCCTGCCTTAAGCTTTTTCGTGTTCTTTAATTAATATACCAAGAGAAATGGCTCACGCTTATCTTTGCTTTCTCCCAGCCTCATGCGTTATCTTTGCAGATCACTGTCGCATATTCCCAGCCTACTATCAGTATTATGTCATAGATATATTTTAATCCCCCCATAAGAATTAAAGCTTTAGCTGGCAAAAGGACCTTGAGAGTCAATAGTCTCAGGTCTCATTGTCCTTGGTACCGCTGCACCCCACCTCCCCTCAAAAAAAACCACAACTTCCTCCAAGGGATTCCTGCTTAAAACACAGACAGGAAGTATCCCCATTTGTTTGCTTACTAGTCTCACACCACAGTTTAGGCAGCCTGGCAGGTGTTGGTGAGGCACGAGGTGTCCCTGCAACTCCCCCCCCCCCCCCCACACACACACCTTAAAGACACGCTGGGCTGGAGTGGGAGGCAGACAGGCAGGTAGGCTGCCAGGTGGAATGCGTTAGAAGTAAACCGAGGCTACTGATCAGAAATGAGCAGTGTGTGAAGCAAGCCAGATGGAAAGGTGTGTAGTGGGCTGGAGGAACGGCACAGCAGCTAAAGTGCTTGCCTTGCAAGCACAAGGCCTTGAGTTTGATTTCTAAGCATGACATAAAGCTGGGCATGGTGGTGCATGCCTATAATCTCAGCACTTAGGCGGCTGAGGCAGAAGGATTTCGGTGAGTCCAGGGTTAGTCTGGGCCCCACAGTGAGTTCCAAGACTCTGAGATTAGCCAAGAGCAGATTTTAAGATCCAGCAAATAATGATGTTTCAGTAGTAATTATTGTTGGTAATGTAATAAATACAAAAAGGCATTTCTAGATATGCATAGCTACTGTTGCTAATACCACAACTATAGTTGGTTTTCTGTATCTTTGGGTTCCACAGATTCAACCGACTGTGGATTGAAAATATTTTTTAAAAAGTTGTTTTTATACTGAATATGTACGCATAAATTTCCTAAAATTATTCCCCAAATAACCAAGTACAGCTACCATTTACAGAGCAATCATATTTTATTAGGTAAGTAAATAACACAATGATAAGTAATACGGAACTAATTTAAAGTGCACAGGAGGGTGAACAGAGACTCTAAGTGTTGCACTGCTTTATGAGCAGGTCTTAAGTATTCAGGTATGTTGATACCTGTGGTGTCCTAGAACCAATCTCACGGCCCACACAGAGCAAAAATGACAGTATAGCAACATCTTTATTCTTATGTTTCGAGAATTGCAGCAAATTCACCATTTAGCTAGAAGAGTAGAGGAACATTCCAGAAGAAAAGTCGAATGTGTGTGTGTGTGTGTGTGAAGTGATCAAAACATACAGTATGTATTAAAATAAATTTGTTCTAGTAAAAGGCACTTGGCCATGACTCCCCCTCACAGCGCTCCCTGCTGCTTGAACACTCTTATTCCATAGTTTCTGATACTTTCTGGTGCAGTTCTAGAGGTTATCTCTTGGTCCTGTGATCAAAAATATGGTAATATGGTGAACGTCGCTATCAAGTGTTACCCATCAGAAGGGCAGGGTTGTGAAAAATAAAATAAAAACATGGCTATGTGACTTCACCCAGCACAGTCGCCAGATCTGGCACTGTGTGATTTCATGTTCTTCTCCAAAGTCAGGATGATCATGAAAGAAAAACAGTTTGCAACAATAGTTCATGACGTCAAGGCAGCCAGCAAAGCGCGACTACAGAGACTCACGCGAGGGAACTTCCAAAACTGCGTCAGACAACGGCAAGCATGATGGGACACGTGTGAAAGGGGTTAATAACAACAGGTTTCCTACTGTGAAGATCCGATTTAAATATTCACTGAATGTTTCGATCAAGGCTCGCAGACGACCATGACACCTTAAGGGGACAGACTGAGAACCAGTAACTAACAGAACACATCATTTACTTATGTGTGGGCCCCAGGCACCTTTTCTAAAGGATGGAAATCCGTCTGGGGAAGTCCAGTGGCCCCACTTGGCCGCTCAACAGTGGATCCCTTTCTGTAGTCTCTTTCCATGAAGGTTAAGGGTCTTGTGAGGTTAACTTTTTATTTCGCCATCCCGCTTCCTACTTATTGGATCTAAGTGATGCTGTGAAAAAAGTGCTCTTCTGGAAGAGCTGGTGACAGGTATTTCCCATCACCTTAAAGGGTTCCCTTTGTTCTCAGCTGCTGGAGCCGAGATAAAAATTCTCCCAGCAAACCTGGAGAACTGAAGACAGCTCTATTTTTATGCCGCCCTGGAGAAGTTTGAGGCCTCCCTGTGATTCTAACCGCTCTCCTCCAGCAAAGGGGCTGCGCACGGACTTGCAAGGGACATTTCCTGTCCTGGTAAATTTCCTGTGAAAGTTTCCCAAATGCTGCAGGTCCTCACAATATCAGGGTTGCCCAGACCAGCTTCTCCCTACCACTCCAGACCCTGTGAAGGTTTCTCGTCCCCTAACTAGTCCTCCCGCCTCCACTCTGATGTCACCTCCTGCCCAGCCCACTCAGCTGTTGGAGGGATCCTCACAGAACACAGGTCTCATCAGGTTCTTCTTCGCTCAGCCCCTCAGTGCCTCCTCCTTACACAATAAATGGATTTTCTATTCCTTAATGTGCCATTAATTGCACTATTAAATCTACTTTCCATTTAGTCTCCTAAATTCATTTTGCATGGTCACAGTCTCATCTCCTGGGTGGAAGACAAGAGCCATTTCTGCTAGGAAGCCTGTCTTTAGACCCCCGACTGCTTCTCCCATACTGATGTCACCTGTCACTTATTAAGTGCTGATTAGTGCTTGCTACACGGCCCAGATCAGATCCTGGAGTATCACAGATGCTTAATAAGGACAGTCTACCGAACGCAGGGACAAGGGTTTTATGTATCATGTCCCGTTTCGCCCTTCTAGCAACCTCCTGGTATACGCTAAACCTGAATTTCACCTGTCACACTGCTGGAAATCAGAAGTGCCACCTGGGTCCACCTGTCCCTCCAGCTCTTGCTTTTAACCCCTGCCCACCCTGCGATGGCGGGTTACTCTGAAAAGCCCTCTGTTTAGCAGGCTTCGCTTCGAATTGGAGCTCACTGCTTTGGGGAATTTCTGCCAGGCTCTGAGCCTTTTGATACCCGGGTCAAAAGTGTTCATCTCGGGGCTTCTGGTAGGACCTTTGTGGAAGCAGCTCCTGTTGGGTAACGCCCACCATGAATCGAGCACACCCATGTTCACCGTGTATGACACTCTCTGCTTCCTTTCCTTTGGTCAGCACTCAGGGTTTAACGCCACCTTTGCTTTTATGAAAAAAATCTCTTCTTACTTACTTGTTGATCTTGTAACAGATGTTTAGGTCCTCAGGGGTCAAGTGACGGAGCAGCCAAGACAGTGTGAGTCCAACAGCAGAGAAAGGACTTGCTCGGGGGGCCCACAAGTCCCCCCCCCCACTCAGGACTCCTCTCCCCTCTACGGGGCAGCCTGCCTGCCTCTGCCCCTCTCAAAATTCACCCTGTCTTCTGTGCTAGCCCCATCTACTCACTGTCCCTTGGCAGCAGTCTTCAGTTCCTGGGTACTGGCTACTTGATATACATACATGTGTTATCTCTACCTGTCACGCTCCATTCCTGCCTCCGTATTAACCAGTAGTGCCCAGAACAGAGTAAAGCTGGTAGGCAGGCCAAATGGCCAGTCTCCAGGGGCAGCAGCCGCCTGCTGCACGGTGTGGCTGTGGGCTGGTATTTAACTTCCTCGTCAAAGACCTCAAAAGAGAACAGGATCCTCACGCCACATATGGCCACATTAATGAAGATGAAGGTCTCCCCAAATTTCAACTCTTAGCATGAAGAACCTGAGCAGAAAAGGAAAACTGGACCCATTTCATCCCAACCCCCTTGCAAGATTCTCCCCTCAGTGCTCTCTCTGCGCATACACAAGTGTGGTGCTCTGAAATGACTGCAGCATAGGTCTCTGGCCTTGACGGGAGCCCTAAGAATGGTTGTGCACGGCACACTGCGCTAGCTATGGTCAGCACTGGCCCTCCACACACAGGATCTGTAAGGCCTCCATGTTCCATGGGCCCCTAGAGAGGCTCTGGGGTAAATTATCAGAGGAGAAAGCCAAAGGCCTTTCAGGTGAACCTTCTGCTCTGGAACCCTTGAGGAAAGGAAGACAAGAAGCGTTCTCTGTCCCCTGCCACACTCAGGGCCCTATTCTCCTCTGGGGTCTTTTTAAACGTCATGTACATTGTGTAGTTCAGGAACATTCTCTGACCTTTCAAAGGAAACTAGGAAGAAGTAAGGCTAGGGACCGAACCCAGGTCCTTTGGTTGTTAGTCACAGTTTGCCGAATGTCAGCCCCTGGAGGCCCCTTCCTTGATACATGATGCTCATTGTTTATGTCTGCCCCCCTTTTTCAGTTTCTCTCAGTGAGACCCACACCCACTCCTGCAGCCGAGGAAGAGCGTCTCTGGTCTGCACAGATGTGCCCTGGCAAGTGACGGTGTTCTCACTCACGCCCAGGACGGGACAGGGGTCCCCACGCCCCAGGGTTGCCGCTAGCTGCATACCTGATCAGGGGCTGCTGCAGAGCGACCAAGGCAGCATGGATGGTCACCGAGATCACCGACAGGTGGAAGTAGTCAAACATGACAGGGACTTGGTGGTGCAGGCCCCTCCGGGGATGGAAGTGCAGGCCCAGCGTGCGGCTGCTGATCATTGGCGCCCCGGCCACGTCCCTCAGCCTGAAAGTCAAGCGAGAGAGCTCACGTGAGCGAGCAGGGGTTGTCCCTGCTACCGCCCAAATAGGTCCACAGTTCATCCTCCCAACAGGCAAGCACTGTGTGCACATTGCCTCATTCAATCCCGAATCCAGCCTGAATGTAGCAATTTTTTTTCTAATGACCTATGAATAAAGAACCCCAGGCTATATAACAGAGCTGGGGCTCAGGCTCTGCAGGCTCGGAGCTCGCATGGGCAACGACTGAGGTGCCCAGTTCCTCCTGAATTAAGACAACTATTTTGAGGGAGGTTATTGGCACAGTCTTTAACTGTATTACTTTTTTAAACTTTCTTTCGATACTAAGAAATCAAGCCGACAGCCTTTACCTTGAACTATCTCCTCAACCTATTTATTTTTGATTTTTGAGACAGAATCTCATTAGGTGCTAAGCTGCCCAGACTAAACTCAAACTTGTGATCCTCTTGCCTCAGCCTCCTAAAGAGAGTGGAGGAGACCTTACAGACCTGATCTCCCAGTGCCTGGCCTACCGTTTAAATACTCACCATACTTTCCAATCACACTTTTATTGTAATTCTGAGAATAACTCACTGAGACCTCACTGCGAACAGACCAGCCTGCTTCTCCCTCATTCTGCCAGGTTTTCTTGTGAGGCATTTGCCAACATCATCTCCCTTACAGAAGAGGAAGTAAAATGAATGTAATTTCCTCCACTTTTCTTCAAGTCACAAGGTAAAACTTGAGTGCTACCCCAGATCTTTCTGTCCTCACTGTGTGTCCTGAGTTACTGCTCACATTGCTCTGAGTCCCTTCAGCCACAGACTCCCACAAGTCATAGAAAAAAAAAAAAAAACCCTTTGGGCAGGACTAGTGGATGCTTAAACACACCTCAGAGTATCAAAGACATAGAAAAGGTCGATAAGCACTTAAGTCACATTAAAAGGAGCAAAAAAATTAAGATGAAAGGAAGTAATCAGCCTTGTGTGTCCCAACTCAGCGCCCGAGAGTCTCAGTTTTAAGAAGATAGAAACCGATGTGGCAATGCTGAGAGGAGAAACCTTGTGTTCTCCTGAAGGACCTATGGCAAACACAAATTCAGCAATGAGAGAGCCACGGTATTTAACCTGGGCAGGGACAGATTTCCTCCTCTGAAGCTGTTCTGAGTGATGCCAAGGAGTACACAATAAAATGGAGGTCAACTGCACAAAGGCACAGGAGGACGAAACATCTCCTGAAGTACGGAACTCCCTGGCAGGCCCCGTTGGACAGGGTGGAAGACAGGTGGTGGGAAGGAATGAGCCCTGTGGGAGCAGGTGCTGATGGCTCCTGGAAGGGGAGAAAGTTCAAACGTGAGGTCCACTGCAGCAGGCCTCCCAACCTCAGTAACACTGCCCCTGGGGACTGATGACCATCAGGGGCTGGAGTGTCCTGTGTAGGGTAGAATGCACAGCAACATCTCTGGCCCCACCTGCCACAAGCCAGTGTCACCCTACATCCAGCTCTCACCCCCGTGTCTCTGGACATGGCCAAACCCCCACCTTCTGAATTTGTGGCCACTAGATAAGGTGACCCTCCCAACTCTGAGGCCATCCTTCTCCTCCTTGTTTGTTTCCAGTGACTTAGCAATGCTTCCAAGCCTAATGTCTACCCCCAGGATGTGCAACAGATGCCTCATCATCCTTAAACCAATTTTCGAAAATGAAAAAATATGGCATTTCCAATCCTCCCAGCCTCTGGCTTCCTGTTCCTCTTAGCTTATCTTACTTTTCACAAGAACCGCGTGCTATGATTGTTATTAAGTGCTTCACATTAAGGACAGGAAGCCCATGTGGAAGCCGGGCCTGACTTAGAAAGTCATAAGGAGGAAGAAATCATTTATCCCACAGGCTGTGCTCTTGAGCCGTTGCATTATTGTCTCTGTTAATCTTCATAAAGGACCTAATAATGAGGGCCATTTTATAAACCCGGCTACTGGGACCTGGAAAAACATGGAGATTTGCCCCGTATCTCAGAGTTGATAAACGAGGAGCCTCCGTTGCTGCATTTTGTGTAACTTCAGCCAATTTCCTGTGTGCAGAGTCTTCGCTAACTCGTCTTTTGCTGGCAAGAAGGTCTCACTTACTGGGTTCATTATGGCGGAGAGTCTTAAAGGGCTTGTTGGAAAATCATTTCAAGGCTAAATTTGAAATCTGCAACAACGTTGCAGGACTAAACGGGACTGTGTACCATGGAGCTGTGAACGGGAGGTGCTGAAGGAAGGGGGCATGGGAAATAGAGCACGGGTGGGTTATGGAGGAGGAGTGGAAGCGGGCAGGAGCATGAGCAGAGTGGGACTGGGGGCTTTGGTTCTGAGTTCAGATACAGGACTCGTAAGCATCCATCACCCTGCCCAGGGGAGAGCAGGTATGACGAGAGCAGCAAGCGTCCAGAGGGGCCTGATAAAGACCAGAGCGAGAAGTCTGTGATGGCGAGCCCAGACACTGAGTCCAGACCATGGGCAGGTACCGGTGCCCATTTAGAGACCCAGTACAGCCAGCCACACATCCACATGTCAGTCTCAATTCCCGACACCATCAGGCCTTCTGACTTCCCAACAGAGGTCCTGTTTTGATTAAGATATCTTCTGACCCAACTCCTATTGATAGAAAAATACCCATAACAATTTATCTTCAGGGAGGAGAAAGTCTCTTTGAAAAGGAAGGAAGCCCTGAGAGGGGGGTTGAACTTTGAGAGGACGGTGTTGTGGTTTAGAGTACCTCCCCAGCAGCCTCAGGACCTCAGAGGGGCTTCCAGACAGCAGGAGGCTCCATGGACTAATCTATTAATGAACTCATGCGCTACTACGGGCTGGACCTGGTTGGAGGTGAGTCCCTGGGGCTGTCCCTGGCTTCTCTTTCCTTTCTGCTTCCTGGCCACCGTGGGATGAGCAGTCATTTCCTACCATGCTCTTCTGCCACCTGTTTCTGTCTTGGATCTAGCTAACCATGGAGACTGTGGACCAAACAAAATAAACTTCTGCACCTTTAGATTGTGGGTGTCAGGCATTCTGTCGCAGTGACACGAAAGTGACTAACACAAATGGGATGGGGGACCTATTCTACCAGCAGCAGCCTGAACGTCTCCTGGCCCTCCACTCTCCAAAAGGACAGGAGAAACCCTTGCCGAAGGGGTTGCAAATGTCCAGATCACCTGTAATTGGCAGAAGGTGGTCAGTGCTTGCTGATATTCTATTAATAGGACATAAATAAAAGAAACTTTCTTTTTATCTTAAGCCAGAGGAGGAGGATCCTCTGTTGAGCACGAGAGTCTCCAAACAGTGAGAACACAGGTTCTAGTGCTTAAGTCACCCTGCAAAGCTTCTCAAGAAAGAGGCTGTGGGAAAGGACAGCAAGCTTCTTTTGGGGTGGGCTCCCCAATATGTAAAAGGGAGTTAAACTGACCATGTGCATCTTTCATGGGCCAGATATGGGCTTTGATAGCAGTCTCTCCCTCAAAGAGATTTCTGCAAATTGTAAATCTCTTGTCCACAAAAGACTTCACTATTTTAAAAAAATTGAGAATCTAGGTCTGGTGACACAGACCCGTAATTCCAGTATTCTGGGAAGCTGAGGCAGAAGGATTGCAAGTTCAATCCCTGCCTGTACAACTTAATGACCTACTGAGACCCTGTATCAAAATCAAAAATAAAAATTGGCTGGGATATAGTTCAATGTCTTGAATCCAGAAGGCCTTGGGCTGGATTCCTAGTACCACACATACAGAAAAGAACTACAAGGGTAAGACTGGGTTTGGGGTAGACGGAATCTAATGGATCTAGCTCCAAGGAATTCACAAAAATACTCCAAAGGCGAATCAGTATCTGCCATTGGAAGGTTCCTGCCTACAACCAATAAAATACGAACCCCTGCCTCACTCTCCGTCTTTTCCTGCCCCACTGAGTGGATTCACAAACTGTAAAGTAAAAGAAAGCTGTGGAGGAGATGTAAAACCCACCAAGGCACCCTTCTCTGCCCTGGGAGTTTCCTACCCTAAGAAAGCCTGGACCCAAAAGTGTGGCAGAGAAAGAAAACAATAGAAAGACAGTATACACTGACTGAGAAGGTAGGCTTTGATGTCACACCTCACTGGATCGTTTAATACGAAAGAAAGGATCTCTTATTAGCAGGAAAAAATCTGGCGAGGCAAAGGAGCATGAGAGTTCACCTCAGGGTAGGAGGGAGAGGCCACCGGCCAACTCAAAGGAAGCAGTTACGAGGGAGAAGACATCCGCCTTCCGCTCACTTAATCAGCAGGTTATCCATAAATGGATTTTGAATTCTCAGAGTTGGAACACAGTAGCAGATATTCGGTACAAAGAGGCAGAACTTCCTCTGATTCAGAAGGGGCTGTGAATTGCCTGGCTTCCTGGGGTCCTTAATCTAAAACCTCCAATTACTCCAGCATTCAAAATGTACAGAGTACAAAATGTATTCATTCACGAGCAGGAAATGCAAGAGTTTTCAACATCCATAGAACCTGCCAAGGTGTATGAAGTTTGAAAAGCCAGGACAAAATTCTCAGCCTATGAACCTGGTAAGCTGTGACTACAATGGCACCTGGCAGCTTCAGAGGATCTTGGGAGTTTGGTCGCGCAGAGCCTTGGTCGTGGGGAGGGGTGGGACAGACAGGGTGACACTGTGTGTGATTCAAGAATTTCCATGACACTCACTGCTGCTCACGGTCGGTGAAGTGCAGGTCCACCTTGAGTTGAAAATCCGCTTCGCTCAGTGCATCTTCCACCTGCGAGAGAAAATGCAAATGATTTCAAGGGTCACCTCCCACTCAAACAAAACAGGCAGCTGATCAGTTTCCCAAGATAGAGAAATAGAACTCCACTACAATGTTAATATTATTTACACTTAAATAGAACTTCCGTGCATGTGTCATGGAGTTCTAGATGAGCAGATCTGGGAGAACCTCAGAGGGAATGGAAGAAAAGCATCTGCGATGTGGCCAACGTCCTTACTGTAGGACTTCTGCAAGTGAGTTTGAATGAACAGCATGCTTTGAGAGAGATGGCGCAGTAAGCCTGTGGTAAAATCTTACTTGGCTAGTGTTGGGATAAAGTCAGAGATGAAGATGTCCCGGGCCCTCAGGCCCCTGGCACGGCAGGTGCCAACTGTCTGCAGATGCAGAGGAGGAAGCTGGTAGCCAGGGGTGAGAAGGCATTTCCCAGGCTGGCTCAAGTTCATAAACAAGAAGCCTTTTCATTTTTGTCTAGAGAGTCATTACCTGCAGCCACTTACACTCTGAGATCATTCCCTTCAGAATTCTACGTCCCCTTTTACCTTCAGCTTTACAAAGTCTGTACTTCTCCATAAAAAGTGGTATCAAAACTTAGTCAGCACCATCGCCCCAACTCCAAAGAGACTGACATCCTTCACACCAGCTGTCATCACCTCCTCTGCTCAGCTAGTCTGCCCTGGACTGCCTGGGTGTGGCAGGACACCACGGGCACAAGACCCCTAACACTCACAGCTCAAGGAAGGACAGGCTGATTTTGTTTGGCTCACGGTTTTTAAAAGACTCAGTTAACGATTGACTGGTTCAAAGTGAGGAAGGAGTATGGCAGAAAGGCGTGGTAGCGAACATTTGCTCTTCTCACGGTGGCCAGGAAGCAGAGGGAGAAGGAAAGAGGCAGAGGCAGGAATAATTTCTCATAGATGATGCCCTCCAGTTGCCCACCTCCAACCAGGTTCCGCCTCCTCACGGCACCTGCAGCTTCTGAGCCAGTCAGTGAGTGAGTTCGCTAACTAGCGCAGCAACTCAAATGATCCAGTGGCTTTTCAAACACAGGAGACTTGTTGGGAAGCGGGTGGATTTTCCATCTAAAATTGTTAACAGTCCTCTCCAGACTCCCAACCTGGGTGGAACTTTCTCCTCTATAACCAACAAAACCTTGCCTCCGTCCCACTGTAGAACTGAGCACTTCTTGTTAGGACTGTTCCTTTCAAATTTATAAGCTGAGACCCATGAGCCACATGTTATCTACTGGCGTGTTTTATTAATCTTAGTGGCATTTTTAAGGAATATTTTGAACAAGTTGCAAACATCTAAAATTCAGGAAATTTCACATTTGTATTACAGGTTTCCAGCTTCTGGGGTCAAAAAAATTACCCTTATATCTGGCCATGCAGAGCCCTTAGCTCTGCTCAGATGAAGCGATTCTTGCACCTACATCGGCAGATCACATTTAGAGACACCCCTTGTGTGGTCTCCCTCTTGCTATTTTCTTGCCAGATATTGTTACTCATCTGCTACTGCTAAAGGGAAGCCCAGTCCTTCTTCATCCTGACCCCAAGCTCCATGGATACCGTCTGCTGCTTAGAAAGTGTCAACTCATCTTTAGGAATGAGGCTGTTCACTGTTCCTTTCATTCTTTTTTGGGGGGGTGGGGTAGGGTCTTGATTTCTTTGCAAGAATGTGCTCATGGAACAGAAATCTCTTACCCAAAGGCTTCTTCGGAAATGTTTAGTGATTAAGCATAATTCAGGCAAAGACATATGGAATGGAATTTATCTTTAGGTCTTCAAGGTTTAAAATGTGGTTTTTTTCTTTAAAAAAAATAAAAGAAAGCGTACTTAACAGCTAACATTTTGCTGAATCCAAGTGCCATAAATAACTTCCTCTCCTCAATTTGTTTTGCATAAGCATGAACCTCACTTCATACACGCAGTGAAAGCAACGCAGCCTCTTGCCACCGATTCCTTGGAAGCAAGACTGGCAAAGTCGCTCGTTCCAACCACCTTCCAAGCACGCCCTCGCCGGCGCCTGCGTAGTGAGAGCCAACTGTGCACTAGCTCTCTTAGTTCCTAGGAACCGAGGCTAGATTGAGCCTCACCGTGATGTCACCACCGCCTCAGGAAGTCGTACTTGCAAGATGCTCTGGAACAGCATGACTGCCTTTCTAACCATTCATTTCGTGACTGGCTATCAACAATCTGTCCCTCCAAACACAAACAAGAACACGCACACACTGGCTCCTAGTCACCTGCACACATGCCTTTTCCGTACCCCAACTTATCTCACTTAATGGCATTGTCTCCCTTTAAGAGGCTGTGTTCTCACCACTAGAAACACACAACCATGTGTTCTGTACAACAGTGGAAATAATGAAAGATGCTCATATTTATAGAAGATGTGACGGGCCTGATACTATAATATTTGATCTGGATTAATATGAATGAAGAAGTATTTTTCTCCATTTACAAACATGGAAACTGAGGCTGAGTGTGATAAAGTCATTTTCCCAAGCTTAATTACTTGACCAGTACTGTAAGCTATATTCTGCTGAGGAGTCTACAAGGTGTGATCAATATAATGGTGAATGTCGAAAAATGTATTACAATAAAAGGCATATCACCATGAATTTCCTTAACATTAACATACCCTGCACCCACCCCAACCCCCCCCCCCCCACCGCCCCCGACTTCAAACACACTCCAACATTCTCACCATTCTCTGGAAGTTTCATTTCTGGAGTTCTTCTCTTGTATCTTTATGAGAGGTAATTTAAAAAATTGGTGCTAGCCAATGAAAAAGCAGGCTTACACAATAAAAATTTGATAGTGTGCCCTCATCCACCTTATTCACCAGGTCTGATACCATGTGAATATGTGAATTCTGGCTCTTCCCCAAAGTCAAGATAACCATGAAATGGAAACGTTTTGAATTGATTAAAGACCTCCAAACAGTCTTAACAGTGCACCTACAGTCAGTGAGGGAAGGAGGCTTCCAGAACTGTTCCAGAAAGTGGAGAGAACAACGGGAAAAATGTGTCCCAAGCAAAGGGGAGGATTTTGAGGGGTATCAGTGACAAAGTCTCTTCTATAATAGTTTTATTTTAAATTGCAGTGTTCATCCTCTTTTTGGTCACCCCATGTACTCCTTCAGCTGCCTCTGATCGGTTTCCCTCCTGTTCATAACAGTGGCTCCTGGGTCCTCCCTGTCCAGCTGCACGGGCAACTGCTAGCTCGACACGCAGCGTTCCTTATTTGTACAGTGGGAGTGAAACGTTGTTGTTTACAACATAGTCCTACAGTTGGGTGAAATCAGTAAGAAAATGTATACGAAGCGTTAACAAAGCAGAAAACAATGTCTTTTTTTATTATTGCTGTTTTTTTCCAGTTTATTAATGGACCTGGACACAAAGAAAACCCATTCTCCATGAACTTCACATAATGGTCCTGCACACCTCTTGCAAGCACAACCTTTGTGATTACACTGCCTAGGGTCAAGCCCGGGCCGCGTCCTTTCCTGATGGTGTGATTTTGAGACAACTTCCTTAATGTCTCTCAGTCTCGGTATCCTAATCCATAAAATGCGAACAACAAAGCTCTTCATAATATTGTTGAATAATTCAACAAAGAATTACGAAGACAGACACGATGCCTGTGACAAAGCATCTACCCCGTAACAAATGTGAGATGGCGCTGGTACTCAGAACAGTGTGATGATTGCGATAACTGCACTGGTCCCTTACAAGTCTCCAGGAGAAACCTTGCATCCCTCAAATACCCAGGGATATCAATGGTATCCCTGAGGCCATGCCGTACCTACAGCTTGGAGCCAACTTCCGTCCACTTTGTCTCACTGGGCGTTCTCCAACCCCGGCCCTGCGAGCAGTGCCGGTCCGTCCTGCAGCCCGCACGCCAGCCTCATCCTCTTTCTGTTCAACAGCCTCTGTCTCTACGATGGCACTCGGCAACTCAGCAACAGTGACATGAGCAACGCACAAACTGCCTTCACACTGGGAGACCCTGGGCCCATTTCCTGCATTTGGCTCTAACTGGCCTTAGTCAGTCGCAGCTCTCTTCCTCCTGAATCCAGAACAAGCCAAACAGGTGACTTTCCCTGGGATTTCCATGGCTCCCCGTGTCAGGTCTCCAGCTCTCCTTTCCAGATGTGGCTCTTGGATACTTCCCATGTCACACTGACCCCAAATATGGCGAGTGCTCTGCTGCTTACTACACCCCACGTGTCCTCACCTCAGAAGCTCCTACCAGCGTCCTGCAGAGGTCCCACCCAGGGCGACTGACAGAACCCTGAGCCAGCTCACCTCCCAACCCCTCTATCTAAATCACTGGCTCTTGCACAGGCTCAGGCATTTTCCACAGTGACTGCTGACAGCCTGTGAGGACTGTGGACCAAGGAGTCTCCCTTTGGACGCTACTTTTATTGAGCCTGTGAAAATGCAACCTTCCTGACAAGGCCTTTGTGGTTGCGATCTGTCACACTTCTTCCTTGGAGCATTCTGCGTCTTTTCGTGAATTGGCGTATCTTCTGTACCTTGGGCTGCTAACAGTTTAGCGTTCTGTACGGGGGCCGCCGTTAGTCAGTGTCCGAGCAATATTTTTTTTTTCATTTCTGTTCCATGTTCAACCCAGGATATTGTATATTAATGTAATAGGTATTTTATATATATATTTTATATGATAACATTTTCTTTATTTTTTTGTTGGTGTACATTTGCAATACGTGGCAACTACATTCCTCCTGGGAAATTAACACATATACATATCACATCTTAATCATTTTTGTTCTCTCCTCTGGCTCATTCTATTGCTTTATTTTTCCTTTCACCTTCCTGTGTATTTTACTTGTAAAGTTCCCTAAATCTTCTATGGGATCTCACAGTCTATGTGAGTAAAACAACCACGTGACCTCCATCCTCACTCCTTGACTGTATTTAAACCCGTCATCGTATTCCTTCACTGGGATTAGCTCTCTGTGGCCACCGCCAACCTGCATCTGCAGCCTCGCTGTGCACCTGGGCTCTTCTCCACATATCCATTCTCCGCATCACATGGAATGGCGTGCACGATGGACTCGTGCCATCCTGTGAATGTCTGTCAATCACAATGACGCCGCCATCATTTTTGAACTTGGTTTCTGGCTGCTGCGGTTGTCGGGCACGGACAGATACGCATTGGAATAGAGCTGATCTACCCTCTCCAAATATCCCTTTTACAGACATGCCAATTAATTTCAACTGTCACTGATTTGGATATAATGGTTAGCTGTAACACAGTTTGCTGCTCTGTGAATTACACAAATAATAAACTATTGCCTCAGAGAGGGAAACAAGTCAACATGCAGAAGAAAACATTGCATCCTGTGAAACAGATTCCCTGTGCAATGCCAGGATTTGTTATGACCTTACAAGGTTAAACCTGAAAGGATTTAGAATGTCACGGGAGCAGGATTGTGACTGGATTAAGACAGAGAGGGCCAAGACATCTGATGCACTACTGTGACATTAAAATATGCGCTCCCCGGTCCCCAGGGCACTCAACTGTCCAGTATTTTGCCTCCAAGACAGAACCCAAACCTAGCAGGTACTCAGCAAATCTTGAATGCCCACAGATATTAAGGGAGGAGGAGCGAGTGGGAGCTTTTACTTTGACACGTACAGGGGAACCTAGTCACTCTCTACATCATCAAAGTTTTGGATTTAAAAATCTAATGGTCAAAGAGAAAGACATCAAGCGCCCGGCAGGAGCTATTGGGCAGAAATGCGATGAGAAAGACTTAAAATACCAGCAAGTTTCCACATCCGGAAAGGTAGCCAGCAAGTGAGCCCTTGGAATGCAGTAGGGATTGGAGGTGGGGCTGGGAGAGCAGAGCGGTGGTGTGGGCTCCAAGCAGCCTGGAAATATGCTAATTTAACGAATGAGGGAGTTGCAATCAAGCTTTCACCAAATACAATGAGGTATGCCGAGACCTCCGGGCTGTCACTCGTGCCCTTCCTCCTTGGAGGGCTCCCAGTACATGTATCTGAAAGCCAGCTCTTACTTGGGGTGGTTGGTGGCCACCAGCCTGGTCAGCCCCTGAGCTCTCTCTTCCATCCTGGAGCTCTGTGCACACATCCTGTTACTGACATGCCAGCTTATCTAGTGTTTCCCTGCTGAATGATCAGCCCTGGTAGGCAGAGCGGATGCTGCTTCTTCCAACCGGTCCCTCATCCAAGGGCACAACACTGAGCCTTGCAAAAAGTAGACACTTAAAAATATCTGCTGGTAGGTTCCTTCACAGAGTGCTGGGTAGACACAGGGACAGGCAAGTGGAGAGTGGACATGGAATTCAGGAAGATGGCCGCCCTGGCGACTGCCAGGATGGGGAAGGAGTGTATGAATGGAAGGGTGAGTCAATGGCGATGACGCTAGTGAGTGCACGGACACTGTAAAGTCACACATCTCGTTCTCTCGGGTTTCAGAGTGAATCCGTTCCTTTTCCCTCACTAGCCACTGCCCTTGTGTGAAACAGCAGGCAGGGAGAACAGCAGCCCCGTGGGGTCTGCAGTGGATTCATGACTTACCTTTTCGCCATCTAAGAGCAGGTGAGCTCGGAAGATCATGGCATCACTTATGGGAACTTCCTCATTTCTGTACAAGATCTGGAAGACCCGGCTGTGCACGGTGCTTTCACGGACACAGGCGGAGTGCAGGCTGCTATTCTCTGAAAAATAAGAATTATATGAACCCATGTAATATAACATGGCCCTGTGTGTGCAGCTCCACCAATGACTGTCTGGCTTTAGAAGCTAGGACCTCAAATTGCACTGAAATGTACAAAACTCAAAATTTCAGATGAACAAGACCACAAGGTATGAAGATTTGTGTTCACAGTGTTGGGCTGTATTTCCACTGATCTCTGCTCAATATCTTACTAGCCATGTGAGCTTGACAAATGCATGTAGGCATTCAGCAGTGGTCCTGGGGTCCAACTCAGTGCCTACAAAACTCCTCACCTACTCACTGGTCCACTCTTCTGTGAATTGCTCACCACTTTCCCATTCTGGAAATCAGGGAAAAAAGGAATGGAAAGGATAACACCTTCCTTCTCTAAAGTT
Organism: Ctenodactylus gundi; assembly: GCA_004027205.1. NCBI lineage: Eukaryota > Metazoa > Chordata > Mammalia > Rodentia > Ctenodactylidae > Ctenodactylus > Ctenodactylus gundi. The sequence goes on from PVKB01001611.1 coordinate 182,564, forward strand.
TTCCCTAGAAGTACCCACTTGTCATGTATGACGAGAATAATGCTTTGCCCCGACTTTAAGGTACATATCAATTGTAATCATAATATATCAAGAATTCAAGGAATTTGGCCAGGTCTGTGTGCACCAGTGAGTTTTCATACAGCACAATCCTTATACAACATTTCAAAAAGTTAAGCTGAGTTTTAAGACGACAATGGTTACTTCATCAACTGACCTGTCGTGGTACGGAGTAGCCTGATACGGTCCACCCAAATCCTTAACACATTAATCCCAGTGGTCGGAAAAGTAGGTAAGCTTCCCAAACTGAATACTACTCACCTTTCTATAAGGCAACAATTTCTTGCCCTTAATAACAGTCAACTATGTGATACTTTACAGCTTTCTATATTCCTTTCAAATGTGTTACTTTGTTTCATTCTCACAAAAAAAAAAATTCCTAGGTAAGTTTTTCTGTAGATGAAGAGACTAAGGCTCCCAATATAAGAGGCAGATGTTTCCTTATTTTCTTAATATCAACTGAATGCATGCGTCTCCCTAAAATTCATGTTAAAATCTATCCCTCAATGAGATGGCCATCAGACATGGGGAGTTTTGGAACTAATAGGTTCATAAGTATAAAATCTTTGCAAATGAGATCAGATTCCTTATGGCGAGAGGACTGAAAACCAGCCCCTCAGCCCCTGTTCCCTGTGAGAACACAATGAGAAGCTATCAACCTGCAAATGTGGAGAACGCTATCACCAGAACCCAAGCGTGCTGGCACCATGACCCTATACTTCTATCCTCTGGCACATGAGAAATTCTCTTATTTATACAGCACCTAGTTCATGGCATTTCAGAGCAACTTTCTGAGCTAAGTGATAAAGCTCTGTGTCATGTCACTAGAGTGCCATCTAACTTTTTAACAATTGAGATAATAAAAGTCTCCAGTGAATGAATAAAGTTATTTTCCTAAAAAAGAATAGGTACTCTATAACATAATGAGAAGAATTATCCAAATCCCAAAATAATAATAATAAAAAAATCCAAGTAACAAAGAAAAACTGTTTAAGTGTCTTCTGTGCCATCCCCAGATGGCTTAAGGAATTACTTGTAATCAGGGACAGAGGATCACTGTCACCTCCAGATGCACAGTGACAAGGAAGCCAGCACCTTCAGAGGAGGAAACACAGAGCATGTAAAATCCTTGGCTCTTTCTGAGGCTACTAAAACATACCTGACCTAATTCTCATGTCACCACAAAAGAAATGAGATCTCAGGCCTCACAAGGCCCCCACTGAGACCTGCTGGATTCAAGTCGATACAGCTTTTAAACAGAGAACTCTGTTCACAGGTGCCTCTTGGTTTTTCATTTGCCTCCCTCACCCTTCCTCTGGCATTGTCAAGGACTGGCTATGCATAAGCCGGACCAATGACGTAGCCAAGGATGGACAAGCTAGTGCTCTTAAAGTCACAGTAGCACAAGCTGTCTGCTACCAGGGGGAGAAGCCAGCAAAACATCCAATCTCTTGCTTTTTGGAGCAAGTGACGTTACCTATTATAACAGCAGCTTTCTTAACCCTTAGGGAAAATTCCTAGATAAGTTTTTCTGTAGATAAAGAGACTAAATCCCCCCAAGTAAGACACAAATATCTCGATATTTTCTTTATATGAAATAACTGCTTGTGTTTTCCCAAGATTTGCATGCTAAAATCTAACCCCCAGTGGAGTGGCCTTTGAAGGTAAGTATCACAGATTACAAAGTTCAAGTGCTAGTCATGTGATAAAGATACCATACCCCAGGGCCCAAGCCAACCATATTCCCCATGGAAAATTGCTTGTAGCCTGAACCTCAATCTTATCCCAAGAACATGACCATGGGTGTCCTTGGAGGAGGAAGTACTCAAAGAATGAGTTGTTTGGTTTAGATCTAAAATATCTTTCAAAAGTCTCAGGTGATTAGAGGTGAGATTTTCAGATGGTGATTGGACGATGAGGGTGCTATGCTCATCAGTGGATTGATTCATTGGTGAGTTCATGGCTAAATGTATCACTAGAAGGCAGAGCCTGGTCAGAAGAGGTAGGTCATTAGCATGCTAGATGTGCTGATATTTTCTAGATAAGAACTGAATGTGTACGTCTCTCTAAAATTTACAATCTGGAAGTGTGTGTTCCCCAGCACCTATCCACCTTCACTCTCAGATTCCTATCTGGCATGAGACGATCAACTTCCCTCTTCCAGGCCCTTCTACTATGATGTTTCTGCCTTGAAGCCCGTCAAGCGTGGACTAACAACTCTGGAACCATGAGCCAAAATAAACCTTTCCTTCCTTAAGTTGTGGGTACTGAGTATTGTGTGTTGATGACAAGAAGTCTAATATATCAGGTTTGTGCTAAATACTCAAATCCCTGAAAGAAATCCACTGAGCTTTTTAGGTATGAAGCTAGCTAGGCACATCTGAGATGTTGACAGAGGGCTCAAAGACTATTGCTTTTTTTAAAATTTGGAAATATTTTTATATTTATTTTAGAAGGAGATATTAGTTCCACTGTGTGGACCAAGCTAGGACACTCTGTTCCTAAAATTCACTGAAGAAACCTGGGGCCAAGCATAAGGATTCTCGAGGCTACAGTAGTCCAAAGCTTCTGGGGCAGAAGGGTGGTTGGACTTCATTGGGAGACAGCAAGTTCTGTGGAGCCAAAGAATCTTCCACAAAAGCTGCGCTCCAAAGACTGCTGACTGCATCTATAGATATGGTATCTTGGCCCATTTTGTGCTGTTATGATGAAAGAAATCATAGACCAGGTAATTTATACAAAATAGATATTTGTGAGATCACTGTTCTGGCAGGTGAGAAACCCCACATCAAGGTGTCTACACTTTCTGGAGAAGGTCTTCTTGCTGCCTCCTCTCACAGAACAAGGAAACAGGGCCCAGAAACAAAGGGTCTGAACTTGTTGTTTTGCAGTAGCAGTCATCAAATCCTGGGTCTTCATGCTTAACTACATTTTCAGCTAATTTTTTAAAAATTATTTTGAAACAGGATCTCACTATAAGTTTGCCAGGCTAGGCTGGAACTTGTGATCTTCCCATCTTTGCCTCTCAGACTGTTGGGATTACATAACTGTACCACTAGGACCAGCTTCCGTCATCTCTTAAAGGTCCTGTCCATATCTCTATTACTGTGGCAATATCATTCCAACATGATTTTTGAAGGGGACAAACATTAAAGACATAGCAGTTGTCCACAGAGCGCATGGCGGGCCCCGTGACTCACAAAGCACCTGGACGATCAAGGTGATGGTCCAGCCCACTGGATTCTCTGCAGTCACACATTACCCATGTGACAACAAGATGTCCCCCCACCCCCGCCCTAGCAAGGGCCTGAACAGAACTCCACCTAATTGTGTTAAGCCCAGCGGTTGCTAAACAAAGTGAGGTGGCTGAAGCAATTTGTCATTTCTGCTAAAAAAATAAAAAGTCATTTAGATACAAAAGTATTTATTTGGAATGTCTGAAGCTGCGTGATTCTATCTGCACACCATTCTATTGTCAGTTTAATGAATATCAAATGTTTTTCTTACTTTCTACATAAAGTACCCTGCTTTACGTGAAATCTGCTTTACATGAAATACTGGATATTTTTCTTTAATGCACTTAGGTTTTAAGTATATACTCTTGTCTATAGCCCCAGACTAGTATATTTATATGATTTTTGCAACAAAATATATGCACTCCCACATTCACTATGTATTTACTAATCACTTGCTATGTGCCACGTCTTGAGCAGATACTAGGACACAGCGATGGGAAAACACAGGGTTCCTGGGGGATACACGTTTCATCATTCTAACCATGAAATAAGGAATGAGGAGTTATTTTTGTTCAAATCCAGCGATATTCTCCTTTCAAAATGAATATCTCACATCTCCTACATTGTGTTGTTTGTTACCTCTCATCAGAACTAATTAAAATTTTAATGGAGGTGGTAAATGATGCACAACAAACTGAGCGTAGATATTATTTATTAATTGTGTGACTCGGAGGACTATAGATAAACATTGGCTTTATCCATTTTAAAAATTTCCTGCAAGACCTAGCCTGGGATTGGTTGGCCTATGTTGTACACATTTTATATCCCTTATAGATAATGGAGTATGACATTGGGCTGAGTTTTCATTTTTCTTTTGACTACTAAATTGTAAATAAGGGAGCATATCCTCAATGTCAAATAAATTAGATGGCAGAAGACTGACTCTAAATCTTCTTCCTATTTTTTAGATTCTCCATTCTTTCATTTGTTTATTCAGTCATTCACTATTTATGTAAACAACCACACAGGCAGTATGTTAGGTCTACCACTGTCACTGATAAGACACAACGGGGAAAGTTCATCAATGTTTAGTACTATGTGTTCCAACCTTTTCTCTCCTCACGCCACTTGAACTACTCCGTCACTTCACAAAATAATTTTGATCCTAGAATAACACAACGGTAGAATTTATATATCACAGTCATCAAACAATGCAATACAAATCAATCGATACATGGAGTTTGTCTGGCTGAAGTTATTCAAAGCTAGTGTTGGTTCTGGGGTGTTAATAGTTCCAGTATTCAGATATGCTGATTCCTATCTACTCCCCAAGGAAACTCAAGTTATGCAGCAGATACCAGGGCCTGGTGGAATTCATATTTGCAGGAGAGCAGCTAAACCAAAGAGCCCAGTTAAAAGCACCATTTAACCTCCTGACAATGAGCCCGAGCTGCTACTGCAATTTAGCAGTAAGCATTCTCTTATCAACACTGAGTGGGCTTAATTGCATAATTATAAACCATTGTGGCCTACCTATCAGATTGAGCCCAGTAAAGCCAGCACTTGATAACACCTTATTAGTCAATAATGCTCTGTAATCACGAAAGTGAAAAGGTCAGCGTGTCGCCTCAGGCACAAACTAGTTGTCCAACATCTTGCCAGCTGGGTTCCTTCCGATTGATCCCAACCGCTGAACACTCTCAGGTATTTTACTGTATACTTCAATAACAGTGTCGGATGCATGGACTTGAGCCTTCTTGTTTTATAAGGGCAAGAAATAGGTGAGGTTACCAGCCCAAGCCTCAGTATCTTTGGCTGGAAGTGGAGATGGGGGAGTACCTGGCCTGGGGTCAGAGGGACAAATAAATGTAATCTCTGAAAATCCTTGACACAGACAGATAAGAACATACAATGGGTGATCAGAGAAATGACAATCAAAAGATAAACAGGAGTATATAGCTATTAGAAACACACATACTATCCCCTAGACATTTACCAGGTACTAGTGGAATTCTTGGTGGGAATGTGGGGGTTGAGAAAGCTTCAGCTCTCTTTCAACACTCAAAAGAATACCACCTTGGTCTTGGGTTGTGGCCCTAGATAAGGTGGAGCACTGCAGCATGGAGAATTACAATGAGAGATTCTGAGTGAAACTTCTCTCTCACCTTAAGCTCATTTTCAAAAAAAAAAAAAAAAAAAGTATTAGGGATTCAGCTCCTCCTGGTAGCAGGAGAACCCCGTCACCCCTTCATGCCTGCCTTGCTGTCCATGGAAGGCATCTCCCTTCCTGAGTTCTCTCTCCCCTTGCTGCTGTCCCTTCTCCCCAAACTCCTCCTCCATCTCTCAGTTATATACACACAGCTCAATGTACCCACAGCTCACTGTCCCAATTATTTCCTCCTTCATAAGCTCCATTTTCTCCCTGGGTGACTTGAGCCACTTTTAAGGATCCACATGTAATCTACATCTAAGCTGAGAATTCTAGCGCCATCTTTCTCCCGCATGGCATGGTTTCTAATCCACATGACTTTGTCTTCCTTGTGTCAAGGATAGATCATAACTCTAACGTATCCAAGATCAAAGCTTTGATGATGTTTCCCAGTATGCTCCTCTCACTGCAATAAAATACTTCCTGGTCATTTCTGATCCCTCTTTTTCTCTCCCTTCCTCTAGCCAATCATCAGCAAATCCTATGGATTTACACTCAAAATCTGAGACGGATGAATCTAATCCTTTCTATTTTTTTCTAAATATTTTTTAACGATCGAGTGTTGGAAACCTCACATTCTGTTTCTACTCTTATTACCCATTAGCCCGTCAATATAAAATGCAAAGCAGACATCATTATTCCAACTCTAGTGTACTTTAAATAAAATACTTTTTTTCAATACTGGGAAATGAGCCCAAGGCCTTCACACCAAGCTACGTCTCCAGCACTTTTTAATTTTTATCTTGAGACACTATCTCACATATCTTAAGTCACTAAGTTGCCCAGGCAGGCATCAAACTTGCAGTTCTCCTGCCTCAGCTTTCCAAAGTGCTAGGGTTAGAGGCATGCATCACCATACTCGGCTTAAATTTTTTTGCTGTGGTTTAATTGGAGCTAAAAGATCAGTACAAAAGCTGTGAGAACTTCACACAGTGCCGGGGCCATGTACAATATTTAGCCTAGGCAAATGTTTAGAATAGAATATGTGACTGACCAAAGTTCCAAGCAACGCAGTCCCTGGGAATTTGGCAGAAGCGCTTAACAACCCTGGTGGGAGTGCACTGATTCTAGCTCACGAAGGCTCTCTGTTTCCTCCTAATCCTCACAGTGCCCCAAACCCTGCTAACCCACGTTCCTTTGCAAAAAGCAGGCATGGCCTTCCCAGTATTGGGCTCTGAGAAGTGCCAAGAAGTCTCTGTCTTCTCATCCCCAAACCCCTCCTATTACTAAGGCATCAGGAGACTCAGCAAATGGGAGGCAAAGAGCCCCGTTTATGCGATTCAGCCTTTCCCGAGCCATCTGCCACAGCCATATGCTTCCCAAAGAGAGCTAAGTTTAGCTGTGATTGCAGCTAATCAAATATTTGTAAGAGCTGCAGCGTCTCTACCCACTCATGGTTTCTAGGATGTTCCAAGAAGCACCGAGCTGGTCTCTTGGCCACAGTGACCTTGGCCTTAGCTGGAGGCTGTAAAATGAAGGTGGGTGGGAAGTGGATTCTGGCTTCTGAAATTGCAGGAGACCCAGAGTCACTGTGGAAGGAGCAAGACCTGGTACTCGCTCTGCCTCTGCCAACCCTCAGAGAGGGAGTGACCCCACAGCAGGGTCTGTTCCACAACTGACGTCTCAGCCAAGCCTGAGCTATCCAGAAAGACATTCACAGCCTCATCTCGGCAGAGGCTCTCCTCCCAACCCCAGCCATGAATGAGTTGGCCCAGTTACCACCTTACCTGGCATCTCTCCTGGTAGGTCTCAAAGCTCCTCTCTTCGCTACCTCCCTTCTGTGCCTTAGGACATATACGTGCATCATCAATGTGTCCAGAGAGGGAACAGGGCATTCAAAAGATAAAGTACAAGATAGACCACAGGTACCAACCATTCAGAACGCATGCCAGGCGTGGCGGTATCTTAGCCATTGTGATCAGCCATCATGTTGTGCCAACTTGAGTGGATGAGGAAATACCCAGCTAATAGGTACAGCAGAATCTTGGGTGAGGGTGACTGACATGAGGGTCAGAAAACGGAAGAATCCCCAACCCAAATGTGGGTGGCACCAACGGGTAGACTGGTAGCTTCAACTCAATGAAATGGAAGAAATAAGAAAGAAAGTCTTAGATGCTTCTGGGAAAGCTCCAGCCTTTGCCACTGCCTCTAGACATCAATCATCAATGCTGATTCTCACCAGCTACTCCACAGTGAACCTCCAGTCCCTCTACCTCGCACTAAGGCTCTTCCACCTTTGGGTCTGAGCAGCTACTGGATGCTCTAGTTCTTCCTCATGCAGAGTGACATTTTGGACTCTCTTCTGAGTCTGCAGGTTGACTTAATAAATCTGTCAGTCTGTCTGTCTTCCTTATTAATTCTGTCTTTCTGAGAACTCCCTAACAGTCCATTCTCATTACTGGATGCCATTGCTTCAACCCCATCTCAAAATCTTGTCATTTCTCAGTGGCCTGCCAACTGCCACTTCTTTCATGAAGATTTCCTCAGCCAGGGAGAGAGTAGTTTCTGTGGGTGTAGAGAGCCCAGGATCTGCTGCCAGATCGACCTTTATTGTGGTTCAGGTTCTCCACGCACTTGAGACCCAGCTATGCCTGTGGAGTCTAGTGTTCTTCATGTATGTACTAGTGGTGACATCTTCCTCTTCCATGTTCTGAAGGTCAGAGAAGACAGTGACATTCGTCATCATCATTATTATTATGAGAAACACTCGTTTACCTTCTCCTTAGTCATCTATCTTCATGCCTTTCCTGTGTCCTACACAGCCAATCTGCCATTTTGATTCTCAGTACCCTCTTATGCCCATCCACTTCCTTCCTCTCCTTCACTTACCCTATAAAATACATAAGGTCTTAGATAGTAGGACGATCATGTGGGTGGGTCTCTTCGCTATGACCTAGATCAGCACTTTGAACAAAATGAATGCTCAAAAGAAGTTGTCAGCCTTCTGCTTGAATGATGGTCTGAGAAACTTGATTTCCCCAAAAAGGTGAGGGCCGCCTAGGGAAAGTGGATTCTCACTAGGCATGGCTATTCAGTGATCGTTTTCAGAAGTCCTAGAACAGTGCTTGCCCAAAGTGAAGGATCTACAAATGTTCATGAATAATATTCAAAATATGTGAGAATAAGAGCTGTGCTTTGGTTTTTGTTCATCTCTCAGTCCCTGGCCTATATCTGAGAATTCACACAACCAAGCTATGCATGAACTGAGAAGTAAAAGAAAGACACGTAGTTCTACAAGTACAGTTCACAGAGGCTCGTGGAGGTGGAGAAGGCAGCCCAAGGGCCAGCAGCACTAGAATGCCAGATTCACCCTCCAACTCCACACTTCCTGCGGCCTCACACTGTCCGTGACATTCACACTGTACTAAAGGACTGTCCCTACGGCTCTGTCAACCCCCGGTGTCAAAGAAAACTCTGCAACCACTTTCAGAAAGTCCTAGTACCACCTTCCTGAGTGTCAGCAAACACTTAGCCAGATGAACAGCTCAATACTTACGTAGGCCCCATGTCCTAGGGTCTCCTACTGCAGCTTCATGTTCAATGATCAGAACACTTTTCTCTCAGACACCTTTTTCTTCATGTCTACACTTTGGCTCAGAGCACTCAGGCAAACGTGCCATGTAAGCACCAGGGCAACTGCCACTGGCCTGCTGTAAGATGCGGAGAATCAAGGTGAGAGGACTGCTGGCTCTCCACTGGCCCTGCCTGAGCCTCTGTGGAAAGGCCAGACTTGTCTCCTAACCAAATCTCAGTGTTCCACCTCCTAGGTGGTTATTTGTCATCTTGTAACAGCTAAGGCACTAGCTTTGATCGATTAGTACGATGGATGTTTAAAAGACACATTACACAAATCCTCCTCAAAGCAAAACATTCCTTGCTTCCAACACATTTACCCTTTAGTTCTTGCCACTTCTTGGGCAGTTCTGGAAGTCCTCTTTCCTGAGTGTTTCTAGTTGTACTATTGTCGCTGCCTCGATGTCCTAAACTTGTTCAAAACATTTAACTGTCGCTTGAGCTTTGAAGACCTAGAAGTCGCATGGTTTCACACCCGATGGCTAAGGTGGATGCGGACACACCTATGTTTTATGGGCCTGCCTTCCACTGGATGGCACTTGGCAGGGGCTTTCACTATAGTTTGGATCAAACGTTGTGAAGTCTCTCAAACAGGAGGACTTCTAGGATTGCTTCAAAAAGGGACAAGAATGATGGGATAAGTGTGTTGGAAGTAAGAAGTACTCTGAGGCAGACACGTGGCAGTATGACTTTTATCGTAATAAACTTTAAAAATTTGAATGTTTCCCACATATTTCAATCCCACCTTATTATATACACCTGAATGAGCTCCTGGAGTATATCCGGCGGTCGTTCACCCTACTGCTGCAAGACTTGCACTAGGTCAAAAAAAGTAAACTCTCAGTCAACTCCACGTCTCAAGTCTTGTTTTCCTGCTGTACTCAATACTTCCTCCTAAACCAGATCCTTCTCTGTGACATCTGCATGTATGTATTCTGTATTTTCTTGTTAAAAATAAAGCACACACCAACGCCACATTTTCCAACCACCCTTACTGGCTCAAACGGGTAGCAGCAGCCAATGTACTTAAAGGATGTACCCAATGCTCTCATTTTCTTCATTGCCTGACACACACTGAACACCCCGAATCTACTTTTTGTCCCCTTTGCACCATGGGAAAAAAAAACCTCCCTCCACGTGACTAGTGCCCTCCATGTTTGTAAGAGTCCAGGGAAACTTGCAGTGTGCACTGAGCTTGAATTCTCAACAGTGTTCTGCAATGGCTGCATCTTCTGCTGAGCCAATGCCCTTTCTCCTTGGCTAGCTTGGCTCGCTTCCCTCTTCAATCCTCAGTAGCTTTTCTCTGTCTCCTTATCACAAGCACCACACTCTAAGTTCATTAACATGTCTGTCCCACCTCAGGGACTTGCTCTGATCTGATTTCTTTCTATCCCCTTGTTCTTCCCTTTTTGAGGAGAAGTATTTACCTTTCATTTTGATTTTCACATGGGGTCAGAGCGAAGAGGTTACCTTGAGTCCAGAGAAGACTTAGGCCTTGGAAAGCTCAGCAACTCTGGAATTAAGATTTTGGCAACACTTAGAGATGAAATAAGTGGATTTGGCACGATGGAATTGCCAAGAGCCTTTTGGGGTACAGGGGTAAATTGTAGTGGCTTAGTTTTTAAATGTCTCCCCAAAGTCACATATGTTTGAAAGATAGCTAGATTAAGAGTATTTTGTGACATCCACGAACTCACCCATTGGTGCCCTCAGGAGGTGGAGCCTAGTGGCAGATGGGTCACTGGAGCCAGGCTCTGGAAGGGAGGATTTTTGTCCCAGCTTTCCCCTTCTGATGCTTCTTCCTGGTTCCGATGGGGTGAGCAGAATTCCTGCACCATGCCCTTCTGCCATTTCTGTTTCTACCTTGGAGCAGGCCAACTTTGATTTGAATTCACCGAAAACTGGGAGTCAAAGAAACTTCTTCTAAGCTGTGAGTGTTGTTTTGTTGTTTTGGTAGCCCAACAACAAGAAAATAACTATTTTTATTCAAAGCAAATAATGCCCCTCAACTGGATGCATACTGGTGCTCTTTGCATTCATTCTGCACACAAGCTCTGGGGCAGCAGCAGATGCACACACGTTCTGAATTTTCCAAGCCCTACACATACGGTGACACCTAACACTGAGGCAGTTAATAAAATCTATATCTGTAGCCAGTTTTTTTTTTTCCTGAAAGATCAAGACCTACAGGTTTAACTGCCTATTTTAAATCTCAGATTTTTAAAGGTGACATATATCTAAGATACCTAAAAATAAGCTATCTGTCCAAAAGATAATATGGGAGAAATATCTAGAAAGATACGGACCTGGCAATGGCCTGCTAGATGTGACACCTAAAGCGCGATACCTGGAAGAATCAGCTGATAAGCTGGACTTTATGAACATTAAAATGCTCTGCTCTAAGAAAGACACCGCCAAGGGAATAGAAAGATACAGAAGAGACTGCGAGAAAACATTTGCAAGAGATAATGTGACAAAGGGCTGCTGTCCAAAATATACAAAAGGAAACATTTTAAATTGAACATTAAGAAAATAAACAAAACTAGGCCAAAGCTCTTAACAGACATCTCCCCAAAGATGATATATGATTGGCAAAATAAAGCATTAAAAATGCCTTCCCTATGTGTCACTGTGGACACGAGGATTAGCACAGTGAAGTACTTACTGCACACCTCTCAAACAGGTCATAATCCGCAACCTCAGTGATATCAAACACTGGAGCTGTGGAGCAACAGGAACTCTCTGGGCACTTCAGGAGATAGTTTGCTATGTTGAGAAACCCAAAGTATAAAAAAACAAATAAGCACAATAAAAGATTGGGGATAGGGAGTAGTAAACAGGTATATGTTGTGAAATGGAAAAGACAGTGTGAGGAGAGAGGGCAACGAACGTGTAGAGATAGGGAAGTAAAAGTCAGATTAAGATGCATAATGCTTTTATAACAATTCACCAAGTTGAATACAATTATTATATATCCCAAATATTTACTAATAAAAAGAGAAATGTGGGGGGAAAGTGAATATATTTTTATCATGCAATCCAACAACTGTGCTCCTCTGTATTTCCCAAAGAAATTGAGAATGAGTTTCTATGTAAAAATCTGTACCCATTCATTCGTTGCACCGTTCAATAATTACCAAAAGTTGGAGACAACCACACCAACTTTCAGTAGGTGGACTGATAGGTAAACTGTGATATGGTCCAACAAAAGAATGCATTCAAGGCTGTAAAGAAACAAGCTTCCAGACCGTAAAAACGGTAAGGAAGACACTTATATGCATATGGCTCAGTGAAAGACGCCAACCTGATTCAGCAACGCATTCTGTGACTTCAATGATATGACAGTCTGGAAAGGCAAAAACACTATGAAAACAATGCAGAGGTCAATGGATTTCAGGGTCACAGCAGAGGGGCGGGTGAGAAGGCTTATTCCTCAAGATTTGTAGAGCAGTTAAAGAACTCTGTGTAATATTATGCTGGTGAGTCCATCTCATCCTACATTAGCCTGAGCCATAGCACATCCAATACCAAAAGTGAGGCTGGTGTACACTATGGACTTCGGCCAATGTTGCCCTCAATTGTCAGACATGCACCACCATGGCAGGGCAAAGAGATAATGGAGAAGGCTGTCACATGTTGGGTGAGAAGGGCATATGGGCTACATTCGTAACTTCCTCTCAACTGTACAGCCAACCCAAAACCATTACAAACATTAAGATATGGGAGGAAAGAGAGAGAGGCTGGGAGAAAGAGGAAGGGAGGGAGAGAAGAGAGGAAGAGAAGGAGTGGAGGGAGGGAAGGAAAGGAAGGAGGGAAGTAAGTCACCACTAGAAAAAGAAAAAAAGTAGCTTCTCTTTCTGGTAAGTGCTCTGTAACCCAGCCTCTGTATGAGACAGAATTCTGCGTTCCCTGGATACATCCCTCACCCTCAAGTCCTACGTGGACTTTCCTGTTTCCTGCTCCCACATCTCCCCCACAGCCTGGCCCCCACCCCTCACCTGGACTGCTTGATGACCTTCCATCTGCCCAGCTGGTCCTTTCTGCAGACTGTGTCTGTAGATCGAGAAGACTTTTCCAGTATTCAAAGCAGAGCAAGCTGTTCTCACCTCAAATTCGTTCAATAGCTTTCCAAAACTTCTTAGGACGAACAAAGACATTTCCTGATATAGTCCTCCAAGCTCTTTGTCCCTCTCATCCCTCCATCCTCCAACCCCCACTCTAGTCTTCCAGCTTTCTCTAGCCACAGTGCCCTGCCAACCCCTTCCTGTCCTCCTGCCACCTTCCCCTACCCATCGGTCTGCCTGGAATGGTACATCCCTTTCTTGTGGGCTGAGGTTAACCCTACTCATCCTTTACCTCCAGGTCAGGCATCCCTTCCCCCAGCAAGCCCTTTCTAATACTTTTACCTGGCCAAGCATCTGTATTAGGTTTTGGTAGGGACACAACACCATTTGAGTATTTACATGATAAATACCTCCTACATTCAGCTAAGTCATCTGGGAAAACTGGGCTTGTTGTGCGCACACAAGCCTAATGACATTGTTTGGCACCTGACAGCTTGATGAATATTTCTTGAATGGTTTGAAAAGGAATTTAAAGACATTTTTATTTTTAGATGCATTTTTTTCTCATTTTGCTATTCTAGAAAAAAATCACACAAATAGAGAGGAGTCAAATTATTCACTGGATAAAATGACATGAGAAACCAAGGTGCAGTGACAACTCAGAAACAACCAGCTCCTGGCTCCACCAGTCTTGGACTTTCTGAGATTCAAGCTGCCGTACTGAAAAAAGACAAAAGCAGAGATTCCCTCCAACTCTGTCACAAGAGTGTATAAAATCACCTGGTGAAATATCCAGCATCGTACTTCTATTTCATGTGTAGAGTCGATACAGATTCACTGCGCCGTCACTACCAAGCCACCAAATCATGGTGGAGCCACTGCACATATTTCAGAGCTGGAGGCAAACTGCATTTACTTCGAGGAAGGTAAACAGAACATTCATTTCCAGGAGTCATGACCTTTATTGTGGCTTAAACTTTAACAATATCGATCTGAACTGCTCTAAAATCAAAGCCATCAATACTAGAAAATGTGTGCTCCAGTGAAGATTTCAAATAGAATTTGGGGAAAAGAGAAAGGGTTGTGGAGCAAGATCTGGGAGTGACAGCAAGTCCTCTTCAGTCCCCTCCTTATCCTTTCATCTGCCTGTCAAGTCCTTGACACAAAATCTCTGTGTTGAGTGACTATGATGTTCCTTAGTATCTGAGACACAGCTGTGAACAAAGCAGTTTTTCTCTTCTCAGGCCTTGACTTATTCAACAAAAAATAAACTCCCAAACACACACTTACATACCCATTCAGTTATAATGCCCTAAGTATTACCAAAGTAAAAATTGAAGGATATTAGTGTACTTAATCTGAGGATTAGACCTAAAGATGAAAAAATATCTTCATAAAGTGTCAGGTTGTTACAATTGAAACTTTCACAGGTCCAAGTAGACACAGTCAACCAATGTGGAGAAAAATAAAAAGGACCAGACCAGACTAGGGAGAAGGTGACAACAGTCGGTCCTGGACACCCCCTGTACCTTAGAGGAATGATGTGTTGTCAGGTGGAAAGGGAAGAAGGATTTGGAGAGAACGTACACATAGATTTTTGGAGAGAGCTATTTCTATAGTTTCTGCCTACATCGCCTCCAATGGAGGAAAGAAAATTGGTAGTCACTTCCTTGAATTCACAATGGAGAGGAGCTCAGAGACCTTCATGTCCATCCCACAAGTTGGGACCAGAGGACTGATGTAGGCTTCACTCTTCAAAACGTTAGGGCAATCTCAGGCAGCAAGACCGAACCATGCATTGGAATGGGTACAGATTATCAGCACGTGCTGGTGCAAGGGAGCATTGTTCATGGGCCAGAGGTAAGAAACCCAAGGAGAGGCAGAGCTGACCTGGTGGCATTTTGAGGTCTAGGTGACCATGATTCCTGTGAGCAATCTTGCTCACGTGTGCAATATGGAGAAGCAAGGTAGACCGGTCCTCCAGGGAGTGAGGCAGAAACATCATTCCGAAACACGGTGACACTGGAGCCCAGGTCCTGATTCTATTATTTTACTGCCCCAAACCTCAGTTCTCCAACTGTAAAAGGGAACGATGTAGTGTCCAGATACTGGCAAGAATATTTGTGAGTAGAAGAGCTCATCTTAAGTAAGCTGGTGTGCAGAAGCTTTGAAGCACCGAACGTCAAAGTTTAAAATGTCTGAGTGACAAATAAATACTTAGCTAAAACACCAGCTCGAGACCAAAAGATATTTTTCTATATAATCTATCGAAACATAGCTGTCAAAAATATGTTTGACGGCAAATAGGAAACAGCTTTATACACCCAAGGAACAAACTATTTAAAGAAAAAGAAGTAGAAGCTGCAAACGAGTAATTCAAAAACATAAATTTAAAATTACACAGTCAACTTCCCTTTAACTAGGAAAATGCAACTAAGACAAGATACTTCATTTTACCCTTGTAGGTTGGTTTATGGAAATGAATAATCCTTATTATTAGTGATGCAACTTTGAAAGGATGCTTTGACACGCACGTTGGCAGTCTTTTCTTTAAAAAAAATGAAATCTGCATAAGCTGTGGCTTAAGCAACATGGATTCTTGGAAGCTCCCTAGAGGAGAAGCCACTCACACCCTCGCACAGAACGATGCATGCAGAAGTCCTTCTTGAGTCATCATCTTTTTGCAGATGCTAGTTCATATTTCACAACTGGCTTTCCAAAACCAGCCCTGATGTACAATGTTTGCTGGTTTCCTGGCGCAAAAATTTCTACCATCTGATGGTCAATTTTAAGCCCAAAGTAAAGTCACTAAACAGGAAGATGTGTCCAGAATCACTTCTCAGAGAAACCCAGACTATGTGCATCACTAAGTTAGCCACGGCTTCCTAGATGAGAGGACTTGAATAGTACTCTAAATTTTCTGAAATATTTCCAAGAAGCACCAAGCTATATAGAGGTTGTGTAACAAAATGAACAAAGCAATGGAATTATTGAAAAAAGTTATGTTACATCTGGAGCAAAATGGATGGTAAAATAAAGTTAATGAAATAGCCAAAGAATGCTGGTTCTCTTCGTTCTCTGATTATCTGTGTTGTCCACACTGAGGGAAAAAAATCAAGTCAGCCGGTCCCACAATGGAACAAGTTGCCACTGAGTGCCATGCTTAGGCTGAGCGCCACAGAAAAGGGAGTTGCGAAGCGGAGAAATCACATCAAGTTTCCTGACTGGGGGGTTATAATCCGCTGCTGGAGAAACAGACATTAAAGAGGAATTTCCAATGTACGAGAACACAAATCTAACTGAGAGACACAAGAGACGTGGGACAGGTGTGATAAGGGGACTGCTGGGGGATTACTGTGTGGCAGGTCACATGGCAGAGGTCAAAGGCCAGAGAAGCCCTTCCAAATGGATAAAGCAACCGGAAGGATGTGGAGGGAAGGAAGTTGGAAGGGTTCGAGAGAAGAGCAGAGACAGAAAGTGAGTGCCTTACGGAGCGAGTTCCTGTAGCGGCACGCAGCTGGGCGAGAGGAGGAAACCGAGGATGCAGATATCTAGATAGCTGCCAACAGGGTTGAGCAGCTGACGCTGCGTCAGGGAAGCCTATTCGTCTAGGTTCACGGCGGGATCAAAACATTCTTACAGTGGAGAAAGGAAACAGTACATTCTTTTTTCTGTGTTCACACTCATTGGTGGAAGCTAAAAATACCCATATAGGAAGGCCGTAGAATCGTAGTCCCTAGAGACTGGAAAGTCTAGGGGGAGAGGGAGAGAAGGACATTAGAGACAAGGTACCAAGGTGAGTTAGAGCGGAGGATTAGCTTTGGTGCTCTGGTACCAGCAAGCCCAGCAAGCCACAACAACTTAGGACACATTTCAAATTAACAGGAAGAGTATTAAGTATTTCAACACATAGGAATGATAAATGTTTTAGGAGACAGACATGCCAATTACCCTGATTTGAACATTACATACTGTGCATATGTATCAAATTATTAACATCCATACAACAGGTATGAGTACTGTGTCGACTAAACAAATGGTCATATATAGATATATACAAAGAGGATAAAGCAAGAAGATAAAACTACTGGAAAACAAGTCACCCATCAACCAAATCTAAAATCATTTTCTGTAGCACAGGTTAAGGACTATCACTGTGTGGAGCTTTGGAGGAGTGTGGGACATTAATTGTCAAACAGTGGGTCTCCAATAAGCACAGGTGTTGTCCTTACTTTAACCAGCAGCTTTCCAGGCTGGGAGTGCCCAACCACATTGTCCCAGCAAACCTCCAAGACTCCCTGCTCTGGTTCCTTTGCCTTCCTCACATCTTCCCAACTGGTTTCTCATTTAAAAAAAAAAAGTCATTGTGGTTCTCCCCTGAGCACGAAACCTCATTTTTTTTTTTAACAGGCTGGGGTTGTAGCTCAATGTGAAAGAGCTGAACTACATCATCTCCAATACAATCAATCAATCAATCCATCGATCATCAACTAAACAATACCTCTTATTTTTACTTTTTTCTAAAAATATTATTTAACCAAAAGCATTAGGGCTTCCCCCCCACCCCCAGTGGTCAAATACCTCAAGTATCATGTTCTTGAGAAAACAGACCACAGCCCCTTGTAGACAGCTGCCCAGGCCTCCATCATCAGGACGCATGAAGAGTCCTCTGAAGTGCCACCCGTGATCAGATGCAGTCAGTCTATGAGTAGTGAAGACATTTTCTCTCATAACTGCCTTTCTTCCTTCCCTCAGATCCACTTTCACTGGCCACTGGGTCGATCCATTGACAAAGGAATCACACCTTCATCTGTCCCTTGACCATTGCCGGCTCTCTGCTCACACTGCACACCCGTTGTCAGAACCATCTGGTGTGCCCAGAACATCCTTGGCTCTGAGCTCTCCCCAGAACAGTTCCGGCTCTGTCGCATGGTCCCACGATGTCCTCTGGGGCAAGGAAGAAACTCCATTCCTCCAGAGCATCTTTCAATGAGCCTATATGTTCTGCACACACACACCGTTAGTCTAAGCTCTTCTTTTTAAGGCCTACTTTTGGAAGTGGCATCTGTGTTCCAGTTTTATCCCAGTTACAGCCCATCTGCAGTCACCACTATGCCACATGCCTTTCATGTTCTGTCCAGACAGGTCATCCTGGGAGTGTTTAGCTGCTTTCTCTAAATGCCAGCAAAAGTCTGCTCATTAATTTCTCATTGTTTCAAGATTCAAGCATTCTTAAGCCATTTATTGTTTATGATAACTCCAAAACACAAGTACCAACACACCAGAAGCACTGGTGACATGGTATCACCAGCCATGGCAAAGGGAGAGGACCACATTTGGGAAGCTGAGTTGTTAATGCTGTCAAGCAGGCCAACCATGCAGCCTAAACACTGTATCAGGAAAATGGATAAAGATTCTGTGCTACTACTCAGAGAGCTGTCCATAGAACATTCCATAATCCTGTACCCAGCCCAGGTGAGAGGCATCACCCAACCCCTCCTACATGCTGTGTGATGGCCAATGATAGCTGCTTCAGACTCCACACGCTCACACGCAGAGGTAAGGATAAGAAAGTAAGGTGGGGTCCACAGCATCTGTAAAATGGTAATTCCTATGTGATCTGCCCACAGAGCAGGCTGAGCGGGAGGTGAGCAGACTTACATCAGCACAGATGTAGACCACAGAAAGCTCATTCTTGATGCCTCTTGGTCTCCTATGAACAGGGAATGTCTAGCCTTCAATTTCTTAGGAAAATATAATACACTCACCTTGCCAAACTCTAACTTTGGGCCTTTTCCTTTATAAAACTTCAGTTTTTATGTGATGATATTATGGGGAAACGCCTCACTTAAGCTATTCAAACTTGTGGAGGGTTGGGCTACAGCTTAGCCAATTCAGTGGCAGAACTTGTACATAACTCCCTAAGTTCCACTTCCAGGGCTGCAAAAAGTAAAAAATAAATAAATAAATAAATAAAAATAAATGAGAGAGAGAGAGAGAGAGAGAGAGAGAGAGAGAGAGAGAGAGAGAGACTGAAGTCCACATTTGGTTTTGGAAACTCCTACTTGGTTCTGCATAACGCATTTCTATTGTTTCTTATGCCTAGTGGCATGTTCTTACCTTGCTTTTTCATTGCGGGGGCACAGTACCTGAAACAGCTGAAGGCACAAAAGTTTACTTTAGCTCAGAGTTTCAGAAGGATTCAGACCACTCGTGGGTAGCCAACAATGGTAGAAAGGCCTCGCACAGGCCTGTCGGGAGAAAAGCTGCACACAGCAAGGAAGAGCACAGCTACCGCAAACCCCTTCCAGGTCCAGCCCCAGCCAGATGCTCCTCCCAGCCAGGCCCCACTTCAAAAGCAGACAGAATCCATACGCCACAACATCCAACATTCCGAGGCTCTGGGGAACATTCCAGATCAAACCATAGCCGTGCTCACTATGGCTGTGTTCAGTTAGGAAAAGAGATCTGCTGTGTATATTCGGATCAGAGAGGGATCCAGCTGTAGGAATTTGGTTTCAAGGTGTAGAAACAGGTCAGAAAAGCCCACAGCAGAGGGGGATGTTGATGCTGATATGACTGTGGAAATGTGGGGTGCATGTGGGATGAGTCGCCCAAGGCTGAGAGGAAAGGAGAGGCATCAGGGATCCTGCTAGCCCTGGTTCTCATGTGCCCCAGAGTCCACGCAGGAACAGCAAGTTGCACCAGGACCCACTTACAAACAACCTGTGCTGCCTCTGACCTCATTTTTTAACACATCCCTGCTGCAGGAAGAGAGGAAGAAAAGGAGGAAAAGAACAAAGTAAGGATGGAGAGAAGGAAAGAAAGACATGATCCAAAAATCACAGGCAAAAATTAATAAATAGAATATGAAACAAAAGCTGTGGCACAGTCAAGAAAGTAATCACAACAGTGAAGATAAACCCATATAATGGGGAAAAGTTTGCACACTACATGTGTAATCAAGAATTGATATCCAAAATATTAAAATGTGTATAAACTTATGAGCAAGAAGCAAAAACCTTGAAAAATATTGAATAATCTAACTTAATTGTGGGGAAAAAGCACCCAATCAAAATTTGTCTAAAGAACTCATGCAAATGACTAATTGGTACATGGAAAAGTCTCCGATCTTCGTAATTGCTTATGAAATGAAAATCAGCCTCGGTGAGATATCACCTCGGATTTGTCAGGTTGGCTACCATCAAAAGTCAAAATATAAAAATTATTGGTAGGAATGTGGAGAAAAAGCAATTCTTCTGTATTGTGGTGGCAATGCAAATCAGCAGAGGCACTATGAAAAACATTAGGGACACCCTTCAAAAAGTTAAAAATAGAGATACCATGTAATTAAACAACCCCTATATCAGAAAATAAAACCAGAATTATGAAGCAATGTGTTTACTACATGCTTTTTGCACCATTATTAACAATAGCCAAGGCATGGAAGCACGCCGTGCGTATCTTAGTGGACAAATAGACAACAGAGAGGTGATCTGCACGCAGTAGTGTGGTACCCAGCTATAGCAGAAGGAACGGAGACCATTCGTGATGGCACAGGCAAAGCCCGGGAGCATCATGCTAAGTGAAATAACTTATGCAGACAGAAAGATTATCTGACCTCATCTCTATGGGGAAATCTAAAAAGTTGATCTCATGGGAGAGTAGAATGGGGGTGGACGTAAGGAAACCAGGAAGATGTTGGTTATGGTTAGCGTTTTCAATTATTAGATAGACCAGTTCTGGGGTCCAACCTACGGCAGTATACATAGTTAATAATACTGCATTATATGCTAGAAACTTAGTGAAAGGAGGTTTTAAACACACTCACTATGCATATCAGCAAAGTCATATGCAGGGTGATGGATGTGCTACTATGACTATGGTAACCATTTTACAATTCATATGTGTATCAAATCACCTCGCTGTAGACATTAAATACACGGGGAATTGTTTGCCACTTATACCTCAACAGAACCAGAAGAAAAACCCAAAAATATTTTTTAAAACACACAAAACTGCATCATATTGTTCACAAGAAATTATATTGAAATATAAATGTTAAATATAATAGGAATAGTGACATACATCACACTGTCTGCATTAAGTGGAACGGTATCAGGCTAATAAGGTTGAGCTTCTGCCTCAATTAACAAAATAACATGTTTATAATAATTAAATATGAAAAATGTATCAACTACATTTTCTCAGTGAATTTTATATGAATTTCTAACCATTTAAATCACAAAGAAATACAGCATCTTTCTCATGATGAAACAAACGAACTTGTCCAGGTGGAAACGTCGACTTACTTAATAACTCTGGGTCTGTAAGGTTTCCACTCAATCCTGAACTCTCTCTGACAGTACAGTGTAGCCATTTTTGCCATTAATGCTATTTCTTCTGGATTATGTTCTCAGTGAAAATAAATCAGCCAGGGAGGAGAGTTACACCGGGACAGCTCCTCCCAAATCCTTGATTCATTCCCAAAATCCACACTGACTGCTTTGCTCCTGTGGTGGAGGAATCCCTTGTCTGAAGCTCTCCCATACACAAGCCTGGAGAGGGTTGCCACTCAGCTCAGTGAAGGCTCCGGGGTGGATTCCTACAGCCCTGCTCCTGGGTGAAAAGAGCAAGCTAACTTCATAGGAAAGACACTGTCCTGGGGACCTGGAATGCAGATTCTCACTGTTGCACTGGCACTGACCCCTATGGTTTGACGAATGACAACGTCTCTTTTTCTACAGATGGGCGTGTGCTCAAGATTGAAGTCAAGTGCCAAGAATCAAGGGGAGTAAAAACCTGCCCTCCCCTTCACCAAGCTTGCGTCTGTGAGGGCCAAGGGAGGAACAATCCTTCTAGTCCTTCTCTTTCTCACAAATGCATGCCCACTTACAGTGATGACTGCCACCACCCAGACGGACCTGCCATGTGCCTTCTTGGGGCAGTAGCCTGTGGACAGAGTTCTGAAAAGAGAGCAGGAGTGAAGAGGCAAAGGGAAAGAAGACAGAGGAAGCCTCTTGCAGGCACCCTTTTCTCTATATAGTCACTATAATATGTAATAATAACCTAAGATGACAAGCAGAAGATGTCCAGGAAAATATCATGAAAAGCCTTTTCTAAAAGTAAATTATTCTTATTCAGAGGATAAAGACTTTGCTTAAATGGGAGGGAAGATTGAATTGGAGCATCTACTGATATGGTACAAAGAAAACAAGGGGGAAAGGGGGAAAACAGCAGCTAGTAGTCATGAACCGAGCAAAGATAACTACTTCCTGGGTGAACAGGAAGTAGTCCAGCCAGAGTAAAGAGTACATGTCAAAGGATGACTTGAAAAACTTTACTTCAAAGGCCTTAAAGATAAGTCTTAGGAAGGTGTTGCTAATGTGTGCTTTTGACTCTATATCAAAAGTCTCTCTGTAGCCTCTAGTATTGTACATGGTATTTCCTCTTTGAAATTCTCCCCCGCTGCTCTTTCACTTTATTTCTCCTGTTTTGCCCCCTCCACATTCCTTACCTACTTCTTTTCATCTGCCCACGCCCGACTCCCACCAGATATTCAGGAGGCCTCTAAAGGCCTTGGTTGTCCTCTCTTTAAAATTCACTGATTCTCCACATGAAATCATGTGCCCACCTTGGGCCCCACCCGTGTGTGTATGTGTGTGTGTGTGTGTGTGTGTGTGTGTGTGTGTGTGTGCTAGAGCTCCCACCACGAATCAGCCTCAGCTCAGATCTTCTCAGGAAGCAGCTGAGTCCCTATTCCACTGGGAACTTTTACACATTTTATCATAACTCAATTGTTTTTAAGCAATGAAACAATTTTGTTACCCAGCCCCCAGTTCGATTTTATGCAAACATCCAATCTGTTAATCACATAAACATGACTACAAATCTAGTTTAAGCTTATACAGTTCTAATGTGTGACATTTCCTGAGGAAAACCAAAGAAACCATGCCACTACTCTGATATACAAGGCTTAACTCAGGAGACAGGAAGCTTTAGACAAGCATTTGTTTTCCTTAATGACACAAGATATGGTATATTTAACATTTAGAGTAGTTTTTCAATAAGTAAGCATTTTGTTCGATAAATATATAATTTCTTTCCCCTCTGATTTTTTGGTTGATATTCATTTTTGTCTCCCGTCGTTACTTTACTTGACACTCCTTAGCAAATTTGAAATTGATTCAGAAAGGAGGATCAATTTTTGTTTCTAAGCTTCATCTCTAGATCTAAAAAAAAAAGAGCTCACACTGTTCTTCACAAATGCTAACACCAAGTGAGAAGCACAGGGAGTGGGTACTGACATCACACAGAGTACAGGGCCACTGTGTCCTGACGTCCTCAAGTCTACGCACAAGTCTGGATCACACCTAAAGTGTGGTCATCCTGACCTGATACTGTCTGTTCTCACATCCACACACCACTAAGAATCGCACATCTTACACGGCCACTGTGACCTGATGCTATCTGTTCCACATCATTGCACAACTCTCAGCAGAATGGAGGTCACCCAGCTGGGGCCCTCCTCTGTGGGTGCCACCAAAGACTGTGCCTGCACACACAGTGTCTCCGTCACTTCTTGTCAGTGCAACACAATGGCCAAAATCCACAACTTAAGGGAAGAAAAGTTTATTTTAGCTCACAGTTTAGATGTCTTAGTCAGTCAGTCAGTCTGTCCATGGCTGCTGGTAATGATAGAGCAGCCTGGTAGAGGACAGCTGCTCACTGCACGCAACACAAAGTAGATGCCTTGAAAAGTTAGAGTGTGAGTATATCCTAGGTCACAATCTCTGTGATCTGCCCATCCCAACCAGGCCCCAGTCGTGACAGCACTTGAAATCCAAGAGTAGCCCGCTTGCTCCAGTTAGCCCCCATGATCCAATCATGTCCCAAATACTTCAGGCTTTGAGGAACAACACAGACGCAAACCACAACACACAGTGTCGCCTCATCAGACATGAGCATCCACCATGTCCATCCTACAATGATAGACAGACGACGAGTCCACACACAAAGAAGGAATAGTGCAGACTGAGGAGATGTCAGAGCCCTGCCACAATGCCAGGCGCTTGCCTGGCAGCACCGGTGAGTGGGGTCTCCTCCCGCTGCCATTTTCTGTGTAGACACTAATGCACTGGCATTATCTCCTCGAAGAGTGGAGCCAGTGTTTGAACCAAGGCAACAGTACAGAATGTTGGGAAAGGAATGGCTGTATTCCAGGCCAAGGAGCCCCGGAGTCAGAAGCCCTGGACTGGCAAGGAATTTATGTATTCAGGGAAGGCTAAATGACAGTGGGAGCAATATGAGTCAGCAGGAGCCAGGGCCCAGGTGACACACGGCAGACCAGGATTTGCTAAGGGGTTGAGATACTGTCCAAGGTGTACAGGGACCAGTAAAGACACGGCTAAGGGCCGGGGTTGGAATCCTGACTCCAGCTCTTACAAATGATGAGTGTCAGTATTGTCACTGGAAAACAAAGGTAACAATAATTATCTGCTCTACAGCAGAGTTGTGAGAATTGGTAAGCGTCATTGGTAGAATCACAAGCCACAAATTGACATCTCAGTAATGAACTTCAGAGATGGGAGTGATCTCATGAGATTACATGGCATAGCTGAATTATTTCCTGTAACTTCAGTCTATAATGTTTACGCAATGACAAAAATCAGAAGACACAACTCTAGAAACATATCTGTATCTGTGAGCAGTGAATGACAGTGCACACAAGGGGCTTAGGATTCTGCGTGGGGCGCAGCAGGCGTAGGAGCTGCTACTGGACTGTCATAATCCAAAGAGGAGGAGGAGGAGGAAAGAACACAAAGCGAGAGCTCGTCATCACTTACAGAAGCGGCCCTCCGTCATCTGTGGGGTCCTGTGCTGCACGTCTCGGCCCTCCGTCAGCAGAGCTTGGCTTTGTGTGCTTGACCCTGGCTTACACACAGCTACCCCCTCATTCCTTCCCAGCCATTAGTACTTGACTTCTCTGACCTTGGCTTTGGGAACTGGCCGACTGATGTGGACGACCGTGACCCCCAGTGGAGACCTGCCTCTCTTAACCCACAGTCTACCTGTCTGCTCTGCCAACCTACCAGGTAACTCCACTTTGTCCTCTTCTGCCCAATTCTGGACCCACACACCAGCTAAACAGCCCAATCCTGGGCCTTCAGGCTGACTCTTCCACCCACACTAAGTAAGAACTTTGCTAACCCCCACACTCTGCTTCTTTGTAATCTTTTATCCCTCACTTCCTAATCCCTACCCCTACACCTTAGCCCTCAGACCCTAGGCTTTGTGCCTCAAGCTGGACCTGCTGCCCAGGAATGGGTCACAGGCCTTACGCTTGGACTTGCCAGCTGGGCAGGGCATCCCAGGGGCGATAAGCTCTGGCTCCAAATTCTCTCACTGCTGGTCATGTTTCGGTTCTGCTGGACTCTCTGACCTAACATCATCTGTGTGGAGATGACAGCTGCTAGTTCCTCCCTAGCTGAGGTCAGCTGCGGTGAGCTGAAACTCAACCAGCTTCAGCGAGGAGCGGACAGACCATCATGCTGGGGACCCTGGAGGCTGACCTCTCAGGCTGGCTGGCTCTGGGCATCTGGATTTCTAAGTTCCCCTGGGATATGTTATATGTGTACTGGGTTAAGACAGTAAAGTCCTCAAAACATTGTCTCCTATTTATAGCGGATGCTTTTGTTAAAAAAAAAAAAAACCGAAATGAAAAGTCATATAGAGCCAAATTCTACTGTCCTTACTTCAAAAGCATTCTCGGTAAAATGGGCACGAACAATCGGAAACACTGTTTCGGTAGCTGTTCAAATACAATCTGAACTCTGAAAAGAAAATGAGTGTTCTCTGTTAATTTATTGCATCAGAAGTTCTGGCCTAAAATGACCCTCTTTCTTTGGCTGTCATCAAAAAAAAAAAAAAAGAGGGGGGAGCGTGACGTTCACCAGAGGAACTGAATGCAGCCTGTGGAAACTGCTTTGGTAACAGCAATCTTCAGAGCAGGACTCCTCAGGCTTAAAATGTGTTTCATTGTTCAAATGGTTGGGTCTCTGTGGGAAAACTGAGCTCTGTCTGATTGCCTGAAGTAATATGTTCCTAATATTTTATGGAGCACACATAAATAGGACAATGAATCAAAGGCATTCTGTAAAAAAAAAAAAAAAAAGAGTAAGGGTGCCTTTGATCCCCGATCTTTCAGGAAATAACGCTGCCTAGAAGAATAATGCAACTTGCCCAGATATAGAGCAAGGAAATTCGTCTATAGAGATCCAAATGGCTCATGCACAATTTCAGTATCTACAGCCCACATCACACTGGAAACCCTGCTGGAATCTTCCTGTGGAGAAGTTCCCTATGGCAGATGACAATATCCACAGCTAGGCGCCTGGGGTCCAACAGTCTTGGGGACCAGTGACTACCACACAGAGGGCCGTCAGGAAACAATGAACAATCGTCTGACAATTTGGCCCACAGAACTTTCCCTCGTTCTTTCCAACTCCAGCTTGTAAAATTGGAGTAAAATTAGCACTGATTGGGAGCTTATGGGGGTCAACTGACCTGAGGAGCAGTTTAGCTGAGGTCACAGCTGCAAGTTATTCCATCTATGGGGAGCTGCCTCTGGGGGAGGGACACCATGGAGAGGGGGAACATAGTGCATCAAAACTGCCTTGTTCATGGTGTCCGGGAAGGAGGACAGGGAGACAGCGTCAGAGAGGAAGGGGTCTAGGGATCGTATATGGTCCCAACATCATTCCTCCAGGACCCATCCCAGGACACCCCTAATATTTTGTAATATACTAGGTGGTTCCCAAGGCAACCAAGTTGACAGATACAAGCTTAACCACCACAAGCCACATATTTATTAAATTTTCACATTTATACAAGGAAAGTGTTATTACGACTACCATTTTACAGAGAAGAAAAATAAGACTGGGAATGTCAGTAAAAGGTCCGTGGTCGCCCAGGGTCAGTGGGCCACGTCTCTACTCTCATGACAGCTTGCTCTCTCTGAAGCCTTGGGCTGCATCTCTAAACAGAGGCTCTGTGGCCTTGCCTATCCCCCTCACTTTTTTCCTTTCTAGGCTCCTCAGTTTGGAATTCAGTACAGCAGGTACGAGCGGGCTACACACAGGTCCCGGGGTCTGAGCTGCTGCCGGAGCAAGGCCAGGTGTGAGCTACAGGCCCTGGCCCCTTCCTCCATGGGCACAGGGCCAGAGCGGAGGCGCCAACCCAACACGAGCCAAAGTCATGGAGACTTGCCGGGGGACCCTCCTCGTTTTCAAAACAGAGGAAGACTTGCACTGATGACCCCAGATACCTGGAATTGAGCAGGGCTCACAAGTGACAGATTTAGGAAGAGGGCAGCCCCTCCTGGAGGGGCCTTCCTTGGATCCTTTGTGTCCACGACCCCTCCTCCTGAACCCCCACCTCTCATAATGTGACTGTCCCTTTCTTTCTCTCTGAGCCCCTTACCATAAAGTCTGGTCACCAGGCTATGGGGTAGGACAACCTCACACTCGATGGTATTTCAGGAGTGGGAATTTGACGCCCAGTAAGCATCCGATATGGTTGGGATCTGAGATGACCCACAAACCTTGTGTGCTGAGAGCTCAGTTCTCTTGCCGCAGTGCGTGGAAGTGGGGTGGGGGTGGTGGTGATTAGATTATAAGGACTCAGATCTCATGGATGCCAGGATTCATGGATGGGTTCACTGCTTCGTGGACTACTGGGAGGCGGCAGAACCTAGGCGGGCACACCTGAAGGAAGTAGGTCACTCGGATTTGCAGTATGCATTTTACCCCATCTAGTCCCTCTCTTTGTTTTCTGGCCTCCGTGAAGTGAGTTGCCCTGCTCGATCTTCTACCCTCCACCGTAACACCCTGCCTCCCCACAGGCCAGGAAATGGCAAAGGCAAACAATTATCTAATTGGCCTGAAAACTTCAAAACCATAGCCAAAGTTTTTCTTTCCTGAAGTTGTTTGTCTCGCATTTTCTCACTGTGGTAGAAAGTAGAGGAAGCAACGTCTCAAAGAATCCATACGTCAAATGTGTGGAAGGCTGAGAGATTATCCCTGCCGGACAGAATAGTAGGAGGGAGTACGTGCTCACAGATCTGATGTCCTAGTGCACATGCGTGCTGGAGAACCTATGTGTGCATGGGATCCCAGGGACTTGAACTCTATACCTCACGCGGTACTTCAGCCTACCCTCGAAGCCCTCTAAAGCTCCTTCCTACCACTGCCTGCCATTGTCATTGCAGGGCCCTGTGTACGACTCCCGTGCTGGACCTCTCAACTGCTCTCACACACAGAACTTGGCTTTCTGTGTGTGACCCTGCCTTAGAGAGAGCTACTCCAGCATTCCTTCCTGGCCATGGCAGCCAAAGCAGCCTTAACAACCTTCCCAGGGCCTGACATAACAACTTTTCTGGTCCCACCAGCTGGCCAACTGATGGTGACATCCATGACCCTCCTCAAGGGAACTGTCTCTTTTAACCCATAGCCCACCTGTCTGCCCATCTAACAATTGTCTCGTTTTACGGAGATCTACACTGAAGCACGAACACTACTGTCACAGGATCCCCAAGAAGCGAGGTGACCGCACACAGGTGACCCCTGGAGACTCCTGGTGGACCCAGGTCTGCTCCGTCTAGCCCTGCTTCCTTTGTGTCACACTGTGTCTAGAGGTTTCTGGACACAGAGGGTAAGCAGCAGGAAAGCACAAAGCAGGTGCATGGAAGCACCCTACTATGGGTGTGTTGGCATGGGGAGATGGGGAACTGAGGTAGGGAAAGAGGAGACAGGCCTGGCACTGCCCAGGGCCCCAAGCAGGATGCTTCAGGTTGGCCCTGGGACGTTGTGGAGAGCACACTCCGTCTCCACCTGGCCCCTTCTGAGAGACGGAAGCTGGGCTCCCAAGCCTTTGAACTAGCAGTCACTGCTTCACTACAGGGGCTGCGGGTGGGGAGGGAGTGGGTGGGATTCAAAGTCAGAGGGCAAAACTCAAGTCTTAGACAAAGTGCCTCCTGGGGTGGCTCTCCAAAACGAAGCCTCCGCTCCTGGTGATGGAAGACACACTGCAGCAGAAAACGGGACTGGTATGCCGGAGGGACCCAGGCTGCGCGTGGGCAGATGAGGCGTGATTAACCTGAACAAGGCAGGAGAATGCCCTAGAACGCCTGGACAATCTTTCTGGTGGTCCAGGGGGAGGAGGGAAGGGGCAAGAGTGGAAAGGAAAGAAGGAAATGGGTGTGCACAGTGGAAGGTCACCTGC
This sequence comes from Ctenodactylus gundi, assembly GCA_004027205.1. NCBI lineage: Eukaryota > Metazoa > Chordata > Mammalia > Rodentia > Ctenodactylidae > Ctenodactylus > Ctenodactylus gundi. Next base: position 211,984 of record PVKB01001611.1, read on the forward strand.
AGTGGGGCCCAGACGCATAAGTCCCTGAAGGCCACTGTAGCCCAGGAAACTGGGTAAAGGGGAGTCTAGAGGTCAAGCAGCTGTGAGAGGCCATCTCAAGGACAAAGAGGGGCGTAACCACCTGGCGTGAGCCACAAAACCCGAGTCCTGAGACAGCTGGCATGGCCGACTCCCAGGGTGCCCTTGGAGCAGGGGCAGGAAGGCCAAGCCACCTGCTGGGACCTAGTGTGAGCCTCCTGCAGGGACAGCCAGGAAGACAACAGATGGAGATTTCCTTAAAGGTGCTGGTCTTACAAAGAGAAAGGCAGCTACTCCAAACTAGCCCCAAGCTGGGCCTCCTGGGCCCTGGCAGGGACTCAGAGCCTGCGAGCTGCTGTGTTTTACCTGCTTAGCATTCTCCACAAAAACAGGCATATTTGATATTTAGGTGCACTTTGACGGACCCTGAAAAGAAATTAGATTGATTCATTTGGAAAATGAATGTCTCTCCTCCGCCCCCTGCGCGGCGAAGCTCTTAAGTGCTTCCACTTAATGGAAATGGAAATTACCTCTCAAAACATTACTAAAACTAATCATGGCAATTTTTATACATTTCCACAATCCACTGTGCTACCTTTCCTCTGGTTCTGATCAGCAAGCACTAGCAGGTGCCTGCTGTGTGCCTGATCATTTGCCGTAACCTCAATACGCCCGGACAGCCCCCTCCCCATCATGGCCCTAATTACCGGCCACTCCCCACTCTGTCTCCAAAGGAAATGGCATTTGTTTGTTTTTTAATATCTCAAGATAGGAAGAGGGTACAGAATCTATTAACAAGAACCTTCTGATAGAAGGGAAGTTTAGTTCACCCTTACCCACTGTTACGGACACATCAACTGTTTGTAACCTTGTACTCAGAAGACAAGAGAAAACAAGGATTTGACATAATGTAACCACAGTTCCAAGTGTCTTCCCCTGGGTTATCTTCCTGAACACCTGAGCCATCACATCTCAATGAATCGCCATCTATGTCTGCCCCCCTCCATCGCCTGTTTTCAGACTTGTAAGAGACATTCCAAAAGTTTATTGGATATATAAATATTGATTTGAACCAACAGGTCAAACACTTGACTGACAGGTAGAAGTTCAGTGTGTGTTTTACGAACAGGATAAACCATTTTAAATCAATTATGCACACACACAAACGCACACACATGGGTATATAGGGAAAGGAAATCTAAGTCCCCATATTTGAAGGTCTTTCCTGGCACACATAGTCTTAATATGATACATCCAAGACCAGCTCCTGCCTACCATGGGTCCTGCCTCTTTAATAAGCAGGTTACCTGATAGTTCCCAACTGAAAATCATGAAAACAGGACAACAGGTCCTTTTTATTAAGTTTTACACTTTGGAACAGTGGGGGCGGGGGGTGTCTGGGGCTCAGTGACTCATTGGACCATTGCCTGCAATGTATGCGATTACATCCCTGTGGCTTTTAGATTTGAACAAAACAGCAGAGGCAAGGTCGTCAGTGTTCCCAGTTCCATAAAGCAGTGGTAGCCTTTCCACCGAGCACCCTGGTCGATGGGGTACCTGGTGCTGTTCCAGTTGCTACCTGTTCACCCGCCATCAGTTCTCTTAACACCGAGGTCTTTCTAGAAGGCCCAGGAAAGGGCTGTTCCTAACTAACGGAGGACAAAAATCTGTCAGCGTTTGCTCAATGACATGCTTAGCTAACTCACACAAGAATAAATGAATCATCAGTTTTCTAAGTAAATCTTCCCCAAATTATTTTTTTAAAAAGCTTGTGATAGAAAATGCAACGGTACTCAAATTATGCACAAAGGAACTAGCATTACACTTTATATACAGTATTTACTCATAAATATCTAGCTTATAAAAGTCAATGAGCTCTTGCTTCTCATCTGAAGAATCTGCACTTAAATCAGCATTACAATTCAAACATTTCCCAATCGTGTGCTTCTTCAAAAACTGACATAACTGAAAAGAGAACAAAGCCCTTCATTTATGTGGGTGTCATGTGTCTGAGCAGCCCTGGGTTCATGTTATCAGACAGCTTTGACCTCCCCTGGTCAGGCCTTTGAGGTACAGCTGACCTCCACATGGTGGCACGAGAGGGCTCCAAGCCTGCCTTCCACTCTGGCCCCCTGTTCAGGGTGCCCATCCTTGTTACCATCCACCCCAGACCTCTCCTGACCCCAGAAGACCCCTCTGCGTATTCCACTCTTCCCTCCCCCTCTGTGGGGCCATCTGCCCTTCCTTCCAAGATCCCGTGGGGAGGCCCCTTCCCTCTGCCCAGCTGCCGGGCTCTGAGCTGAAGCAGCCAAGGGACGCTGCTCAGTCCAGCGCCATGCCCGTGTCTCCTGGGTCCACCTGACCACTTCTATCTGTGCTGCCATGACTGCCAGCCCCACCCGCGCAGGCAGGTGGCCTTCCATCCTGGGAAAGAACCCTGGTCCTGCACACATTATATCGTGCTCAGCCTGAGAGGCAGTGACTCTGAGCTATCTGCCCAGGGAGGCGTGTTCTAATCATCTTATTCCCGTAACTCACGTGATCTGTATCGTGACCTTATGAGACGCACGTCCCACCCCCATTTCACGAATGAGGAGCCTGGGAAGAAAACCTGCCAGTAACTTCTTCAACCAGGAGTATTAGAGACGGCAGAAGAAGGATCGAAACCTGAGCCGATCGATGGTGATCAGCACTACTGAACTGGGTATCTCTTGGCCCAGTAGGATTTTTCCACAACCATTTAGAGACAAGTAGCACAAAAAAGGCAAATAATCTGATTCATCAAGACAGTTTGACTAACGTGCATCAAAGACGTTAGATTCAGACGTGATTCCTCCTTGTTTATTTTCTATATGTCATACTTTGTACTCAAAACATTTATTTCTTTGTTCTCCTTTAGAAATGCAGGTGGGTGAAGAGAAATAGGCCTGGTGACTGTCTGCATCCTGTCTTTCAACGTCCTCCTTGTCACCACACCTGCCAATGAGGCTTCCTGGTGTGGCTAGGTCCCTTTTCCCTCCCCTGGAAGATGACGGCCTTGTCACTTACCTGGATCAATGGAATACAAAAAGTGACTGCACTATGCCTATTCCCCACCTGCACCACAAGTGGTCTGAATCCTCCACATCTTCTTTTGCTGGGATGGGCTTCAGTTTGAGGTCTCAGACCCCAGAGCCAGACACAGAAGCCCCAGGCATCCCTTAGCCAGTGCAGCCATGCCAGCCTCCAAGTCAGACAAGAGTGAGGAAATCCTGGATGCTCCAGCCTCAGCTGAGATCTGTGCTGATGGGAGTAAATGGAAGGACCCTGATCAATCACGACCATGCTGATAGGAGTAGCGGAAAGGACTCTGGCCAATCATGACCATGCTGATAGAGTACATAAAAGGACCTTGGCCAGCCACAACCAACCTAAAGCATCAAAATAATAACTCACTATTTTAAGCACAAAGTTCTGAAGAAATCCATGCTTAATATGAAAGTCCATTTTGCTCAAATATCTCTCTAGGTTGTAAGTGTTCTTTAGAGCTGTGTTTTACGGCAGTATCCAGCTGAGAACTGGGGAATTCACTTTGAAGAAGAAATCGCACACACTTCACACCCCTCTCCCATGGACCAGGCTTGTTGTGAGCCATCGCTGGCCTCTGCAATAGTTCCCTGTTCCAAGGTGGGCAAGGACACGACCGGAGGGCACATCAACTTCATCACTATTATTCCCATGTCAAGGTACACCAAAAAAGAAAATAAATTTCCCCTACAGTTGCATTTCACTTTTATTTGCCTGTCTCTCTGCAGCATTATCTCAAGCTCATCTTATTTTCAGGTACGTCGTGGTCTCTGCAGGACACAGGACACTCAGGAGCCCTCTGGTCCTCACAGCTGGTCTATTAACTCCAAGGAACGATGCAGACAAAGACAGAAGCTGAGCTCATGATGTCCAGAGTCTCAGGGAAGAGGTGAAGTCCTTGTCAGGAGCCTGCAGGTGTCTCTCTTCAAGTTAGCTGTCACGTCTACCCAATGTGCAGTTCTGGCATGTGAGCATCTGCCCTGACCCTTCCTTGTACCCCAGGCCACATGGTAAGACTCTCGCGTACCTGGTGCCAGTTCTTGTCCAAACACATTTACATTTACAATGTTCATTAAATTAAAATGCTTACTCATTTATAATCTCTAAGGCTATGACCCCACGAAGGAAGAACTTCCATCCTCATCTTTCAGGTCAGAAAATAAGATGTTGAATACCTGAGGTTATACAACTTGCCCATGCGGTGTCGGGAACCAACTGAGCTGGGGCTAAGGTGCAACCAGGTGGCACCAAAGGAAGGAAGTACTGCAGCTCTGAATCACCATACACCTGCACCACAGGACGATGGGGGCCACCTTTTCTCCTTCTCAGGTGCCTGGCATTGCCAGGAAAAAGGAGAGAATTGGAAGAGGAGGATTATCTTGGAAATGGGGTAACTTGAATAGTAATTAAGTCTTCCTCTGCTCAGAGTCGGAAGCAGACAGCCAGCAATATTTTTCTCTGCTCAGGCCCTGGATCAAGTAATACAGCAGAACACAGACCAATGCCACCCCAGCGGACCCTCTGGCTTGAGTAGCTAAATCTCACCATCCCACCTACAAGCTGAAGCAGACCACTGCATCTACACCCCTAACTTGCGTGTGTTCAATTACACCCAATTTAATTTACTGTAATATCCCTGTGATTCTAAATGAATTTTATGAAGCACAGCTCCAGCCAGAATGGTTAGCTTTACTGGATTTGATTTCTATTATATTCGTGGCTATTCTCACTTTTAGATTTTCACAGATTTTGGGCCCCTCTGCCTTTTCATCTCCTTACCTTCTCTCCCCCACTCCCTAGTCCTTGCTCACATTTCTTAACAAAGAACACTGCTAGCCCACATAGCTTTTCCACATTTTCTAATGCAACCTCTTTGTACTTTTGCTAGCTAATCTGACATAAAGTTTATTTCTTTTGCAGTAAGTTCTGTATTTCTGACTCAACTCTGTTGTAAAGTGCCTGCTCAGAACCCTGGAAACCCGCTTCAATGCTCCAGCCCTCTTGAGGATGGGATCTGGGTTGTCCTTCACAGTCCTTCTGCCCACACTGAGCAAATGACTCACAGCCCTAGAGTCCCTCTGTGCACAGGAGATGCCACCACAACGGCCCACTCGCTCAGTCCTCTGACCATACCTGATGAGCAGGTGCTCTATTGCCATGTGCTCCTCCTCATCTCCATGCTGAATGCCATGTCCTACTGTTTGTCCCTGAAGTGACTTCAATTAGTCCTCCACTGGTAGCTTGCTTCTCAGCACCTGCCACTCCCAGCAGAGTGCTTTTCTTCAATTAAATCCCCAAAGGCATGTGTGGCCACGTCAAGTAGCACAGCTCCAAAGTGCACTCACCCAACCCCTCAACAGAGATTCCCTGAATGTTTCCATGTGCCCTGCACTCTGCCATGCCCTGGAACACAGTGACAAATAGATATTTACCGGTGGAACAAGCATGCACTGCTTCCTTCGACTCACCTGTCTGCCCAACAATGGACGCGCTCAGTCTGTGCGGGATCCTTGAGGACACCTTCAAGGTCACTCGTATCTGGTAATACCTGAGGAGACAGCGGAAGAAAAGTAGATGAAGATCTGGCTTCTTTGGGTTGAGTTCTAAAAATAGACTTACTCTGGAAATCCATAGGAAATCACAGAGCTTGTCGGCAGTGTGTATGAAGGGGTTTTTTTCTCCTTTTGTATTTTTTTATTCTAGCAGCAAAGAGAGTCATCTTAGCAGCAGAGTCAAAGGAAGATGGGACAGGGAGCAGATGGAGGCAGGAAGTTGAGTTTCTTTGAGAACATATTGAAAACATACAAGATTGAACAAAGGATGGAAGTGATGAAAATAAAGAGAAAGTGTGGATGGAGCCACGTGACACAGTCACATTAAGAAGTGGGGCTTTTCTTCAGTCCAGGAAGTTCATCGTTACAGAGGTGGTATAACACTGGTGGAAAAGTCACACTTAAGTTAAAACATGGTTACGTCACACACACACACACACACACACACACTCTCTCTCTCTCTCTCTCTCTTTCTTAAAACATGCAGTTTTTGAATTTTTTTCTGGGCGTGTTGCCAATACACTCTTCTAAATGCGTCTATCTTCTTTTCAATTTATCACTGCCATTTCTGAATTCCACCATTTCAAGACAGGTTCTCACGGGATGTTCAGGTAACCTCTTTTGCAGTAAGTGCAGACCTGTTTTTTTGAAGTTCTGTCTCGCAACTAATGACCTTTTTGCATGTAAGCTCTTGAGAACACTCTGACATCGTAAGTGTTTGCTCTTCCTCATTAATTCCAAACTCATCATAAAATGGAATGTGAATAAAACAAAGTGAGGGAAGGGAATGTTGACCATGAACACAGCACGTCTCATGGCTTCCTCAGCTCACAGAGGGGCTGCATTAGTCACTTTCCCATTCCTGGGACACAATACCCAACACCCCCAACTTAAAGGAGGACAGGTTTATTTTTGTTCACAATTTTAGAGGTTTCACCCATGGACAGCTGGCTCCATGGCGGAAACACAATAGCAGAAGCCCATGGTAGAGAAAGGCTATTCCCTTCACAGAGGCCAGTAAGCAGGCAGGAAAGAGAGGAACAAAAACAGAAGATATGCCCACCACAGGGGACAGTGACACACATCTCCTGACCAGATCCCACCTCTTTGCGTCATACTCAGCTATAAACTCATCAGCGGACCAATCTTCTGATGACTACAGTGTCCCCTCAATTCAGACACTTTTCAAAATCCTCCCATCTGAACATCCAAGTCTCCTGGGGAGGCATCTTAGCTCTAAGCCATAATATGCGATACGTTCCTTCACTGACTCAGTGGCACCTGCGTACTCCCAGAGTCCCCACTGGTGATCTGCTCCTTGTTTTGACGTGTATGAAAGAAACAGAGGAGAGGAGGAGTAAAGAACACCAACCCTGGATTTGCGAGGTCATCTGTGTGACAATTTAAGCTGTGTGACTTTGAATCTATCACGTGACTTTTGTAAACCTGTCTCTGTATCTGTAAAGTGAGGATTTAAAAAAAAAAAAAAAACTACCTGCCACGACTTCTGCTTCCCAGAAGACAAAGCAGCCTCGTTTTCCCTAGTCTCGCCATGGACTAGAATAAACTACAGAGAGTATATATAAAGCAAACCAAAAGAGACCCTCAAAGACGTAGAAGAAAGAGCACCAGCAACCTCAGGACACAAGGAAACCTCCAGGGGTTGCTCCTCACGTGCTCTTTTCCTTCATGCATCCTAGACTAGACACCAGAGCAGCTAAGACGCTCAACGTTAATAGCTACAGACAAAAGAAGCGCCAACCAAAAGCCCTGCTTCTTCTACTCAGAGAATCAGGAAAGGAGCAACCTGGGGAGACAAAAATATCAGACAGTAATTCTCATCTCAGTCAAGTAACACAGACAAGTTGGTGGCCTCATGTCTACCTACCAGCCAAGGCTGGGTGGGTCATCTAGACGTCCACTACTGTAAGGTTGTATGAAGCACCACCCTCACCTCAGCCTCCCAAGACAAGGTCTCAAGAAGGAGTCAGGCTTCCATCCCTGATGCATGGCGATGAGAACCCCAGCCACTGCGGCCTAAGTGGAGGTCACGTCCTTCGATGTGGGCCTCCAATCTCTACCCAGTACAAACAATCTGATATTTGACAGAGCGTAAAACTAATCCAGTAAAAGAAAGTACCTGTTCAATGAAATTTTCTGAAGCTATTGGAACACATGGGCAAACCAATAACAACCAACACACAAGTTCCAAGTTAATGTCACGACCTATTCAAAAACTAAGGCAAAATGGATGACCAGCTTGAAGGAAACATATAAAAACATAATACCTTTAGAAAATAGAAAAAAATCTAAATATTAAGCTGAGCAGGCTTGACTCTAAAAATCATCTGTAAAAGAAAATAAAAATATGATTTCATTAAACTAAGGTACTTCTGCTGTATGAAACATACCAACAGGATTAAAATGCCAACTACAGCATGGGAGAAAACATTTGTAAGTCACATGCAGTTTATACCCAGTATTGCATATGACATATGTACAGATTTGCTTGTTATTTTTTAACCCTAAACACAACATCAAAGTACCTTTGTACAACTCATAACAATAACAACAAATCATTTAATAAAAACAGAAGACAGAACTGAACAGATGATTACCAAAGATGATATTAAAGTGCACAACAGTCCCTCATTCATGACACTGTGGTCAAAACACTGAGCCATCAAACATACAGAGACTCTCAGTACAGACTGACAATCCTGCAAACAGTCCTATCTTTGTTGCGATCTATTCTGTGCCATGTGCGCACGTGCGCATGTACGCGCAAATAATTGTGGATTCTGTCACTTAAAACTGTCCCAAAAGTAGTGTTGAAGTACGATTATTGTTCCTGAGGACAGGATGGCTGCGATTTGCCTTACAGAAGCCATTCTAATGTATGTATTCAGCGGCTTCGTTCAAGCACAAACTAGAGGGCCACCAGTCAAGCATGAGGCTAACGTATAGGCAATACGCTTTAAGCAGAAGCACACATGAAGCAAGTTTATGTGCCGAAAAGTGCACGGAATGTGACCAAAGCTCACAGGAAGCTCTCCCTGTATCTCACACAGGAACAGTGACTCATTATTTGTTTATACAACATGAAGTTGTAGAACAAAACTACTGTGAACAATGAGAACTGACACTGACAAAGAACCATTGACCAGAGAACTTTAAAAGTTAACAGCAAAAACAAATGAAAACAGGTTGAAAATGGGAAAAATATGAAGAGACATTTTACAGGGGGTAAGCAGGTCCATGAACAAGATGTTCCAATGCTCACATTGATAAGCCACAGAAATATACAGATATGATGCAATCCAAATGGAAGCAATCAACAGCATTCTTCATCGACACAGATATCATAACTCTAAATTTACATAAAAATCACAAAAAAAGATTCTAAAGGGATCAAAAAACTCTAGAAGGATGAAACATTGTTTTAAAAAGAATAAATTGTAGACATTAGATTCCTTGGTTTCACCATACATCATTAAGGCATGTATATCAACAGCAGGATACTGACATAAAAACCAGCACTGACCAATAGATCAGAATAGGGCACCTAGATAGCAGCTTAGGAATATATAGTCAACCAATATTTTCCAAGAGCACCAAAAATATGTAAAGCAGAAAGGAAACCTTACTGATCCATAGGCATAGTCGGTAGGGTATTTACATTCAGAAGGAGTTACACTGCTCACAAAACACTAACTCAAAATGTACTCAGAACTTAAGAGCAAGGCTTGAAAATCATAACACTTCTAAGAGAAAGCTAGAAGACACCTCGATGCTGGTCTTTTGTGTACAGTGTTTGTAGACAACACCAAAAGCACAGGCAAGAAAACAGTACCAAAAGGGAGTGTATCAATGTCAAACCTTCTACCCAGCACAGCAAGCGGCCAGAGAAAGAAACAGTAAACTACAAATGAAAGTAAATATTGCAAACCACACATGCAAAAAGGATTCGATAACTAAAACGTATAAGGAAATCATAAACCCAATAACCATAACCAATCACCTAATAAAAACGGAAGACAGAAGTGAACAGGTGACTACCAAAGACGACACTAAAATGAACAAGTGCCTAGAAAAGTCCTCAGCATCACTCATCTTGAGGGCAGAGCTAAGCAAACCACCAGGAAACACCTTCTCCCTCCTGTCAGGACAGTGAGTATTAGAAGGGGAAGAGGAGGAAATTGGTGAGGTGAGAGAAAGAAAGGCCCACACGCCACCGGTGGGAGTGGAAGCTCCCACGGCCATTCTGCAAAACAATACAGAGATTCCTCTCAAGAGTGACAAGGGAGCGAATTCCTCTGCTCATACATAGGGAGCAAAATGAAATAATTACATCAGAGAGCTATGGGCATCCCCACAGTCACTGCAGCAGTACCCATGATCGTCAAGATAGGGAAGCAACATTAGGTGACTAGGGTCTGGATGAGTGAGATGAACAAGACACAGATAGAGGAGAGAGAGAAGGTAAAGAGATGGCAGATAAGACAAACACATGATAAATAGATGATAGATCAATTAGATAAGTGATAGATAGATAGATAGATAGATAGATGAGTCAGCCTTAACAAACCTGAAAGACATGATATTAAGTGAAATGAACCACACTCAGAGATGCAAATGCTACGTTCAGCTTTCTTCTATGTAGGATATTTTATGAAGTCAACTGCAAAAAAATCATACATAGAAACAGAAGAGCATTGGTTACCACGGATGAAGTGAGAAAGAAGAGGGGAAATGCATTCAAAGGGTATGAACTTGCAGTCGAGTGGGATTAAAGTCTAAAGATCTAATCTACAGTCGGATTATTGTTAGGGTTTCGATCTGAAATGTCCTCTGAACATCTCAAGCATTGGGAATGTGGCTGGATCAGCCACTGCTAAGCTCATCACTAGATTAGTCAGTGGATGAATTCATCATGACTGACTGCTTCTGGAGGTGAAGTCCGCTGACAGTGGAGGGTTATTGGGGACATGACCAGAAAGATCCTGTTGCTGCCCCAGCGGCCCCTAGCTGTCTGCTTCTGTGCTGCCTTGTGGGTGAACATCTTTCCTCTGCCAGGCCGTGCTGCCATAGGGCTTCTCCCTTGGAGCCAGGCAACCATGAACTGAATTCACCAAAACTGTGAGACAACATAACTCTTTCTTCCTCTAAGTTGCAGGCATCAGTCACGTTCTGTCCTAGCCACAGACAGTGCCTGGCACAAGGTCACTTAGTAGTGCTGTCTGAAAGACCTTTACATCACTGTGACTCAATACTCAACATCCACAATTTTGAGGAGCAAAAGCTTATTTTAACTCACAGTTTCAGAAGGTCACCATGTGTTGATGGGCAGCTGCCATCAGCGCAAGGACACGGCAGAGGTGGGGCAGCTCCTCACGGCATAACAAACAGGAAGCCAACCCAAATCAAGTCCAAAAGGAAGACAGCAGAGTATGTATTCTTTCAGGTCCCGTCCCCGTGATCCACCCTTCATTTCACTATTTGTACCAAAGTATCATGGCATGGCTTAACGTACACAATTTTAAAAACATGCACAAAAAAAAATTTCAAAAAAGATGCTTGGCCTCAGACAAAATACAATTAAAATCCCCATGAGATATTGCGACACACCTGTCAAAAACTGGTAAAATGAAGGACGAGTGGCAGCACCCAATGCGGCTTATGCTGCAGAAGAACTGGGTTGCTCACACAGTGCTGGTGGAAACTGTACCATGGTACAGCCACTCGGGGCAGTGTTTATATTTCTTTAAAAGTTAATCCACAACTGTCACACTATCCAACAATTGTGCGCTAAGAACTTATAGGAAAAAAATGAAAATTCACTTATGCAAAAACTTGCACAAGATGTTTATGGCAGCTTTCTCCCCAATAAACCAATGCTGAGGCAACCCAAATGCTCTTCAGAAAGTAGCTTAGCTGTGGAAGGCCATAACAGCAATGACTGAGGAGTAACAATGGGTGCATTCTCACAACCCAGAGGAATCTCCACTTACGCACAATAAAGGAATGTCGTTGCAAAATGTGGGTGATTTCATTTCTACAGCACCCCTGAAAGAGGAAACTTACAGAAAGATGGTAGAGATTGATGGCTGTCAGGGACGCTGAGAAGGGGCAAGTGGCAGACGTTGTGTGGCTATCAAGAAGCAAAATGAGAGTCGGTGCAGGGGAGACACTGGGCCCAGCCTGCTATGCCACACCATGGCTGGGGCATCATATAACAACTGGACAGCAATTTACATGGAATGTCGTGCACTCCTTCTCAACACTGTCTCTGAATCAACAATTATGTCAAGATAACACTAATTGAAAACATTAAAAAGTACCTGTCCTAATCAAGAAGAAAATAACAGCGATTGACTATATTAGAAATGATAAGAGTTCACACTATCTGAAACAAACCAAATCCTTGAAAAGGTTAGGAAAATAGCATATATATATATATATATATATATATATATATATATATATATATATATTAAAGCTCTAGGTCACACTTAATCTTACTTTTCACTTTTCTACTTTTGATACAAATATCAGTGTAGAATCTCTACTCCACAGCTGGTGGGAATGCAATCTGGTAAAATATTATGGAAGGCAGTCTGGTGATTCCTTAGAAAGCTGAGAATAGACATTCTATTTGATCCAGCTCCTGGGCAGGTTCCCAAAAGAAATAAAGTCAACATACCAAAAAGACACATGCATATCCATGTTTGTAGCAGCACAATTCATAATAGCCAAATCCTGGAAACTACCTACCTGCCCATAAATAGAAGAATGGTTAAAGAAGATGTGAGACCTATACACAACAGAATACTATGCAGCCATAAGGAGATAGACATACGAAGCTTTTGAACAAAAATGGGGCCACCTTGATTCAATCATGCTCAGTGAAATGGAACAAACACAAAAGACCGACTATAGGCAGTGTCCCTCTGATGAAATTCCTAAGATATTGGCATAAAAAGACCCCAACATGACTGACAGTGTAGAAAGAGGGGCAATGAACATCTAGGAAAGGGGTGAGCCTCTGAAAAATGGGGAGAGGTTGGAAGGTTATTGATTGTCCAAACCCCATGTCTCTAAGGTATCATAGAATTTAGGATAAATTGAAAAAATAATAAATAAAATGGTAAGATATTAATCACTTAGAAAAAAATTTCAAAAATGGAGTTAGAGGGCCAAGAAGGGGAAGGAAAAGGACTGTATTGTTAACGTGACATAAACGTGTGCAAAACACCCAAGCTTGATGTGTATTTCATAGAAACACTAAGAAAATGAGAGAAAAACCTATAGACTATTGCTATGATATGATGTTCCACCAAAATGTATGGTGACATGGATTGTCCTATTGTGAGTGTAAAAGAGATATAACCAAACAGGACCTCAAGGGATAACTAGGTCACGAATGGGTCAATGGATTTACAGATTAATAGGTTAGCTTGAGGGTGGCTCTGTTTAAAAAGCCAGCTTGGTGCTCCCTCTTGAATAGACCCCTCTACTTAGGATGCCCCGGGCATCCTCAGACCTCTTTAATGAGCCCCCGTCATCAAGAAAGACTCCCAGAAGATATGGCCCCTCCACATCAAACTTCGTAGATTTTAAACTCTAAGAACTAACTTTCTGTTCTTTAACATTATGCATCCAGAAAGCAGATGAACATAATTACCATTGAGAAATCCTGTCGGAAGCCCACTGAAAACACCCAAGACCACGTGCATCTGGACAGGAAAGAGGTGGGGGTAGGAGGTTTCAGCCCCTCCACAGGGTCAGCTATAGCCCCTTAGAACCTCATCGCCACCAGGCACAAACACTGGCCATGTGTTCCTAGATCTTTCCGCTGTTCAGAGGAAAGAAGAAACGTGAGTTGTTAATAAAGCACCATTAAAGTGTCCTTGCATTGCTTTGTAGATTGATGACAACAGCACCATCAGCAACAGAAAAATCAAGCAGCAGCCACAGCCGCAACTACAACATCAGCAACGAGGTAGTGTGTCAGGAAGATAAAACACATTTACACACTCAACCCCCGGGGGCCAATACTTGGCAAACCCTTATTGATACAGATACACGATGTTACTTTTCTCTGTGCATTTCCATAATTCCATCACCAAAGGAACAGGAATAAATCCCATCAGCACCACCCCCAACTGTCACAGCCTAATGGCTTCCTCTCTGAACATACGACAGGTCAGTCATCACCAGGGGCAATGCGTCACCTTCTGTCAGACTGCACCTGGAGCAGGAACAGCTCTGCTCAAGATTTATTAGGCATCTCTGTGCCAGGATGCTGTTGGGAACTTCCACATGTGCGATGCTGCTTGGTCTCCCATAAATCCTCTGTGAAACATAGCACCACCCCAGGCATTAACCCCAAAGGAAATGGAGCCACTGGCAAGATCTAAGCCTTTGCTAAAGACACGGAGTTAGGAAAGGCCAGCCGGGACGCTAACTACAGAGACAAATTGTGCTGCTGCTTCTTTTTTTGTTCTCCAGCTACACCTCCACAGGAGGTTACCATTATTGTAGACTTGGTTCTTTGTAAAGATGAATAAGATTGATAAAGCATTAGTCAAACTAACCAAAACAAAAAAGTAAAAGACCCAAATCAATATAACTAGAGATGAAAAGGGAAATACTATACAATACACCCCTGAAACACACAGAATTGTTACGGACTATCTTGAAAACCTATATGCCAATAAACTGGGGACAGTGGAAGGAAGGATACATTCCTAGACACATGTGGCCTATCAAAATTGACCCAAGAGGTTATAAACTGAAACAACCCAAGAGATTACAGTAGAAACATAAAACTTCCCTACAGGGAAAAGACTGCTGAATTTTATCAGACTTTCAAAAAAGAAGAAGAGCAATTCTCCTCAGATCATTCTGTAAGATGAGAAGGATAGAATGCTTGCAAACTCAACCTATGGGGCAAACATCACCTTGATACCAAGACTGGACAAGGACACAATGACAACCAAAAGAAAACTAAAAATGCCCTGAGTTCGATTTCCCAGCACCACATAAGCCAGGTGTGGTGGTGCACGCCTGTGATACCAGCACTTGGGAGATTGAGGCAGGAGGATTGCTGTGAAGTCAAGCCCAGCCTAGGCTACACAGTGAATTCAGGAACAGGCTGAACTACAGATTGAGACCCTGTCTCAAAAAAACCCCTACAAACCAATACCCTTGATGAACATACATGCAAAATCCTTAATAAAATAAAATACTCAAGCATCACATTAAAAAAGATTATGCACATTGCCCAAGTTGGCTTTACTTAGAATGCAAGGATGATTCGATATATGTAAATTAATAAATGAAATATATTCACATTAATAAATAGAATCAATGGTAAAACTCATATAAATGTCTCAATTAAACTAAAAATAGGCTTCAAAAAGTGAAGATCCTTTCATGACAAAAGACCTGAAGAAACTAGACATAACAGAATTATACTTTAATGTGATAAAGATTCCATATGACAAGCTCTTAGCCAGCATTGTATTGAATAAGGGAAAACTGAAAGCATTTCTTCTAAAATAAGGAATGAGACAAGGAGATCCACAATCACTAACCCCATTCAATACAACATTTGAAATTTTAGCCAGAGCAATCACACAGGAGAAAGCAATAAAAAAGATAAAAGTAGGAAGGAAAGAAGTCAAATTGTCCTTACGTGCAAACAATATGCCCTTATAATTAAAATATCCTAAAGACTACGTCAAAACTTTTTATATTTGATAAGCAAATTCAGCAAAGTAGTAAGATTCAAAACTAACATTAAAAGGACTCAATAGAACAAAAAGAAAATGACTCAACAGTTTTTCTATACACCACTCAGAGCTAGTTGAGAAAGAAATCAGGAAAACAATTCCATTCCCGGTATCATTAGAAAAATAAAATACTTAGAAGGAGATAAAAGATTTGTACAACAAAAATTGTAGAAGATGAAGAAAGATGGTGAAATAACTTAAGATAACTGCCATGTTCATAGATGGGCTAGGTTCAGAGTGTTCAAACAGCCAAATGCTGAAAGCAACCTTCAGATTCAACCCAATTCCCACTGAAATACCAATAACACTCTTCACAGATGCAGAAAAATCAATCCCAAGTCTTATCCAGAAACACCAAATGCAGACAATTAACCAAAGCAACCCTGAGCAAAAACAACAATGAGGGAGGCATCACAATATTTGATTTTAAATTATCCTACAAAGCCATAGTAACAAAAACAGCATGGGACTGGTACAAA
Source organism: Ctenodactylus gundi (assembly GCA_004027205.1). Lineage (NCBI taxonomy): Eukaryota > Metazoa > Chordata > Mammalia > Rodentia > Ctenodactylidae > Ctenodactylus > Ctenodactylus gundi. The sequence goes on from PVKB01001611.1 coordinate 227,896, forward strand.
AATAGATGTGTAGACCAACAGAATGGAATGGAGGATGCAGAACCAAGCCTGTGCAACCACCACCAGCTGACTCTTGACAAAGAAGCCAAAAACATATAAGGAAACGACAGAATCTAACAAATGGCACTAAAGAAGATCACAGTTAGCACGTTCTCCCTCACCTTGTGCAAACATAAATTCAAAATAAAAAGATCTAAGTATAGGGCCCGAAGCTCGTTGAAGAAAACACATGAAAAACACTTCGGCACAGCAACGGCTAGGCTATCTGAGCAGGACTCCAATGCCACAGGAGTTAGCAGCAAAAGTTGATAAATGGTACCATATCACATTAAGAGCTTTTCCCACAGCAAAGGTAGTAATTAATAGAGGGGAAAAAAAACCAGCAAGCTGAGTGAGAAAAAAATATTTGCACATTATTCTCTGACAGAAGATTAGCATCTAGAAAACACAAAGAACTCACGCTGGCCATGCAGTGCACACCAGTAATCCCAGCACTTGGGAGGATGGCCGTTCTAGACCAGCCTCAGCTGCATAGTGAGTTCAGGACCAGCTTGAAAAGGGGACTCCTCTTAGGAAGAAGACGGCTATTAGACCAGAGGAAGGGGTGCAGAGGCCTAAGTGAGGTTCAAAGGAGAAAGGCTTATGATCAAACTGCTATTTGTGTATATGAAGATACCACATTTAAACCCAATTTTTAAAAAAATTACAAAGCACTAATAAAAATATATTTGAAAAATTAGCTATCTTTGAACTCTTGCTTCTTAGAAACACAATCCTCCTGAATCTCACTCACTTCAGGGATCAGTCACCATCACGTACTTCACACGCTTTACAGACAGAACACGTCGCAAGGAGGAAGCTTCAGTGAGATGGGCCCACTGGGTCCCTGTTCCAACTGAAAAGAACGTGTAACCTACATTAGTCATTCTCATTTATTTCATTTGAAGTTTCTGTCAGGTTTTGAATCTATAAACGATACATGATATAGAGAATCCCGTTTGATCTCTGCAGGTTATATTCAATGCACTTGCCATCATTTCCATACTAAAAAATTAGCAAACGAACATCCAGAGTTACGAGAGCCAAGCTCACACAGCAAGTAAGGTAGGCAAGTATTCAACAACAGTTTGAATATTTTACATGGGAAAGCCCATCAACTGTCTTAGCTCCATCTCTTTTTAGCCACACTCTTTTTAAAACAGCATACCGAAGGGAGCACTTAGCACAAGCCCTTGGGGGACAAGCACCTGGTAAGAGGAGACAGATAACGAGCTGGAGTGCGGCAGACAGAGGAGCCAAAGCCAAGAGGCGGAGTCTACAAACTGTGAAGATACTTCTGGACAGTCGAGATTTTCTCAGGACTCCATTTTGGAAACAAATGTACCATCTTTCATTGACTTTCACCCGGAAGAGTGACACTAAACTAAGGCCTTTCGTGATGCAGCAGCGATGGCAGTATTTCCTTGAAGACTTCTAGTCCTAATCTTCAGAACCCATTCACGTGTTAAGCCAAAGAAAATCAAAAGCAGACTGAACTAAGGCTGGTCTGGAGTTTATTCTGGTTCACCAGCAGTGCACCCGATATGACCGCAAGGGTCTTAATAAACCAGAGAAGAGGCAAAAAACAAACAAACAACAACAACAAAAACAGTGGTACTAATGTCATGTGAAACAGATTCCTGACTTCGGTGGGGCCACCAGCCCAGGGATGTGGCAAGCTCTGGAACTTGGAAAATGAGAAGACAGGTCCCTCCAGTGCCTCCACAGAGGTATATTGCCCTGCCAACATCCTGATGACAGCTTAGTGAAACAATAATTCAGTTTTCTGTCTTCCAGAATTCTGAGATAATAACTTTATGTTGTGAATCCACTCTGGTTGTGGAAATTTGCTACAGCAGTGATAATAAGCTGACATATGTAGGGTTTCAATTTTCTCACTCATGTCAAAACTAAGAGGAATGATTATTCTCAAGTTAACAACACACACCCCATGAGTCGGAGAGGCAATATAATCTGTCCATATATCTGTCCAGATATTCACTATAATTTGTACCTTGAATCTCCCTCAAAGGCCACATGTTGACAGCTTTGCCACAAGCCTACGGCACTGGTGGGAGGTGGTGAGCTTTTAGAAAGTGAAGTCTAGTGAACATATATTAAGTCACCATGGTCATGCTGTTGCAGGAGATTTTGGAATCCTAATCTCCTATTTTCTCTCTCAGTGCTTCCCCTTTGACATGAGATGGCCAGTCTTCTTTTGCCACACACACACACCATGAGATACCATGCCACCATAGCCAATTATAAGTTGCATCAGTCATTTTTTTTTCTGTCATGAGGACACAATGCCAAACACCCACAACTTAAAGGAAGAAAGGTCTACTTGGGCTCCAACTCCAAGATGTTCAGTCCAATGTCAGCTGGATTTCGAGGCAGAAAGGTCATGGCAGAGGGTCAGCTGCTTTCTTTAGGTTATCCAGGAAGCAGCAAAGAAGAGCCTGGAAGAGGAATACACTGTCCCTAGCCACTCCTGTTCCTGGCCTCCAGCTAGGTGCCATTCCCAGGCAGGCCCCTCCTCCAGCAAGGCCCCTCCTCCCAACCGCATAGTCAGCACTGAATTCAGCAATGGCTGAACCCACGGAGGAGAATATCACCCCCATGGTCCAAACACCTTTCAGATACAGGAGACTTTGGGGGGGGGGGGGGACACCTGAGATCTAACCACAACATAAGTTGATTTATCTCAAGTATTTGTCACAGCAATAGAGAGCTGACTGACATACTCAATGTTTAGTGACTAAAATGCAGGAACTATTTGTCTAAACCTACCTGGCAGGAAGTCTGAAGATTAAAATGAGAGACTGCTTGTCTAAAATCAAGGTTATTTTAGGGACAGTGAAGCCCTACCCTTTCGTGTCAATAATTTAAATCTTATTTCTCGTATTTTTTAATCACCAGCATCCAGGCTGACTCTTGCTCAGGTCACCACTTTCTACTGCCAACACCGTGTTATTATCTCCTCTGCCTTCTCAAAGCTCCCTGAAAAGAGGAACGCCACCTTGTGCTTCTTCTGCATCTTTTGAGCTCTCAGAGCTGGTCCAGGAGAGAGGAGCAGCAAAGAAGAATCTGTTCTCAACTAACTGTAGCAACTTCAATCACCAGCAGTAGCTGGAGGTTCTGGGGTTCTCTGTATCTGCAGCAGCTGGCATAGTGTGCCACAGTGTCAGAGGAGTGAATGAATGAATGAGTGAATGAGTGAGGGAATGTCCAGTAGCAGAGTCCCTCCAGGAACTCCGGGTCTGTACAATCCAACACCAACAGACAGTAACTCAAAATTACACACACGTTTTCATAAACTCATAAAACTAGAGGAGATCGCCTATGAGAGTACAGACACCTGTGCCATTTTGCATCCTTTCATTTCCGTATATTATGAAACCACTCTCCTAGTGCAGGGATACTTAACATGACTTTAAATATGAACCATTGTCCTGAGAAAGTCAAAACCTCTACTCTAGAGTGAGAGTTCCTAAGTTTCAATGCCAAAGAGATAAATGTGAGCTGGTAACATTTTTCTTTCTCTGTCTCTTTCCTCACCAGTAAGCTACCTGCCACAGCCCCACAGAACCGCGGCCAAGTGGGAACAGCAAGCTCATATGAAGGAAGGGCAGCACCAGACTTTCATCTCACAGAGCAGAGTCTCTGCTGCCATTACCTAAAACATGACTAAAGCAGGCACGTCCCCTCACTGTGATCCCCTCTGTCCTCTAACCTCACAGCTAGGATCAAGCTGGGGTAGGGGCTGACAGGGTGAGCAAGGCACAGAAATGGCTCCGCTGTGCTGCTCAGTACTTGGTCATAAAAAGCAGCAGACTCGGCAGAGCATGGTTACACAGGCCTGCAACCCCATCACCCCGGGAGGCTAAGGCAGGAGGACTGCAAGTTTCCAACACCATTTTTTTAAACTGGCAGATTCAAGACGGTGAGGCTCTGCTATCACGCAGTGGTGTCTATATGAATGAGGAAAAGAATCACTCTCTCTCTTTCCTGAGGTGATGAAGAATTGCCATTATGAGAATGATCTCAGAGACTCTCATTCCTAGCAGTGTGTCCCAAGTCAATCACCTAACGTGTTTCCAATCTGCTTCCTCATATATAAATGGACAGAGTAATTATAGTAATGCACTTCCTAGTCCTGTCATGAAGATTAAGCGATTGAAACAGGAAGTCTTTATAATGCCTGGAAAATACTGAGTCTAACTGAAGCTTTCTCTGCAACAATGAAAGTGAAGTAGACACCCTCACAGGAAGGCTCCTTAGGTGCCTCCCCTTACTCCTGTCCTGTAGCAACGGAATTAGGACACTCCATCAGCTCATCCGGGTGAACTAAGGGAGTGTCTCTGCTGCTGCATCAGGGATGACAAGGAAGTTCAGCACACACTTGGTTTCAGTAAAGGTCACCAGAAAGCTTGTGTGTGCAATTTTACACTGGGGTCTGGTCTATGTGAACCCCAGGAGGAGGCAGAGTAAGAAACGTTGGCCAAGAAGACGTAAATTCCAATTCCCAAGGACACAGTCTTACAGAGAACCAGTTTCCTCATACGCAAAGCAAATACTGAAATATGAATGTGTAAGAGAATTTTAATTTTGAAGAACAGAAAAAAACTGGCACATGACAGAGATTCAGCAAAGGGCAGTCACTTCCGGGAATACCCACGAAGCATGCTCACGCATGGGCACACCTCTCCATTTGATAATCAAACAGCTTGTATGCCTCCCCTGGCCCACAACCTGGCCACCACGCCAAACTGTGGGCTCACTCAAGAATATCTGTTAACTCGGTTAAGAACTCAGAACTTGGGTTGAGCTTCCTCTGGCTGCAGAAGGGGACTTTCTGCTACATCATGTCCCCCAACGGTTCGAGTATCATATAGCTTAACACCCAAGAGTTTCTCAAGGAGGTTCTGCAAAGCCTACTCAGAGCACTGGTGGCCTTGTTGGGCTCATGCAAACAATGAAACACCACAGCAGCTTCTATGTAATTCAGTCATTGGCTTTCCTTCCCTAAAAAGAAACTGTCATGGTCTAAGATTTAATGATAGTCTTCTGAAAGGGAACTGCATGAGGATTTTTAAGTACGCAGAGTGATGGAAAAGTTGCTCTAATGGTCAGACATGGAAAATATAAACTCACCTCCCTCCGTCCTTATGAAGAAATGCTGCTTAATCATGCCCAAGCTCATTGTCCCATAATCCCTCTCACAGTGGGGATTGGGCACTATCTGGAAACACAGTCTCATGTAGCAGGTCCCAGCCTGACACTGAAGAACACAGCGATGCTGAAGCTAGCTGCCCTGGCGAGAAGTCCCGCTAAAAAGAGAGGCCTTAGTGCTCCAAAGCTTATGGGGGTGAAAGACCCAGGAAAAAATTTATATATGTGTATATTCCAAGACTGATTCATCTGTTCTGACAGTATCCACCCACAACTGTAAGACCACAAACCATGCTCTTGGGTGTTATTGGCATCAACAACAAATAGATATTTTTGTATTTTTGAGGAAAGGCCACTCTGGTATTTCAACAGAACCTTTCTGGATACTTAAATATTGTTAAATCATAACAGTTATAGGAATTGATTCAGATTCCACGCATGCTTACCGTGATGACCTCCTCAGTCCTCAGCACCCTGCCATTTTTGCTGACCTACAGAGGCCCGTGTGGTTTGTATTGTAAATCATCTGATCAGTATCCATCATCTGTTCCTTCTTTACAAAGCAAATCCAGGTCTCACAGAAAACATAATAGCTTATTTTAAAAGACTCACCCCAACCTACCTGACTCCTCTGCAGTTAAGACTAATGAGAATGAAGCATGCTTTATGAGCCATGATCTATCTATACCATCCCTGAATTTGTCTTCTGACTTGACATGGAGAGTACAACAGTGCACATTAAAACGACTGTCTTTTACTTTGCAAAATGAAAGTCATGTGCCTTCTGGTAGGCCAGAAAGATGAAAGAAGGTTAGATTCCTTGGGGTTCTTGGTAACAATTTATCTTGCCTTGCTTCTGGATTTCTGGTGGCAGCTGGTGAAATTTAAGGAGGATTACTTTATGTCTGATTATCTGAAGCCAAACGTAACTCTGCAAAATGAGTCTTGAACCCCCCTGGGCCATATTCTCTGTAGTTGAAATTTCAGGTGGAGTGACACGGGAAGTCTGACTTCCTTTGCTTCCTTTTTTCTATTTTTTTTTTTCTGGCAGTGGGAAACTTAGATATTCTTTTCATGAAAGGTATTAAAAGCTAAGATTCCAAGTTGGGCCTTTATGTAGAATTTACGTTGATCTTTGTACACCAAAGATTAAGATTACTTAATAAAAGTGAGCAATTTACTTCATGCAACTGAACTTAGGCTAACATCATGGCATTCTCCAAAAAGTGACAGAAACCCTTCTGGCTTAACTCTGTACATAACACTCCTCATGTGAAACTTGGGGGAAATTGGAGGCCTAGGAGAAACTGCAAAACCCTGTGTCTTCTAAACTACCTGCACACTCTGTCATTATTTCTATTTTTACATCTGGGGCAATTTGGCATTCATACGAATAGATGTAATTTTTAATTTTTATTTAAAATCCTGAATTATAAAATATCATACCATAAAGAAATGTTTTTGCAAAATTCTAAGGTTCAATAGTTCCTAAATAGGTAGGCTACCATCTTTAACTGTGAGGCATCACCTTAAATTCTTTATAGGAAAATGACATTTTTCTAGCTATCATTTCCAAAGTATCTTAAAAATCTAAGCAAAATTCTTCTTTCCACAAAAGAAAAGATTGCTTGGGAATATTAACTAGTGTTCTTTCCTAAATTTCTGAAACTGCAAGACCTCAACAAGAAAGGAATGAAGAGCAGCTCTGGCTCTGGTCCCTAGAGTGACGTCCCACGCATTATGCCCAGGCCATCCGCAGGACCCCTCACCAACAGCGGGAACTACTGTCAACAGCAAAAACTAGGGTCATCTCCACTTAAAAATATACATACACTTAATAAAAAGTAAATAATTTCCCTCCTGTCCTATAACTTGTAGATTCCAGTAGAGATTGAAACTCAAGAAATCTGGTTTTAAATGTATGCTTCTAATCGCTATACATCATGAGCCAAAGAACCAATGTATGTCATCTCTTTGTTTTAATTATCCAGAAGCTGAAAAGCAAAACAGTTGGGTTGTTTGCTCAATGTGTCACAGCTGGTTAACGGGGCAATTAGAGATAAAACTCACGTCTTTACATGCGTAGGTGTTTTCTACAACATGAAGATGATTTTGAAGCCTCTGAGCTGAAGATGAGGAAGCTATGCATCCCATTGTGGCTTTCATTCTCCTCATTTTTCTGTGATGACGACTGCATATCCATTCTCTCCCCCAGTTCACTTCATTTGCTTGGCAAAGACTGGCCAAAGGCAAATAGAAATAAATCACCCTTGCTTTAAAACTATCTACAAAGCTGCAAAGTCTCCCAGGGACTTCTCTCTCTGGCCACAAAGCAGGACAAAAAAAGCTGCAGTTACCTTGTACCACCTTAAATAACTAAACCCAACAGGATTAAGTGTATGAAAGAAGAGATATTAAACATTAGACGAGAGGCAGAAGAGGACTGCCATCCCCGAGGTATGGGAACAAGTGAGGCGAAGATGGGCACCCTGGTTCACCGATGAGAGACTTTCACGTGTCCATCACCGGGACGGATGCCACATACCTCTAAGTGCCTCAAGTCATGGAGGAGCCAAGTGCAAAGGGGCAAGGGGGCCTGGAACTTGCAGAACATCATAAACAATAAATCTCCTTGCATAATCATACCAGAAAAAAAGCCCTGGGGGGAAGAAGCACCTGGAATCCCTACAGGAGTTCCCTTAGGGGTTGGGGCTGAGGACCAAGCACTGCATTTGTGTGCAGAAACTACTAAGCTTGGGTGGAGATGGGAGAGGCCTGCAGCTTCACAAGGCTTTCGGATCTGAAAGTATTTGAGTTTGAAAGACTTTTTCAGTGAGTACTGAATTCCTAGCAAACCCCCACACACCTTCAAGGCCTTGAGCTGCTTCTCTATTGTCTCTTGAAAGTTACAGTTTCTGCTGAACTGTTAACCGTGGTGTGCTGACTTGAGTGGATTAAGAAATGCCTAGGTGATTTGCAAACCAGAGATTGCACCATGTCTATGGATGACTGACATCCAGGCTGACAAACTGTGGAGAACGGACCACCCCAAAGTGTGTGGTACCAATCAACAGACTGTGCCCTGGAATGAAATAAAAAAGGAATGAAGAAGGAGAGAAGGAGGTGTGCCCATTTTGAAGCACTCTAGACTTCCTGGGCAAGCGAGCTCCTTGCTGCCATGGCCTTGGACACTGTCCAGAGCTCGACTTCCTCATCTCTACACTGCAGACTCACACCCTGGTCCTCCATGGAGACTTTAGGCCTTTCATCCTGAACTGGTGCAGCATCCTGAGTCCCCTGTTCTGTAGCCTCTATCTCCTCAGGATGAGCAGCAGCCAAATCTTCTGGCTCTCTAGTGCACACATTGGTGCTATGGACTCTTCAGCCTCTGATCCTATCAGCTACCTAACAAATACCTTTGTATAATTACACATATACCTTCCATCATTTGTGTTTCTGTACAAAATCCTTACTAATGAAGTTTGTACTAAAAGATTACTTCACATGCCAGAGGGTAGAGTGTTCAGAGAGTACCACATTAGAAGTGAAATTAATAGACATTAGAAACCACTTGGAAGTACTTCAATAAAGCTTAAAAATAAGCCTCAATATGAAAAATAATGAATCCAAGTAACTTATTTTTATCCTAGCATGAAACCTAATAATATTAAGACTGCAGCCTTGTAACAAGTAACAACATAAAATGTACAATACTGGCAGTCAGTTAGAAAAGATAATGAGTAGGTGTGCAAAGAAACGTGAATAGTATAAAATAGTATAAAAATCAATAAAAGACAAAAATGATACAGATGATAAAATTTGCAAACAGAAATGATAACAGTTATTCTAGAACCCTGGGTTTAATCCTGAACACTAATAATAATTAAGAATATATTTTATAAACCCAAGAAGACAAAAGTAATTTTACATAAGATAAGCAGAAAGTAAGTACGATATGAAAAGGTCAAAATTGAATTTCTTGATATAAAAAATACAGTGATTGACACTTTAAAACATAGCAGATGGTATTAGTAACACATCAGAGATTGTAAAATAAAGACTTTTAAAGATAAATCATTTTGCAGTGAAATTTATCCAAATTAAAGCACAAAGAAAATGAGAAGCAAATATTATTTTAAAAATTGGAAGAACATCAGTGAGCTGTAAAATATTAATAAACTTATCATAAATGGAGTCCCAGGACAAAAAGGAAGCAGGTGGTAAGGTCAACATAATTTGTTTGAATACACAGAGACCAAAATTTTCTCAAATTCAATGAAGTTCATAAATCCCACAGATTCAAGAACTCAGCAAAATTCAATCAAAAACAATATAAAGGAAATTAGAGCAAGACACAGCAATCTCATATGGCCAATTTTAATAGTTAATAAAAACTTAAAACACACACATGAACCACATACACAAAGACACACACAAAAAGATGGACACAAACAGCTGTGTTGCAGAGATCGTAAATATAGAAGGAAAAAAAACCACAAAGATCAGAAAAACTGGCCAGATTTTTACCCAGAAACTGTAAAGTTCAAGAGATAATAGAGAAAGAGCTCAAGGCCTTGAAGGTGAGGGGGCTTCACCAGGAATTCAGTAATCACTGAAAAAGTCTTTCAAAATTAAATACTTTCTGATCAGCAAACACTAAAGGAATCCATGGTCACCAGATTTGTCCTGTAAGGTTGTCTCAAGACCACTTGGTTCATTACGGACTGCCGTGAAATATTAAGGCATGTTCTTTGGATACAAAACGATATGTCATATGGAAACTTATATCTGCACCAAGACATAAACACCCACAGAGATGGTATGTGCATTTTTTCTCCTGGAAGCAGCCTGTATGTCCATCAGAGGATAGATAGATAGAGGAAATGTGATATATGGACACAACAGAGAGAATATTATCCCTCCCTAAAGAAAGATAAATTTGAAGCACTCGTAAGAAAGTGAATGTACTTGGTGATCATAACGCATAACAAAGTAAACCAGGCACAGAAGGATAAGTAGTTCACAGTTTCACTCATAAGAGAAACGTAGAATATAGTGACAAAATGAGCAAAACGAAAGAAAGAAAACAGAAAATAGGACGGTGGGCTTTTCAGAGATGCAAAGGGACCTGAGGATGGGGGAACTGGGGAACGGGGTGGGGCGGAAAAGGGGCAGTTATAAAGATGATCAAAATGGGATGTGTATATATGCCAGTTTCCCAAGCTGTGTGTAATCAATATGTCAAGAATTACATACTGCAAACATATGCAAATAAAAGAAAATTCATTATGAGAAAATATGCATTGTAAAACAACAGTATAGGTAGAAGTAAAATGTACGAAAGCCAGAGAACACGGAGGAAGGGCGGTGTGCTGGCGCGCCCTTCTCACACTGCAAGGGAAGCATCAGGATGTTCCTGGCCAGCGTATAGTGCCAACAATGAGAAGAGAGCTGCCCGACCAAGCAATAATTCATAAGCCAATGATGAAAATAAAATGAAATAAGGGTGTGTTCTTAACAGGCGAGAAGAAATAGAAAACAAACAAGGAAGAGAATAAATGCAAACCAAAGAGTGAAATGGTAACTTAAACTCAACGCTACTGGGTTTCTCGTTTTGGTTTACTCTCAGAGCCTCTGCTGTGACGTAATTTCTCTCCACACCACCTGCTGCTACTGCTGTTATTATTAATGTTGTTATCTGTACTGATTCTTGTCTTGTGCTAGTTTGTTTCTACACAACTGACATGTTAAGACTTTTTCATGCGTGCTGCTACTGTCTTGAATTGAGTATGGTTATTCTGTCTCTTATTAGAAAATTGAGGCACGAGGTAGTTGATCAACTTACTCAGGTGCCTAGGGCAAATGGTAGAGTTAGTATTCACATACAGTTTGACTTCAAAACACAGATTCCTATGTTTATTATTTCTTATTTCAGACATCAAGACTTTTTATCGCTAGAGGAGTTATTAACTTCCTTAGATTGAAAAAACAACAACCACATCAAGAATAACAAAGCAGGTTAAAAAATAACTCACAAGTTAGAAAATTTGAGTTACATGCCCTACATCACAGCTGCTAATGGAAGCTCTTAGTTTTAAGCGCTTAATAAACATTTGTTCAACCAAACTGTTTCGAAATGGAACATCTACAGAGGTCCATTAACAAAGTCATTGCATTGTCAAGAGGCTTTTTCACCAAGCAGTGCTGGGTTGAGTATGTAATGTTTTGTGCTTAGTATTGGTATTGTGAAATTAACCAGAGCGGAAGGATTCACTGCACAGAAACTGACCTGTGTTATAAATCTTCTTTTTAAATGCTGGTATTGAAACCTCTATCAGCACACCACTGCTCTCTACTTCTCCATCACCACCACCACTGCATTCTTCCAAACAAAAGAAATTGGAAACCCAAACAGAATAAACAAGTAGACAATATGGAACAAACCTAAGAAAACCACAGTTGTGCCTTCAGGGAAAAAAACAAAACAAAACAAAACAAAACACATTTCCTTGCTCAAGGAACTCTCCATAAAGAAAATGATATAAATCCAGCTCCGGGGATAATTCTCCTACAAGCCGAGAGAAGAATGACCTCCACAAAGCGTGTGCCTTTCTTATATAGACTTGGGTGTCAGAACCAAATGGCCATACCTTCACTCTTTGCCTTTCTTTCTTTGCTTATATTAAATCACATCAAAACAATAGAGCCAATAGCAATAATGGTTTTTCTGTCAACTTAAAATTATCTAAACTGCATGGACTTCAGTTTTTTACTGCAAACAGAGCCATAATTTATCCTCTGGGGTTGACATAGAAATCAAAATAAACGTGTATGGCGAAATTGGACTTCCGTAAATGGTGAATATTACTACTACTCTTGCTATCCCCACCTATCAGCTTCAATATGCTCAGAAACAAATGTCTGTGTCCATAAAACTCGGTCCCTTCAGGAACTCGAATCAGTAGGCACAATCAGCTTAGCTGGAGTTGCTATATATAAAAATATTAGAATGGTTAAGCCTCTGCAGAAATGACGAGTGCCTGCCCAGCCTTCTCCCCCTTCTGCTGTCCTCGTTCCTACTTATTGAGCCAATCCACAGGGAGGTTCTAATTTGAGTATGTGGTGGTCCTGTGTCAACACTGCTTGCAGAAAGCGGCCTGTACCAGGGTCTATGCTACCCAGAAAAGCATCATCCACAGGTAAATCAATAGCTCTTCATTCAAAGATGCTGGCACAGGGTGCTGGTTCAACAGACATGGGTTCTCCTCCTTTTATACGCCAGGTTGCCTTTGATTTTCTCCGCCTTTGTGATGCTTGATTAAATGAGCTTGGGCAAAAGCAGGCCGCCAAGCAACTCTCACAGCTTGAAATGAAATGGGTAATTTAAAACTTCAGAGCAGAAAATCTACCGCCGAGTATCACACTGCGACAGGGGTCTGTGCAGAGATGATTTTTCTAATTGGCAAGACCAGAACCCACCACTGGATCCAAGCGGTGGCCGGGTGCAGGCAGCATCAGGCAGCAAACGCAGCCCACCTGCCTGGTGTTTGCATGGAGGGATCAAAAGCCTGAAATGAAGGCACAGGTGGGATCCACCTGCTCCGGCTCTGATCTCAGTCAGACCCGGTTGTACAAGTTGGATCTGCCACTTAACGGCGGTGCGCGACCTTGAGCAATTCGTTTCGCCTCTCTGCGTGCAGGTTTTCCCACCTGAAAAATCAATTATGAAGAACAATGAAAGGATATGCACTCAGCACTGGCACTGAGCGTGCGACACTGCGGGCGACACTGCGGGCAACACTGCGGGCACCACTTCCTTATAAAGCTATCACTGTAGTTATTATTGTAAGCACGGCATTCAATGATTGCCCATGGAAGCTAGACACAGAAAGGCACAGAAGGTCCTTGAAGAGTTTCATAATCCACTGTGGAATTTTGGACCTCTAATCCTGGTCCACCAGCAATCCATGACATCAATGTATCTGCACATGATTTAATTCTAAAATATATACAGAGTGATAGATACACGATAAGAAAACTCCTTCACAAGTAGGTGGGCCCTTGTTGCCACTTTCTGATAATCCATGAACACCAACGAGAACATTCTCATCCTCAATCTCAGACTGCAATGGAATTTGCAAGCCAATCTACGATGGGGTCACTCTAGGTAGCTGATACGCACCCTCCCAGTCTACCTGTGCCATATGCCTAACGACGGTAGCTGCCTTCTGCAGTGCTCCTGAGAGAACTATGAAGTTCAAAACAAGATGGATGTTAGCAGATACATACAGCTCACAAAGAAGACTGGAGATGCAAGTTCACGCCTATATAAACCTCAGCTATCTTTAAAATTGGGGTCGACTCATGCATAATAGCAACCAGTCGAAATGTCACCAGGGCACAGTAATTCACGTGACATTCCCAAAGACTTTTAAAAGTCATGCTAGTCAGAGTAAGAGAGAGACAGTACGGGCTCCTCATCCATCGCACCCTGGCTGCTCAGTTATGGACAATCGTCAGTGGACCAAATCTGAGGATGAGGGCCAAGACGGTGTCTGAGGACCAAGGGAGCAATGAATAAACAGTCCCTGCCCTCAAGAGGCCCACAGTCTAGCAGAGAAGAAAACCACAAACACTAACCATAATCACAAGGCAGCACTCAAGGCTTCCAAGAGGAGAGATAAAAGGTAAGACTGAGCCAGAGCGGGGAGACAGGACTTCAGCAGGGGCGAGTTGGCCGAGGTAGAAGTGCATCAGAAGCTAAAGTCACTAAGAAGTAGCCCAAAAGAGAAGAGACTCTGTTTCAAAGAACAGCTATATGAACCAAGAGCTCAACACCAAAATGGACAGCAGAACAGGTGAAGCAAAAAGTGGTACCTTGAACATCACCAATTTTCTTCATGGCCTTAGCAGCATGCGTCCCCCAAGGAGCAAGACAGGAGGTGTGAAAATGCCTGTATCCCCAGGGAGTCACAGTGTTGGAAGCTTTGAACCAGGATGATGGGCACCTTGGCAAAGAGGCTCTGAAATAGCATTCTGTGTGTGCTGAAATTCCTGTGCATGAGTTTACACGGCTTTGCTCAGGGTCTGGCCTACTTTAGAAGTGTAATCAACACTGGTGAAGCTGACTTGCCACCTTGGCTCGTCCTTACAGAATGGGCAGGACTTGCCTAGGCTGGGAAGATGGAATGGGATCAGAAGTGGAGGGAAAGCATGGGACAGCACAGAGGAGTGCAATCTGAAGCACCCGTGTCAGGATGTGGTGCCGGAGAGCCGAGTTTGGTGGCACACAGGATGGGGAAATGAGGAACTGTAAATAGACACTTTATTGCTAGTTACTCTAGCATTTGTCACTACACACTGCCGATAGATGGCCCAAGCTATCTTCTACTGCAAGACCCAAATGGAGTGGCTCAGAGCACCAACTGTGAAGTCAACAAACCAGCACAGCTCTGGGACTCATCATCTCCAGGGATGTGACCTCAGAACAGTCACTAACTTCCCTAAACTACAGTTCTCTCACCTGTAACATGCAAACAATGAGATTCAAATTATAGGGTATCATGAGGAACCCATATAAAAGGTTTGGCACAGCCCTGAGCAATACTTTAATAAGCACTAGCTGGATTACTATTGCTATTAATTACTACCATTATCCTAGTAAGAAATGTCATATTTTGAGGAATTGTGCTGCCAGGAGGAGGTAGTCTTTGGAGTCCCACCAGGGTTTGAATCCTCACACTGCCACCTATAAGGTATGCGACAGTAGGGAGGTCATTTCACCTCATGAGCCTCAGTTTCCTCGTTTGTCAAAGAGGGATAAAAGCACCTACTGGCAGGTCTGTTGCCAGAGACAAGCGAGCTTGTGTGAGAGGAGTACATGCACTCCGTGCTCACAGAGCACAAGATACCCGGACATCCTTTTAGATAATATCACTTTGAAAGACTGAGACACTAACCAGGGAAAAAGGGCAAGTGAATCACAGAATTTTAATGTAGGACCTGTGACCTGCTGAAAGTGTAATATGTGTCCTTCCCTACCCCCCTCACTCTCCCATATGATCTTATTAATTTCAAGAACTAAGTGCATCATTAAAACCAGGATGTCTTCCCACAGCATCTCCACAACAACGAATGAAGCTCCAAAATGAGTGGAGAAAACCACTGGGAGTGACAACTCAGGGACAGAGAGCAAACTCTTGGCCCTTAACCTGTTACTCATTAAAAGTGTGGTGCCCCAGTGTGTTACACAATTTTGGAATTCATGTAATCACAAAATAAAGAAAAAGTCTGATGCACATTTTCTTCTATCCCCCACCCTCCAACCTCGACCACCATCTCTCCTAACCACTGCAGAGATCTCTCCTCATCACAAGGCCAGCATGTTTGTGCAGGCTGGGGAACTGATGGAAGGGACGTCATAATTCCTGAAATAAACTGGGTGCCCCTTCCTTAAGGCCAAGATGTTTGCACCAAAAGAAAAAAAAAACACCTTTTGAAGCTTTGCTCAAGCCAAAAGTAAGAGAAAGAAAGAAGGAAGGAAGGAAAGAAGGAAGGAAGGAAGGAAGGAAGAAGAAAATAGACTTGAAAACATCCTTGTGACTCCATCAATAAAAACTGGTCACCTATGACAAAGGGCCTCCCCGATCTTCCCTGTCAGGGCTGTGCCCACCTCATCCCTTCTCCTCAACCTGAAGTTTCCCCTTTTTCTTTTCCTTCTCAATTAACAGCTTTTGCTCATGAACTCATACTTCACCTGAACTTTTATTTCAATTATCACCGAGAAAGAAATCCACCTGCATTCTGAGCCCCTCCTGCTCCGCCTTCTTCCCAAAGGGACACACACACACACACACACACACACACACACGTTCCCACACACAAACATACACATTCAAACACACAATTTCTAGTACAAGTTATATTTTATGTATGGTTATCACTAAAATCTACACACCCGAATAGATCATTGACGAAGAGATACAGAGCCGGAGAGACAGATGCGCAGAGGACACGTGGATGGATGGGTGGCTAGAAGTGGGGCAGGTGAAGAGGCAGGTGTGTGGATGGTGGAGGGAGGGACAGGTGGCGGGATGGATACCTGGGCGGATGGATGACAAAGGAACAAACGAATCCACCTGCCAGCTGCCCCTGATCTGTTTCCACCTTGTTCCACTCGAATGTGTCCCTTTAGAGAAGCTATCACAAGCCTGGTTTAGGTCCCCCCCCCACACACACACACACACATCTCCTAATTGCCTTTTGATATGAAAACCACCAGGTGCCTTAAGCCATCCCAGAAGTGCCAAGGGATGTCCTTGTTTGTGTAAAAATGTCCATTCCCTCGTCAGTGCCAGATTTGTTCACACAGAACAGCAGCGCAAACGCCCCACCGTTCTGTGTGAGGAAGGTACGCTGTGTAATTACGGTGGGGAGGCGCGGGAGCCAAAGCGTCCTGCTTGAGGCCAGCACTCCTACGGAACTCCCACCTACCGCAAAGGGGCTGGGCAAGGCAAGGACTCTGAGGCTGCTCAGACCCTTGCGCTCCGGGTCCCCTAGAAGCTGAGCACTTGGGGAGATGAAGTGAGGCTGAGGAGGAAGAATGCAACACGTGCCTCGCACAGCAACTGCTCTCTGGCCACAGCGGTCCACATCAATGAGGAGCGCCTTCGGGTTCCGTGCAAAGACCTGGGGGAGGAAGCCTGGCAGACAGACGTCATTATGGGCCCGCCAAGTGCACTGAGCAGAGCGAAGGAAGGGGGCGGGTCCCCGTAGAGAGGGGGAGATGCAGGGCCTGCTTGGGAAGGCGGAGCTGGAAGAGCACAGAAATGCAGGCTTACGAGGAGCGCGCGGAGCAGAGCGTGCCCCTTGCAGAAGCACCAACCGCAGGCCCTTTCTCAGCGATCCCCAGTCTCTCCAGGGCCTGTTCCTCTCTGGATCTCTGTGTCTGTTGACGTCTCCCCTGCCTCTGTGTCCCTGAATGCTCCTGTGCCTGTCTTACACACACACACCCTCACACACACACACACCCTTGCCGCCTCCTTAGCCAGAAAGCTCGGGCACATCTCCCCTACAGTATGCAATTTGGTCCTAGTGACTCATTTTTACCATCAGCTGCCTTTCCTCCTGTCTCTCCCTTAACCTGAAATTCAGACAATGTGAGTTCAGAATTCTGGCTCCTGGTTTAGTGGATCTGGGCACCAACTGTCCCCGCGGGGGAAAATCAATGCCTTCACCCTGCAATTCCATCTTTGCCGGAGTTCTGGGGACAGCAAACACTTGCAGGGGCTCATCCTGGGAGGCCACATGCCTCTGACCTGACCTGCAAGGACACTGGCCACATGGTGACAACCTGGCTGCCGCTCCTCTTGCTTGGAAGTGCTTAAGAGTGTGAATCCAAACAGCACTGCCACAGGGCACCAAGCACTGCAGCGTGGCCCCACTCACTCCAGTCAGGAGGCGCACCTCATCTCCAGGCCCTAGGAGCCTTTCAGCATAACCCCTTCACTTGAGCAAGGAGGGACAGAGGTTCTCTGAACTTAGGTAGTCCCCCAGATTCTACCCACTAATTAGCCCAGGCAGTACTCTGAGTCTCTGCTCCAGCCCGAACACCATGCACTGTATCACGTAACCTTCCCTGGGCCCCTCTTTCTGAGCTAGGAATCTTCCCAACTTTAGCGGCAGCTGTCAGCCTGTCAGCTCAACCTCCTGCCTTCACTCCTGCCTCCCTGGCATGCCACACATTGGAAGTGGAGAGGCGTGGTCACTGTCCAGAGTCCCCCAAGCAGGCCATGCTGAGTAGTGAATGACTCCGGTTGTAAGAGCATCCCTGAGAAAGAAACATACCAGCGTGCATTTTGTCACAGACTTCAAGAATGCCAGGTGCAAAGTGAGGGTCCTTGGATGGCTTTTAATAAAGAATGTACACACCCCAATTTTTTAGTCTTTCATAAATAAAACAATTCTTTTCAGGATAAAAAAAAACTTTCTTTTCCAAGGACAGTAAACATGGGCATATTCACAGATTACAGATGAGGAAAAAGATTCAGAGGGCCTGACTGACTTCTTTGAGGTCACAGAGCAAAGAAATAGTGGAGTTGGGATCGAAAGTTGTGGTTTGGCACATTCCTGGACCCATGCCCCCCACACTATGGAATGTTCTCCTAATGATGAGCAGTCAGCCCAACCAACTCACACTAATGCCAAATCAGTGGAGACTTGTGTGAAAGTCTCTGAGCTTGAGTGATCTGGCACAGTTCCAAGGCCCCGGATGTCATCTGGTTCGTTTGCTTTCATATCCACTTTTCTTACAGGAAGTTCTTTGGCGTTGGGGTAAATAATATAACAGGTTGTGGGGAAAGCCCTGTGATGTCTATTGAAAAGGTATTCACCAGGGTAGAAACCCCTGGTATGTACGGCTGGCTAGTCTTCATGGAAAAGAAAGCCAATTCCACACTCCTGCTCCACGCACTGGCCTCTCTGCTCAAAGGTCCCCTCCCTGACCTCCTGGGAAGCCTTCCCTGACATTAGGCAGCAGGTATCCAATGATAGGGCCCACCCTCTGTGGCCTCAGTGCTTGGAGCCACCAGCACTGGGTGATGAATCACCTCTCCACTGCCTGCTTTCTGGACAGCGCTTCTAAGCCAGACTCAGGCTCTGAATTGAAAGGCAAACTAAGAGATATTTGGTACAGACAAGGAGGTAGAGTGTTCAAAGATAGGAAGGGGTGCAAGGAAGAGGAAGAACAGAGGACTGAGAAGAACAAGGAGTAGAAGGGATCAAGACGCAAAATGCATACATACCCATCACCCCAAATGAAAGTACTTGTTCTACATTACAAACACGTACTAGTAAAAACTGGTATCCTTCTAACCCAAGATCCTGGGCCAGACTCTTTGCTGGAAGACCTTCTGTCCTAGCTTAGACAGCTGCAGTGGATTCATTTGGGGAATGAGTGATTCTGTCTTGGGCCTGGTCCAGTAGTCAGGATCTGACCGCTGACCATGGTCCTGATCCCTGTCTGTCCTTCACTGACCCACCACGGCAGGCTGCGTCTAGAACCCTTCCTTACTGGGCCAATATATCTGCCATCACTTGAACGCTGGACCTAGAGCGGTGGACAACAGATTCACATGACAAATACCCATTCATTCAGTGACTACTAAACAACCGGGGGTGAGGGAGAATAAATACTCAGTGTGCACAATGGAATCTATTTTTCAAGCACTCTTATTAATGCACAGACTCTCTAATTACAGAAAAAATAAATCTAAAATTTCTAGAAGTGTAGTGGTGATTTTGAGGAGATTGATTTGGCTGATTTGCATTTTCTGGCATGCGTGTTGCTGTTCCACAAGAATTATCTGATGAGAGGGCCCTCAGGAATTCCCGTGCACAACACTGACATAACTACAGAGCGGGGTTATGAAGCCCTGCTCTACTGCTTTTCAGAAATTTCCTGGATTTCCTCGTTTCCAGTGTCATGGCCCATGGATGGTCCTCCTGGAGAGAAAGCAACACCCCTGCATGGACCTAGCCACCAATCAGTGAGTCAGGTGGGCGCCTTCCAGACCTCTCAGCTCTGAGCCCCCAGTTAAACTTTAGTGATGATGAAATAAAGCAGACTCTAAGCTGGGGTTGGTGGTACAGGTCCATATTCCCAGAATCTTGGGGGGACGGGGACTGGAGGGAGCAGCAGGACAATCACATGTTCAAGCCCAGTCTTAGCAACTTAAGGAGACCTGGTCTCAAAATCAAAATTGAAAAAATGGGATGGGGCTGTAGCTCAATGGGAAGGCTCTGAGCTCAATCCCCAGTACAAGAGAAAAAGAGAGAGAGAGAGAGGCAGCAGATTCTCCCAGCATGTGAACACCATGACTTTGGTGGCTTAACCTAGTGGAAAGATACTTTGGGTGACAAAGACCTTACAGGTTTTTAGAGTCCTGTGGAGAGGAGGGGAAGCTGAGCACTTGCAGTTCATACTAAAAATGGCTCTGTGGTTCCCTTGCCTACAGTCCCCATTAACACTTCCATGATTCTGTCATATAAATCAAAGGATTGTGCAATATGGCAGACATATTTGCAAAACCCTAAGTAATCACATTCATCTTAGCTGGCTGGGTGGGATTTACTTACTCAGACTTTTTTTTTGCGGTTTCAATATTTTATTCAAGTTTTATTTTAAGTGAT
The DNA here is from genome assembly GCA_004027205.1 of Ctenodactylus gundi. Lineage (NCBI taxonomy): Eukaryota > Metazoa > Chordata > Mammalia > Rodentia > Ctenodactylidae > Ctenodactylus > Ctenodactylus gundi. The sequence continues at coordinate 248,296 of PVKB01001611.1, forward strand.
GCTAATTACAGCATCAGAAGGGGAGGATCCACACAAAATGGAGGACTCTAAAATATACCCATTAAACTGCTAAAAAGTAAATTGAGTGGTGAGAAAGCAGAAGTCCAATTTAGATTCCTAGTGTTGTCACCATGTGATTATAATTACACAGACTTCCCAGCTTGTAGCTGGAGCTCCTACACTAGTGCAAAGGCATGGAAATCACAGTACAAGATGGAAATAAGTCCTCAATGATTGGCTCCATCCCATCGACCCTCTCCACCCCAAAATGGCACAAAAGAAACAGCTACAACACCCTGTAGGCTACATTTGCTGAAAAGAGGTGATGAAGGGCCAGGGTGGAAACAAGTCATAGAGATCTGTCTACAAAAGCCCCTTGCAGATGAGGCTGTATTCCATCACGCAAGGAGCTGTTCATCAACTAGGGTTAGGAAACCAAAGTTCCATTCCCAGGAAGTCACAATTTCATTCATCTATTCAATATAGATTTAAGCCAGGAATCGTACTGACACTATCAGCTCTGTTGAATGGTAAGAATGTCAATGCCAGTGGCCACAAACTTGGCCTAGGACTGGAATTTCAAGCATAAATAAATACTGTCCAATCGTCATTTTTTAAACTATTTTTCAGCATAGCTACCTTCAGATTTTCTAAGCCAACTGCCTCCTATTTAAGAAATTAGGTGTACATTTTTATAACTGCCAAAGCAGACCATCTTCCCTGCAGGACCACTCCCCCTCACTATCCTCAGTTCTCTACAGGAGGATGGGACAGTGGTGTGTCTTAGGAACCCTGACACCTGGCATCTCCACCATGTTTTCAGGACATCAGGAGAAAGGGATGTGGAGGTGGGACCTAGGAAGCTTCAGCAAGTGTTGACTCTAAGTCAGCGTCAAGGAGCAGAAGCTGAGGCTCTTTCCAGACCATAGCTGAGGAAGTCCCTGTGAACTGAGCTTGCAGCCAGGAGCCCTGCAGCGGCATTTGGCACTAAACAGTCCTTAGGACCAGGACCCAGCAGCACAGACACTGGGAGAGAGGCGGCATCTGAGAGGACGGTGGCCAGGAGCCCCTGACACTGAGCAGAAAATCGAGTGACACCACAGTGAGGTGGACAACCACAGTGTTGCTTGGGGAAAGTGAGAGGAGTGGGGGACAGAGACAGGCACTCCCCACTCCCACAGGACTACGCCACAGGGTTCAGATAGCTCTGACTATTTGCTTAAACATGCATGTATGCTTGTAAATATGAGTGCATACAAATGTAAAACATGCTCACAAACATGTATAAGGTGTGATCACAATAAGCAGTGATTGCTTGAGATTTTAAAAATAATTTTTGCCAGGCTTGGTGGTAAGTGCCTGTAATCCCAGCACAATGGAGGCCAAAGCGGGAGAATTGCCACAAGTTTGAGGTCAGCCTGGTTTACATAGCATGTTTAGTAAGACTCTGTCTAAAAATAAAAAACACAATTTTAATTAAAAGTTTATTACTGTAAAAATCACAGTGCCATCAATGCCTCTCAAAAGAGCTTCTCTCACTTTTAGCAGATGAAATAGTCTTGGCACTCTTGGGCTTTCTGAAGTCCTTCTGTAAGTCCTCTTTTGTGAGTTTCTTTATAAGCTGTGATTTTTTTAAAGGCAGATGATGTCACGCTGCCATATGTCACTCAATAAAAGCGTGAAGACTGCGTGCCCCTAGCACTTGTTCTTTGGATCAGGCACTGCTGTGCAACTTCCGCCTTTTTCTCAATTACAAAATGACCATGCAAGGTGGATACTTTGAATGGATTCAAGATATCAAGGCAGCCACAGAGTGCAACAAAGACATGGAAAAGAGCCCCAGAACTGCTTCAAACAGCAGCAAGAACAACTGGGTGAGTGTGTTCAAAGTGAGACAGTGTTGACGGGTACTCACGGCAGCCTATCTCTTACTGTAATTTTAAAAAACTTTAAGCATCCTCAGTACTTGCCAATCAAGTTGCGTATGTGTGCAACAGTTGCTAATCACACTGCTGGGAGCTTTTTTGTTTTCATTTTAGTGGAACTGGCCTTCACACCAAGCCATATCTCCAACCCTCCAACCTTTTATTTAATTTATTTTTCTGTTTGAATTTGAGACAGTCTTCCTAATTCATTAAGGTTCCCAGGCTGGGCTCAAACTTCTGATCCTCCTGTCTTAGCCTCCCAGAGAGTTGCCATTATAGGCTTGTGACACCAGTGCATGCTCACACACACACACACACACACACACACACACACACACACACACACTCAGCCTCCCAGCAAAGTGCTGGGCTCCGGAAGATACACAGCAAGCTCGCTCTTGTGCCAGTAGCATGTTGCGGTGTGAATGTGCTTGTCTCCAGGACACCCTGTTTTCTTTTGCATGCTTGTTACACGAGGAATAGTTGGAAAAATTCAGGACCCTTCTCCTGGACCTTGAAAGGTTTGGTGTGTCGTGATGGGGCCCAGAGGGACAATCCATTACTGAGGGCTGGGAAGTAGAAGGCGGCTGCCCGCCCCTGCAGGGCTTTCTGACCCAAGGAGAAACCTGGCTCTTAGGAAGCCATAGGTCCACAGTCCACAGCTGAGTGGGCAGGAAGCAGCACGAAGCACACGTTCGCTGTGGGCAATGCAGCTGGCACGAGCAGCCAAACACTGGACAGACACCCTGATTCCAGAATCTCAGGACAGGACCACAGAGGGATCTCAGCTCACAGCAACTAACTCCAGCACCTCTGATCTGTGCACAGCCCCACAGGGACCTGCAGCTCCCATACTGAACAGTGAGTGCCAGGCTGGTCCTCAAGAGGAGACAAACTCTCATATCCTCACTCTGTCTGGGCCCACCCTGCTGGGCATCTTCTGCCATGCAAGCACGCTGCAAAGTTCTGTCCTGGGGGAGACCCCAGCCCTTCCGCCCCACCCTGCGTAGCCACTGGGTCTCCCAGAACTTCTACTTCTAAAGCAGCCAGCCTTGAAATATCCTCTGTGATCTCCTGGCCTGAAATGAAATATGGGTCCCTGAGGATCGAGGCTATCTAAATCCTTTTCACTGCAAGGATTCCTGCCACAGGCACCTTCGCAGTGGGTGCCATGTGGTGGTCTTCTCTCCCTGGAGCACCCATGGATTAGAAGGCTTCTGGCTCCTCATGGAACCTTCTAGACTGCTGCTGCTCCCTCCCTCCCCCAGAGCTGATCTTTGAGGCTTCTACCATTTGGCCAGCCCACCCCACCCACCTCACAATATCTACTGCTCCCGTGGGAGTTGGACAGGCCATCTAGTCCAATCCTCACCTTTTCTCTCCCAGAATCAGGTGAGGTTATGAGATGCTACCAGACTCCTGAGTTTCTCCTTCATAGTACACCCCATTCCTCAACAAACTTTTATCACACTCTGGGCTTTGTCCAAACAGAATCTACTCAACATGTCAATACTCATTCCCAGACTACAGCCTCTGCCAGCAGCTGTCCAGCTCAGTAAGCCACTGGTTTGACACTGTGGAAATAGTTAGCCCTTATTCAACTGGATTGAGGCAAAAACAAGACCCCTCCACACCATCTGAAGGCATGAAGTAGAGGTACCCAGAGCAGGAACAAGCGATCATCTTAGGGAGCAGCAGGGGGGCTTCCAGGGGACAAAATGATCTTTAAAAATGGCACCTGAACCCCATTCCCCCTTCACCTCACTCATTTGATTAGTTAAACAGTGACGGGCACCTTTACATGGTGGGCAGCACCCTGACAGCTGAGGTGCGTAGGCAAACGAACACGTGCAGAGCCCCCCTTGTGCATGCTGCTGGCTAGCGGGAGGGCCCGATGCATGAAATCATGACATATGGGCCAGGTTCATGACACATACACAGAAATGACAAGAGGGAGGGGGACGCTGATAGGAAGAGCTGCACTGTAAAAGATGCAATATGTGATCAAAATATATGGTACATCATCACACTTAAATTTTTATAATAAAAGACACGTTGCCATGAATCCCTCTCCACATGTGCCTCCTCGCCCCAAGTGCATACATCCCGTTGTCCTTGCCACTTTGAGAAACACTTCCTTTAGCCCTCAGTGTCTCTCAAGCCGTGATCCCAAACACCGTGACCACTGCTGCTCAGTGACACTCAGTGAAAGGCAGGGTCATTAAAACATGGCCGCGAGTGCACATCCACTTCAGTCACTGGGTCTGGTGCCCTGCGACTTCTGGCGCCTCCCCAAAGTCAAGAGACCATGAAAGGTCAATGTTTTGAATCAGTTCAGGACATTAAGGCAACCAGGACAATGCCACTAAGGATTCTCGAAAGAGGGCTTCCAGAAGTGCTAGAGCACAGGTGTCGAAAGTGTGAGCAAGTATTAGTGGCAATGTATCTTTTTCTATAATATTGTGGGGTTTTGGTAAAAAAAATTCACATGACATAAAATTTAATATTTTTTGTAAATACATGAATTCTAAATTCTGTAACACATTAGAACCATAGGGTTTGGGGAATTAGTGAGTGTCTATGTCCACCCATTTTTCAGAGGTTCACTCCTTTCCTATCTGACCTTTGTGACCTTTATCTCTCCTTCTATCCTGCCGTTCATATTTTGGCCTTTTTCTGTTATTATTTTTGTGAATTTCATAAAAGGGACGCCTATCTCTAGTTAGTCTTTTGTGCTTGGTCCATTTCACTGAGCATTACTGACTCTAGGTGGCCCATTTTTGCTCAAACGTTTCATATCTGTCTTTATGGCTGCATAGTATTCCATTATGTATGGGCATATTCCCAAAAGAAATAAAGTCAACATACCAAAAAGACACATGCCTATCCATCTTTATAGCCAAATCCTGGAGACAACTTACCTGCCCTTCCATGCAGAAACCTTTCACAATAATTTTAAAATTTAAACATTCATTGCAGCTTTTGATCATTCCTCAGAGGTAGGGAAGGATGTTCGAGCATAAACCTAAGTGGACAGGGTTGTGCCATACAGACACAGGGAAGAATGCTTCAGGGGAAAGGCTCGGTGTCACAAGGGCCACAGGCACAGTGCAGGGGGCTGGGAGGGTGTTCAGAGTGGCTGGTGAGCTGTGCTGCGGGAGTGTAAGAGTGCAGGAGGAGGCAGACCAGCGACTCAGGACCCAAGGGGCCATCAGAGGACTTAGGCTTTTGCTCTGAGCGACTCCTTGGGAGGCTGAGAGAAGTGAGGTGAGCTGGACTGGCTTAGGTTTTAAAAAGACCCTCAGACTTCTGTAAGGAACAGGGGTGTGTCAGGAAGGAAGAGAGAGCAGGTGGAGCCAGGGATCCAGGTAGGCAGGTGGCTTGGACTGGGATGGTCTCAGTGGGGGTGGGGAGGGCAGTGTCTGGATTTGGGATACTTAAAGGAAGGCAAAACTATTGCACAAGACATCAAACAAAAATAAGTGTCAAGGGAGCAGCAAGGGCATCAATAGTGACTCTAAGATTTGGTCTCAGAGAACGACCCTAAATTCTCTATGGCAGGCCTCCATGGCCGTGCAGCCAAAGATCCTTAATGTAGTCCTGGGGTCATGTGCACCTCAACACCAACTCAACTTTCCAGAAGAGACAGCAAGCTGCTCTTGCCCCGGACGCGTGTCTGCTTTCGCCTCTTTAGTCTCTTCCCTCCTCCCACACTTGCCTATCTTTTAATTAACCTCTAGGCCACCTCTTCAATGTCATTTCCTCAAAGAAACCTTTTCCGAACTCTGTCTAAAGTAAAAGTCACTGCCAGGCTCTCCATGGTCAACTGCATTTTATATCCTAGCACATATTTCAAACGTAATGATCTACTTGGAAGAGGGAGTTTGATTTAGTGATTCTCTCACCGGACCCATGTTCTGCCTGGGTTGTAACCACAGGCACGGTACCCAGCATGGAGCTGGTCGCACAGTAGATACCCAATAAATGCTGTTTCATTGCTGGATAAGGAGATGAGGATGCTTACTGGGTTTCGGCTCAAATTATCCACTCGGCAGCAAGGTTACCAGCCTGGGTGAGAGGCCAAGGCAACAGGCTATGAAGGGGACTGCCTTGCAGGATGCTGGGAAGTGACCAGTGTGCACGGTATGACAAAGAGAACTGGGTAAATCCCCAAACTAGGAAAAGTCATCAGGAAATTCCCAGAATGGGTCACCTGTGAAAAGGGACCGAAAGCAGGAGTGAGAATGTGCTGTGAGAGCAGTGTCGATGGAAAGTCATGCCCAACCGAAGCAGGGGCACTGGTGAGAACAGAACTACAAAACCCTGGGAAGTTCAGGAGGGCCAGGGAAGAAATAGGACAGGAATGCAGGTCAGCTTCCAGAGTCAGAGCGGAGACCCTGTCCTAGCAATGTAGGACCCTTCATTCATTCATCCAAGACTCAGTGTATGAAGACCTTGCTACTAACCCAACTGGTTCCATCAGAGCCCCTCGCTGCCCCAGACTGCCCATTCACACACCTGCAGCACCTGGTATTCTTAATCCAGAAGGGCAGGATTCTAACCTATGACTCTCAGTTTATCCTGAATCATTAAGGATCAACTAGTCTCTGCCTTGGAAGAGCTCTTTGGGAGCAAGTCCCACCAGGCACTGAGGCCTCTGCAGCCTCAGATTCCCCACTCCAGAAGATGGGCATGATACAACTTGACTCAGCTTCTATGCAGATTAAATGAGACCACACAAAACAACTCACAGAGAGCTTAGCAGGCAGCAGGTTCCTAACATCTAGTGTCCTCGCTGGTATCTAAGCATCAGCTGCAGTGTGGTGAGTGAGATGAGGAAAAGGAGAATGAGTGGAGTGGGAAGAGGTGAAGACTGGTCTGCAGCAGAGGAGAGACACACAGGAGCTGGCTGCTGAGCAGGCCCAGGGCTTTGCCAGACAGGCATCAGGTGCATCATGTCATAATCTGGCAAGACCATCTGACCAGATGCTGTCTAGACAGGACAGCCAAATAGAGCTTAGGTCTCTGGAACCCAGAGCATCGCTCTCATGGGATCAATGGTCCATTGGACCAGGACTGACTCAATGGGAGAGAGCAGAGAGATGACAATGGTCACAGGAAGCCCCCACTTCACGGCCTACCATACCAAGGACCCAAAGTTCTGCAGGTTCTCTCTGTATGGGCATTGTCCCGGAGACCCCATTCTACGAAGTTCACATGAAAGAGACAGGAAAATAAAAGCAATGCTCATGCACATAGAATGACACACCACAGAAAGAAACAACTTTCATAGTAACAGCCTTCTTGCAATCCCTTGAGATTTTTATTTTTATGTTTCCAGGGGACCTGAGCCGCAGTCCCCAGCCACTCCTCCACTTTGCCTGTACATCTCCAGTGGCAGTGGGTCAGGATGGAGCCACAAACACCAGGTCTGGGGGAGTCAGGGACGATATGATTCTACCTGTGAGGTGCTCCAATTTGGTCTAATAACATTCAGCCAAGCTCTTCCTCAAAACAACAGTATTATTTTACATAAGTCACTTTATTTTGTGACATTTGGTTTCCTCTTCTACGAAGCAGCTATGGACCTAATGCCATGAGATTTAAGAATGAAATGAAATTATAAATATAAACTGAGAGGAGTAGACTCAGTAAGTTCAAAAATGTCAGCTAAAATTTGCTACTAATATTGGTGTTGAATTTCAGTGGTTTGTGTATTCATAACAGCATGCTCATGGTCTAAGGGGCAGCTTTTGCGATTATCTCCCAAAGATACCTCAACCGCACAATCACATTAGCTCTGTGTTTTCCTCTTACACACCAGGTTGTCTCAGATTAAACCTGAGAAAAGACAGCAAAACTTTGCAAACAGTGCAGAAAGGCCGTTCGCCTACTCCTTCACCACTTTTTTCCCGGGGAATGGGCAGCTTCCCTGGATGCTACCATGTTGACCCCAGATTGGGGACACTCATAGTTGCTCATAGATATCTGTCCACTGAAGACGACTCTGTTTATTAGAGCACATTTCCCAGTGTTGAGTATAATTCCCACCTTTCTTACACCCCCGAGGTCTTCACTCTGGCCTTCTGAGAAACTGAGGGTCACTCGGAGTGATATTCCCCGGAGACCATCACGGACGGAAAGATGGGACATGCACAATTAGGACACCTCTCCATTGCTTCCTGGATAGCACAGCTGGGCCACAATTTGTCAGGTTAAGTGCTCAGGTTTGCCAACACACTGCTCAGGGTCCTGGGTTTGACATGTGGCGGGAACGCAGAGCTCTAGATTCCCAATGACAGCAGAGAGGGGCCGGCTGTGCTCAGCCTCAGCCACCAGCAGCAGGCGTGCGCCAGGCTGTCAAGCGGGAGCTCTCAAGCTCTCTCTGGCTAATGCCCTGTGAAATAGCTGCAGCACACGCACAGACTATGCTTCTAAAGATTTCTCACTTCTTGGCTATCTGATTAAGTTTAGGGGTGTTCAGAGATAGGGCCCCAGGATGCAGGATCAGGAAGAAGAGCCGGTTGGGCCTGGAAATGAGTCAGACCTGGACAGAAAGACACCCCCGAGGAGCCTGCACAGCTGCCTGTAAGCCACTTCCCTTCGCTCTTGGTTGGAGGCTATTTGCTCATGCGCAAAATGGAAAGATAAAGTCTGCTTCTCAAGGATAATTAGGTGAGATGCTGTGGACAAAATGCCTGGCACAATCCGGGCATACAGTGGGGTATGACAGCAGGTTAGCACAGCCTGGTTCTTCCCTTCTCGTTCCTTCCCACTTGTATTCCATTCCCCACCAATACACTCGGGGCTGATCACATATGACTGTGAAAGGAAGAGTGAGTGGGTGAATGAGTGAATGAACACATGAGCGAACGACTGCACACATGGAGGGATGAACAATCCCTCTATAAGGGAGTTTGGTGGCTCACTCTGGCAGCCCATTTTCAGTCTAAGATGACCAAAAGAGAACCAGGAATGTGAAGGACACATAAGAAAACATGAGTTTTGCAGTGAGCCCAAAGCAGGCTTGGCTCCTGGATTCACTGAGTGCCGGTGGAGTGATTCCTGACTCAAAGTGCAGGGTGGCCAAGCCAGGGCTGGGAAGGGTAAGACCCACAGCTAAATGGAATCAAGGACATTTAAAATGCATCCTTCTTTGTTTGTTTGCAATACAACCCCCGAGGACATACTGTCATTATTTCTACTTTTCCAATAAAAGAAATGGATTGTCTCTGAAAATATGGACTAGAGGTCTTACAGTCAAGACCCTCACAGCTCACATCCCAGCCACTGAGCAAACAACCACGCATCGCCAATGTCCTCACCTGAGAAGGTTCTTCTTTTTCCTAATTTAAAAACGCAAACCAGAGCTTGGGACATGCTAACTGGAGCCTTGAATGTAAACAGAAAGCAGCAAGACCACTTCCCCTTCCTTTCTTACGTCAGTATTCACGTATCTTATTACTCAACAGAAAACCACAGGAAACAAAGCAATCTACAAGCCCAGCCCTCTCATCAAATCCAACTGTCCTAGTTACTTGTTTGTTGCTGTGATGCAATACCCAACATCCACACATTTAGGGGAGGACAGGTTTATTTTAGCTCACAGTTTCAGAAGGTCACAGTCCATTCAGGGGCGGCCGGCAGCCATGGAAGTACATGGCAGAGGCCGAGGGAGAGGCAGTTTCTCCCAACATCACAAACGAGGGCAAGTTGGGTTTAGTCTTCCAATGAAGACAGGAAGCAGCTTATATGTCCTTCCAGGTGTCATGCCAGTGATCAGCCCCTCTTGGATCCAGGTGTGGAAGGTGTGGTAAGTCCCCACTACACACCTGTAATCCAATTTACATGCCTATAATCCACCCCACCAGACTAGGGCTCAATCTCCCAACAGCACATGGTTCCATGGACAATCTATAACATTCAAATACATGAGACTTTGGGGGGACATTCCAGATCTAAACCATAATAGCAACTTACTATAGTTTTATAAATCAATCACTAATTGACAGATGGAGGAAGGCAGCATGGAAAAAAATGGCCGCTCTCCAGAAGAACACCTGTGGAAGTCTTGAGGCAAGAGTTCTCAGTGGGGCTTCTTTGTATGTGTGCACACGCACAGGCAAATACACACACACACACACACACACACACACACGTGGTACTGTCCCAGGAAAAATCCAAAGAGAGAGTGACCACAGGTTGTATTTAAAGGTCCAAGTTCCAATGAATGTAACTAGGATATTTTGGTTGTATGAGACAAAAAGATTTGATTAGGACTTGAGAAGTCTACGATTCTGGGAGGATTCTTCCATCAACTAGCTGACTATTCATTTCAGGCCAAGTCCCAGCTTCCTGACTCATGCACAAAGGAAACTAAAAGAGTGTGGCCTATAATCTTGTCCCCAGGAACCCACACATTGTCATACTCATTCGTTTGAAATCTCAAAGTACCTGCACTCCATGGGGCGGTAGCTCTGGACTTCACATCCAACATCCTCACAATGTAAGCTGCTCACCTCACCAAGGTCACCTCTCAACATGAGTTCTGCCTCACCCTAGAGTCCCTGGAGGGTGACCAGTTCATTGCAGTTTGCATGGGACTTTCCAGACCTTCCCCATGAGCTCCACATCCTAGCAACCCCTTCAGTTCTCTGCAAGTGCAGGTGACTGCACAAAATGCCTGTCACGCCACTTGCACAGCATGTCTTTTCCTGCTTTTCCAGAGTCTGCTCCCCCTAAACAGGCCAAGGGACTCCACTTGTGTGGGCCAATCTGAGTCACTCACAAAAAGACACATTGAAACTCTCAATTCCAGTAACTCAGAATGTAACATCATTTGGAAGTAGAGTCTATACAGATAGTCACGTCAAAATGAGGTCATCAGGGTGGGCCCCAGTCCAATGTGACCAGTATTTTATAGAAGGGACATTTGAATGCAGAGCCACACATGCTCAGAGAGGAGGATGTGTGAAGAGCCACACGCAGAGCATCACATGAAGGTGAAGGCAGGAACTACAGAGATGCATGTAAAGGCCAAATAGCAACAGCATACTTTTATTTCTATATTTATTTTTGTTCCTGGGGATTGAGTTCAGGGCTATCACACTGAGCTATATCACCAGACTATTTCTTTTTTATTATTATTTAAAAACAGGGTCTCACCAAGTTGTTAAGTTGCCCAGTTTGGGCTCGAACTCTGTCACTGTCCTCCTTTACGTACAAGTTCTAGGCCTCTGCTGTTTCAGTCCTCATCTGTCTAGTGAGTTCCCCGCTTGCAGCAAACTGTCCTGGGATCTTGGGAGGATGCTCCTGCCCTCCCCCAGCACCTCCCCTGTGCTCTGACCTCCCTGTCTGACAGAACCTCCTGAGCTTATCTCTTTCTCCACACTCCACTGTGAACTCCCGGTATTCACAGCTGGGCCTCCTCACAATTTCAGCCAGAATTCCCAGGACAAACTCAAACAGAGCAGAAAATGTGATTTCTCCCAGTGAAATGGGTAAAGATCAGCAGGAAATCCATCCAAGATTCCACTGGCAAGGAGACCCCTTCCTGCGGGATTAGCAGTAGTGAGCATGAAGCACCTGCTTTACGTATAGGAAGGAACACAGACTCGGAGTCAAGCACTCCAAGAATCTCTGATTCTGAGTTTGAGTTATAATCAATGGCGTGGAGAGGCCATGGTGCACTGAGGCCATGTAGGCTAGGACCACAAGGGCCGGGCCTCAGTTTTACTGGGCTCTTTGCAAGTATGACTTCTCTGGCATCTAATAAAGATGCCAGATGGGGAGAAGTTTAATACGCTGTCCCTAGGTGCCCAGCTAGTGGCAGAAGAAATAAAACAGGAGTCAAGATGTTCGCTGTTCGTGCTTTCCTACCACACACGCTCTTCATAAGAGACTTGAGTGAGCTGGGCACGGTGCTGTGGAATCCTGGCTCCAGAGAAGGCTGAGGCAGGTAGGCAGGAGGATAGAAAGTTCAAACCCAACCTGGGCAATGTAGGGCCTTAGTGAGACCCTGCCTCAAATTTTAAAAAAAGAAATATACAAATTTTAAAAATGATCTCAGTGGTAGAGTGCCCCCGGATTTCATTCAAGTAGACAGACAGAGAGAGAGATAGAGGGAGAGAGAGACAGAGAGAGAGAGAGAGAGAGAGAGAGAGAGAGAGAGAGAGAGAACATGTGAAAACAGTGAAAGGCAGGATACCTTTCTTTAAACTAGAAAAAAGGAGGACCACCGCACCCAGGCAGGGCCTTCTGCCCTGCTTCTGGTTCCCCGGCGGGTCGGCAGCTCTCACCTCAAGGGGCACTTTCCATCTCTGCACGGCATCCTGTGGCCCCCTGCACAGGCCTTTTCCTCATCCACCTGCTGAGCATGTCCTCAGCCAGAGCTTAAGAGGATAAAAAGCTCAGAGCAGCGAGCTTACGAAATCACAGACCCAAAGGTAAAACAAGTAAAAATGAGACAGACAGAGAAGCTGTTAATCTGAATGCGGATTTGCTAGAAAAATAATCGCTAACATGCACGGCCATTAACTGAAGTCTGGTCCTGATTCACAGGAACGATGACGGCGGCATTGTACAGAGGGGGGATTAAGCTTTTCTTAAAATGATAATAATAATTACAAAAAAATTTAAAGGAAATGCTCAGAGATCATCAAACTGGCCTACACACTTTGTTTTAGACAGATCCCTGACTACAAGTGAAATATACCCCACGTCAAGCTGGCTTACACAAAAATAAAGGGAATGTATTATTTTACATGACTGGAAGGCCATCATGAGGAAAAAACAAAAGGAAATAAAGACAAAGAAAAAAAGAAAACCAGGGACTTGTTTTACTACAATTGTCCTTGTTATGAAAAACAGCAGCCTCAAGACGGAAGTTATTTAAGCGTTTCTCCCTTCCAGAGAAAGTTCCTGAGGGCCTTCAAGATGATGAACCAGCTCTGGGCCTGTGTCTCTCCCCTGGAAACCGTGTCTCCTCAAAAAACCATGCTTTTAGAGGATCAACATGTCTCAGCTTCAAACATGGCTAAATGGTTGGCATGGGAACCTAGCCCACATGGGCAACCACCTTGGAGACACCCCTAAATGCCCCCAAGTACGCTCAGCTCAAGACCATGGGCGCTTCTCTTCAAATTCTACTGAAGGATCTCCCTTTATGTGCTTTACTGACCTACCCTGAAAATTCTGTGTGTGTGTGTGTGTGTGTGTGTGTGCTTGTGCATATGTGCAAGTGCATGTGTGTGTGTGTGTGCATACGTGCGCATGTGGTAGAACACAATAAACCTGTAACCTGCTCTTTGGGCGAAGTTCCACTTTGGGGACCTTCTTGAACTCTGTCCAGTGACACCGAGATGCATAGGACAGCATTTTTAAACAATTTTGTTTTGGTATTTTAAATTTAAAAGTCAGATTTCCCAGGCACTGTCGAAGAAAAAGAGGTGCCACCCCACCCCTCTCTGTCCTTACTGCCTGGCACCTGGACTGGGGTAAAGAACTCAAACTTTCCTCACAAGCCTCCCTACCCTCTGAGCAGAACACTTGGTACAGACCTCTAGGGTGGGGTAGCAAAGAAGTGAGTTAAGTGCTCAGCCAGCGACTAGAGACCTTCCAAGGCTTCCGGCAGGCCCACCCGCATCAGCAGCCCACTGACTCCCCCACTTAACAGATGACTGCGTGAACTTGGACCCAAACCCCGCTGCATCTGGCCCACCCAGTAAAAGTCTCTTCTACACCAGGCACCGAGAAGAGGTGAATAGCTTTGAAGGATTATTCTCACGATCTCCCCACACTAGATTCTTTCTTCCTACTTCCCATAAGAAGTAGCC
>PVKB01001611.1:262154-386177 GCA_004027205.1 Ctenodactylus gundi
CCAGTTCCCCCCCCCCCCCCCCACCTCTCCCTGCTGCTCTGCTCTGGCCGCATTCAAGGGGCTCTTAAACATGTCTAAGCCCTACTTCCTGTCAGAAGTTTGGGAAAGAATGAAAAGAATCTCAATATATATTAATAAGAAAAGTAAAAGGGGGTTATTTGTGACCAAACTGGACAAATCAATTAACTGATCTCTGGCAAGCAAGGCTAATTGTATTTCTGAGTCTATTAGGGCACATTGGGACTACTCAGCTAATTTCACAGGGGAGCTAGCTGTTGTGAGGCATCAGCCAGCGATGGAAAACAAAGGCAGGACCGCAATGTGGCATGTTCCCCCAAGAGTCACTGCTTCTAACTCCTTTTCATCTGAGCAGAGAAACAACAGGTGAGTTTTTTCCAGGAAGATTTCAATCCTAACCTTTCCGTGGGCATCTGAACTCGCACCAGTTGTAGGTCTGTTCTGTGAAAGCATTCTGTCGTTAGGGTCAGACTTTCTCAGTAAAATGATCTAACACCTCTAGGGTGAGATCTTCAACATAGGACTACAGAGAAAGGGGAAGACGGAAGACGAGAGAGGAATATGAATGGTAAGTGATGAGAAATGGCTTCACTCAGCAGGGAAACTAGCTTCTAGCCTTTGTTGAAATAAAAGCATTCACTCTACCTCAATCAGAAATGCAGACACCAGAATACCCATCAACAGACCATTGGATACATAAATTGCGGTATTTATACACAATGAAATGAATACTAGTCATCTATAAAGACAGATAGGCTGGAGGCTTTTGTAGGAAAAATGGAGGCAACTTGAGACCATCATGCTTAGGGATATGAGAAACCCAGATCACAATTGTTTCATAAAACTTAATGTGGGGAATAATGGGAACTGAAGGGGGAGGGAGAAGGCGTGGGAGGGTCAAAAAGAGAGAAGGGAAGGATTTGTAACTTTGCCACGATACATGTGTTCACAAAATGCTCAAGATCAATGTTATGTTTTGCACTTATACATATCAATAAAATAGGGGAAAAGAAACGGAGGTCCAGGCTTACTTAAGCAGATACGAATGAGTTAAGAATGACTATTGGTGGCTTACGAGCACACACACAGTGGGCTTTGCAATTAATCACTCATCAAAAAAGTATTTCCTGGTGAGAGAATTATTGTACTATACGGGAAAGGCGATATTCCTTCCTGCTTTCTTGGCCTGAGCGATATGCTGAGAAGCTTCCCCAGAATCTCCACGGATTTTCCAGCAAAAGCTGGTGTAAAGAAGTGAAGCCCCAGCGCCCTCGAGAAAAGGAGACTCCAGATCGCATCTGCTTAACCAGCAGAGAGGCTGACAGAGAGGAGAGGCCTCGGGGCATGTGGACTCTTCATTGCATCTGAACCCAACCATGTGCACCCTGGGAATTCCCAGGAGAAGGCTAATACATGCCATACCTCCATCTCAATGTGGACTTTTTTTTTTTAAATTGGTCTCATGGGTGGAATTTTCAGTTCTCCAGGCAACTGTCATAGAAGACAAGTTTGAGACTTCAGAGGAACTCTCCCAACAGTACTCTGTGTGTTCTTTGGCCAGAACCACACGGGAGAACACGTCACCCCTTGTTCCCTGACACTCAGACCCAGTGGTTCAGGGACAAGGACTGGGCATTCACATGTCTAACAACCTCCTGGTGATCCTGCAAGTCCATGGGCCACACTTTGAATATTACTGACCTAAATAATACCTTAGAAATTAGAAACTGTCTTGTCTCTACTAAAAATCATTTAAGGCAAATTCATGTTACCTCGTCTGCAATTGGAGAAGTTATGAAAGCATTAACATCAATAACAAGCCCATCAAATATAAGCTATTCTTTCTCTCCCAGCATGCACCAGACTATGATAACTTATAGTCAGTAAGATCAAACCTTCACTCTTAGAACCTTTACATTTCCCAAAGAGAAGCCAAGCTACATATGCCTTCTCCAACATTCTCATTACTATATCCTTCTTGCAGGCTAAGGAAGTCTATAGAAGGTAATTGTGGCTAGTACCTGTATGACTTTAAATCTAATAAAAACATACTGTCAGAAGACACAAACAAAGAATTCCTTTTACTTCCATCCTCTCCACTATTCCATTTCCAATCCAATCCATTTCAGCCTTAAGGTGTTGGCCTTTGGTCTTCCGGCTGGGCTCTGCCTCCAGCTACACAGAGCCATTCCACATCTGGCTTTTCAGATGACCACCCATTCTCCCAGTGACAACAGTCCTTCTGTGTCTTTGCTGTAGGAGACCTCCCTGACTCTGCTTACAGGATGGAGGCTCTTTCCTATGTCCCCTGGTGATTGAATTTCATCACATGCCATGGTCATTTCTAGGTAGGCGTCTACCTCCTTCATTAGGTGGGGAACACCCCAAGAAATGACTTGGGGTGTCACCAGGTGTGTGTCTTCATCTTCCCAAGCACAGTACTAGAACAAATGCTTACTAGAGCCCACAGGAATGATTCGTGAGCAGGTGACTGAATGAAGCATCATTTTAAAGAGATAGGGTTTGAGAATACAGAAAACATAGAAATTCAGGAAACCTGGAATGAATACAGAAGGTAAATATCAATCTACAGAAATGGGTCGGAGGAAAAAACACTTGAGCTGGAATTGTACCAAGCAGAATACTGAGGTAGATATTTGGGACAGGAGGGCAGAGGACAACCTGATCACTGACCATGAGAGGAGGAAGTTCAAGGTCAAAACATTCAGGTTTTGAGGCTTAGGTGAGAGAAAGGGAATACAGGTTCTTTGGTTTGGTTTCAAGAGGAAAGCAACTTGGCCATAACCATCCACCTTGTAGGTCAGACAGGAGGATTGCCCGAAGTTTGAGGCCAGCCTGAACTACAGAGTAAGACCCTGCCTCTCACACCCCCGTCCCAAAATAAAGGCAAAATGAAGGCAAGAGTGGAACAGTGGAACAGTAACAATTGAGACAGCATCTGTAGATACCAAGTGCCACTGAACATGATGAGCTGACTACGCCCATTACACAGGCTTTCTCCCTCATCATTTTGCAGTCTATAAACCTTGGCTCGATACATATATTAAAGGATGTCCCTCAGTTCTTTGGGCTCAGGAATGGCAGAGCTTAGCGGTAAATTCTTGTCTGATCCCCAAATCCCGGCACAGCTTTGCCCCTGCCTTTGTTAGCATGAGTCTCACTGCAGAACGTGGGAGTGACACCTCATGATATTTGTTGGCTGCTTGGAGGACATGCTTTCCCTCTGAGACTTTGCCTTCGTCAATATAGACTTTGGATAAATGCAAGTTGACTGTTTGCTCAAAGCAAACATCATCAAACGGCTGCATGTATTCTGAACGGGAAAGGCCATCGACAAATACAAATGTGCAAGTAGCTCCCTGATCAAGGGAGATTCTGAGGCAACACTCTGAGCTTTGTATCCATGGGCTTTCAACTCAGTACACACAAAGGCTCAGCACACAGTTCCCTTTTGGTCAAGCTTGGGGACAACAGACTGGGGTACCAGGGCAGGGGAATATGGTGCACCTCTCATCAACTGGTTGGCTGCAGTCAGACTCAGCTGGAGGAAGGAGCCTCTCCCTCCCTTCAACTCACAGTTCTAACTTTTACCATTTACTACAATTTGGAATTGGAATGCACCACAAAAGCCCGTGTATTAAAAGCTGGGTCCTGGGTCCTCATCTTGGTGCTCTTGGGAGGTAGTGAAAACTTTAAGAGGTGGGGTCTAGTGGGACATCTTCAAGTCCCTGCATGCCCTTGAAGGAAACTCGAGACACAGTGTCTTTCCTACCTTCCTTTTTTCTTTTTTGTTTCTTTCCTTCTTTTTCTTTCACTTCCACTTCCTAGCCATGATCTGAGTGATCTTACTCCACCATAGGCACGGTGCTAGGCTTTCTGGCCACGGATCACAGCTACTGGGCCAGCTGATCACAGTCTAGGACCTCCAAAACTATGAGAAAAATAAATCTTTGTGAGTTGGTTACATCCGGTATCTGTTAGAGTGATAAAAACCCAACTGAAGTGGAAATTTGATACTGAGAAGTAGATCTTTGGCGTCACCACTTCTGCATCATCACTTAGTGACATGGAAAGCTTTTGGAAACGTTCTGGAGGATAACCTGAAGAAGCTCTGGAGGACTTTCCCAGAGGAAGCCCAAAACTGGCAACCTGTACGGGGAACTTGTTGGGCATTTTGGGACAAGCTCATAGGACCAGGGTGCTGTTAGAAATGCAAACAGCAAAAGCAACACTGATGAGATTCTAAATCAAAAATGAGGACTCCGTGGACAACTGGACTCCCGGCAACTCTTACAGTAAATGCAAGCGTAGGGCTCTATTTTGTCCTTGTCCTGAGACTTCGTGGGGGGCCTAACAATGACAGATTTAGCTGGTGGGAGAAATTTCAAGGCAGCAAAGCACTAGGGGTTACCGGATCTACAGTAAATCTGAAAAATTTGCAGCTTGGGGGGAAAAAAGTGTATGCACAACGTTTGGGACAAGCACATCCAATTAATAACCACCATGTTTTGTACCAGAACAATAGGAAAGATGCTTCTAAGGCAATTTAGGATTCTGCAAGGCCACAACCACCACAGACTCCGAGTGTAAAAATGCAAACTTGTTTCAAAGATCTTCCAGGGCAGGGACCTTTGAGAAGAGAGTTCTGGAGCATCCTTCTCTCTCAGAAATACCTAAGCCGCCAAGACACTCAGAGACTGCTACAACTAAGGTCCAGCTGGGCCCGGATGCGGCTCACCCAAGCCACAGACCTTGGCAATATCTACACGATGCTTCTCTTGCCGGCAGGCAGAACACAAGTTTTGGAGGCATGGAGGCTCCAGAGAGGTTCGAAGAAAACTGTGGGAGCCCAAGAAGCATGTCACAGGATCAGAATCCCACAAAAACACCTCAAAGGGACACAGGGACGTGAGAAGGAAGCCAAAGCTTCAGTGGCAACTCAGGGAGGGAAGAGACGACAGAAACGCAGAATGACTAGGACAGAAAGCTGCAGGCACCGTGCAAGAACTGCTTGAGAATGGCTGTGTACACGGCAAACAGCAAGGCTGGGGCAGAGCACCGAGGCCTGGGGAGTTCTCATCCTAAGGCGCTGACCAGGACGCTAGACTTGGAGCTGCCAGATTTAACATGTGCTAGCTGAGTTCTGGCCTTCTTCTTGCCCAACTTCTCAGTATTTTCTTTTCCATCTTTTGAAGGAGGGATGTGTGCCTTACTCCTGTCCCACAGTTGAGCTGTGAATGTGGGTTTTTATAGGCGCACACAGCTCTATTTGCTGGAGTCTCAGGAAAGACTTTGGACTTAAGACTTTAGAGCAATGCTAGAGCAGTTAAGACTTTGAGTCTCTGGGGACAAAAGAAGTGCATTTCCTATTGTGAGGTGACAATGTATATGCTGGCCTCTCGGGTAGAATGCCACGATTTGGACTAGAATGCGCTTACAGGCCCATCTGTCAAAGCTTGGTCTCCTGATTTGGACTACTGTGAGGTGGTGGAAACAGAAGTTATTTGCATGAGAAGCACCAGCTGAGCTCTAGTTTTGGAATAATGAGTTTTGTCGGACAGCATTAGAGCCAAACTCTCACGTATAACTTGGTGCCTGTGGGTTGTGAGAGGTTTCGGTTCTTCAGGGAGACACCCCTGAAGGCGGGTGTGGGAGTCCGTCTTCTTCACTTCCCAGCATAAGAGGAGTTGTTTGTTCCACCAGACGCCTTTGCTACAATGTGCTGCCCCCTCAGAGGCCCAGAGGAGTCAGAGACTCAAAGACTGGAACCTCCAAAGCTGTGAGCCAAAATAAAGTTTCTCTTTTTACAAGTGCACTAACTCGGGTGTTTTCTCTAGTGATAGAAATGTGACTAACATATCACCCCAGTGACCGTATAAGGCACAATCATTATTCTAAGCACTCAAAACACTGCCAGCTTCCCCAACCCTATTGTTATGGTTTAGATCTGGAATGTCTCCCAAAAGCCTCATGTATCTGGAAGGTGATTGGATCATAGGGGTTAACTGGTCTAAGTGAATTAATCTATAGATTTCACGTGTTGTTGGAGGTGGAGCCTTGTTGGGAGGTGTGGATCCCTGAGGGTGTGGCCTGGATGGGTGTATTTCTGTCGCCAGCTCTTTCCTGACCTCTCTCTGCTTTGGCCATGAAGGGATAAGCCTCTGTCCTCTGCCAGGTCATTCCAGTTAGCTCTTCTGCCAATGTCAGCAGACCGTGCATCAACGGACTGAGACCTCTGAACAGTAAGTGACAACAAACCTTTCCTCTCTGTGTTCTAGGTGTCGGGTATTATGTTGTTTTGCGTATTCTGAAGAGAAACATCAAGGTCTTACTGCTGGTCAGACCTTACAGGTCCAAGAACTCAAACTATCTCTCAGCAAAGAGAAAACTACAAAGACAACTGTGTTTTGTCTCTCCACTAACATGAGGAATTCCTTTACTTCCCTCCACAAGCTACCCCAGAGCCACACTGCCCACTGTTCCTGGATTGCAGCCAACCCTCCTCCACAAAGCACTTGCTGAGTAAAGTAATTACGTTTCACTCTAAGTATGGTTCCTTCGGGATTCACAGTGGAAAAAAATCTTTAGCTCATGAGCTTCAGGGATCATGCTGACCTGGAACTCTCCTGGCAGATGCAGAATCCTGGTTGGCATCATGCCCAGCCCGCCTATACCTCCCTAAAGGCAGATTCCAGAAGCCTGGTGATTATTAACTTCAAAGTCTTATTTATGATCAGACCTTATGGGTCTTAGAACTCAGTCCATCCTCTACAGAAGTCCAATTAATTTCCTCCAGACCATGCCTGAATAACTTCACAGAGGCAGCTGGCATGGAGCCCATCAGCATCCAGGTTTAACCACACATTACATCATCTCCCTCATCTGATGTGTGTGCATAAATGTGCACACACTTTGGACACTGTGAGTCACTGGCATTCAGACCTAGAACACAGCGCAGGGGCAGTCTTCTAAACCCAGCACACTGTGTGGCTGAGGCAGGAGGAATGCAAATTTAAGCCCAGCCTGGGCAATTTAGCAGTTTGGTGAGACCCTGTGTTTGAATCAAAAATAGCATAGGCTAGGGATATAAGCTCAGTGCTAAAAATCTCCAAGACAACAGGAAAAAACAGCATGGCCTGCAACTCTTAAGGTATGTACGCTTATGAGCAAGCACGACTGCACCCGTGCAACCCCATTAAATGTATACCTATTTATAAGGCATATGGATATTTACTCTACTCTATTCAAAATGCATCGCAAATATAGGAAAAAGGTCTTTTAGAACAGAGGATTAGGATACAATAACCCATAATTGTTTTTTTTTTTAAAGGCGTTTCAGACACTCATGGAATATCTTACCTTGTTTCTTCTTACTAAACTATGTATTAGAGTGGCTACACATTCTGGGGCTAGTTTATCTTAATTCAACTTTAAACTTTAGTAATGGACACAGTCACATAAGGTGCCTCCTAAAATCTCAGAGATGAGAGAAGGGCATGAAATTCCTGATGCTCCTGTATAACCACGAAGGCCTGTTCTTGCTTTGGGTGTGTCATTCTGGAATATGTTCCTAATGGTGCTTGCTTCATACAAGACTGTCAGTAGCTCAAGGCCTAGTACCCAGTTAGGGTGAGGTATACGATGACTGATGGTTGAACTAGATTAGATACCATCATTAATCTCAGTGTGCAAATCAAGAGACTCTGTCCTGCTGGCATTTCCTGGTGTTTGCTATTTCCCCCAGACTGACGGCACCTTCAAATCATGATTCTCTTGAGTTCTGAGGGAGGATCGTTGGTGTAGCTAACACCAGAAAAGGATTTATGAACACCTGCAACCGGCCCAACACAAATCACAGTATGTGGCCATGTAAGGGTGACACGGGCCCATCTGTGCTGTGGCCACCACCCTTGTTGGTCTCAGTACCTGAGTTTCCCAGTGGGACTCACAATTCTTTGCCATATGAACAAAACAAGGTTACTCAGGAACAATTTGGTTTCAAATTATTAGCAAAGCTTTGAAGCTTTCCTCTTTGGGGCTAAAGTAACTGTAAACAGAGGTCTGCTGTTTTCTTCTCTCGTGCAGATGGATGTCCTGCCCACCCTATGGAAGACAAAGCCCACTCTGTCGACCAGTCTTAGACAGAAGAAAGTGATGAAAGCTTTTTAGTGAAGCAGGCTTACCCTCAGCCTCCTTCCCTACTTGGCTGTGCTGAGGCTGGGCACTGGTTTCCCCTCCAATCCCAAGTTGCCTGCCTGGCAAATGAACACACGCTACTTCCTTCTATAGTCGGTTACAAATACACAACAGATAATAAGTAGTAGAAAGTCCCCCAGGATGATTCGTGACATTATGCAAACTGCTTCCTTTTCTCATAAATAGGGAACCTACAGAACAGAGCAGAGTGATGTATTCAAGGACCACCTAAGAGAAGGAGCAGACCCTGGACTCAGGGGCCACTCCTCCCCAAAGTCCTTGTCACTTCTGACCAAGCCGACAATGGACCCCAAGCAATAAAGCTACCAGAAAGATGCCCAGAGCTTCTCCATCAAAGCCTAGTTGCTAGTCCTCGACGGAAGAGCACCCAGGCCCCTTCCCTGAAACACACATGATAACAATAGCCATGCCCAGAATCATGTGGCATTCCCCCTCACTTCCCAGCTCAGATACCTGAAAAAACGACCAACCCCACCAAATTCTACTTGGAGGGGTCATGTCACATAAAATATGTCAATTTCAGAGCTATTTTTTGGAAGCTAGTGTCTAACTTTGGCAATAAATTCAAAAAGAGCATGTATTCTTCTGACATAAAAAAAAATGGTATCTATTTTTCCACCCTGAGTTTTTACCAGCCTCATGATTCATTTCACTTAGCAGAATGCATCAAAGACAGCTTGGTGCAGATTCCAAGGCTGGGCTGATGCGATGGGGAAAATGATCTGAAGAGATATTTTTGCAAAGGCGATATACAAATGGCCAACAAGCATATGAAAAAAAGTTCAATATCATTAATCATCAAGAAAGTATAAATAAAACCATACTATTATAAAGGGAAATGCTCATCATTTTAGAGGTCTTGTAAATTGACACAGCCATTATAGAAAACAAAATAGATGTTCTTCTAAGAACTAGAAATAGAACTGCTATATGATTCAGCCAGTCCATATATCTAGAGGAAAGGAATTCAATATAGTGGAAGAAATTATGTTCATCCCCACATTAACCACAGCTCTGTTCCCAGTGGGCAGCTCAGTAATAAACTGAGGTGGCCGTTGGCAGATGCATGAGTCAACACAAGGTAGTAAGTTGTGAAGTTTACTTTTGACCCCCAATTTGATTGCCTTGAAAGCCACCTAGACTAGAAAAGCAGACGTTGTGCCAAGTGGGTCCTGAGGGCACGACCTTAGGGGCTATATCTTGCCACTGGCTCCTTCCTCTCTGCCCTTTTTCCTCTCGCTACTTCCTGGATGCCACAAGCTAGCCGGCTTTTCTTTGCTATCCTTCCACCATG
The DNA here is from genome assembly GCA_004027205.1 of Ctenodactylus gundi. NCBI lineage: Eukaryota > Metazoa > Chordata > Mammalia > Rodentia > Ctenodactylidae > Ctenodactylus > Ctenodactylus gundi. The sequence continues at coordinate 271,705 of PVKB01001611.1, forward strand.
TTTTCCCCTTGGAACCAGCCAAGTATGGGGTGAACCCTCTGAAGTCATGAGCCAAACTAACCCTCTTTTCCTTTAAGGTCTGTATCTGAGGCACTTTCTCCTAGTACACTAACAATACAGTGATACTGTAATATACACACACATATACATACATGCATACACAGAAAGGAATATTATTCAACTCTAAAAACAATAAAATCTTGTCACTTGTGGCAGTATAGGTGAGTCTGGAACACATTTTCTTTGGCAAAATAAACCAGAAAAATATTGCAAACATTGCGCTGCTAAAATGCATGTAGAATTTAGGAGAACATGGGTATCTGAAGACTAGAACAGTGGTGACCAAAGGCAGGGAAGGGTGTGGGAAGGGTGGAATGAAACGATGACGAGGAATGAGTACTAGGTACAACTGCATAGAAGGAAAAACATCTACTGCCAGGGCAACTATAGTCATCAACATCATGCAGGGTGACTGAGGTTGAAAACAACTAGTGATGTATTTCAAAATGGCTAAATAAAGAGGATTCTGATATTTCTAGCAAAAGGCAATGATAAATTCTTGAGGTATGGCAATGCCAATTACCCTGATCAGACCTTTACATACTGTGTTGTATATACTGAAGTACTAAACTCCAGAATTTGTAATAATAATAATTATAATAAGGCTTTCAAAAGGAGTTTGTATATACTGCCTCGGTGCCTCTTGGCACACGGCATCCATGTCCACAATCCCAGGCTGGCCTGCTTGGAGACAGAGATCCCAGGATGGGAGCCAGGAGCCAGGACCCTCCCACCCAGGGTTCTAGACCTGGGAAGAAGGCCATCTGAGATGACACCACCCAGGTCCCACCCAGAACTGAGACCAGCCTTAACCAGTCACTCTCAGAATCATGACATATACTGACAGTTACTGTCAGAGGCCACATAAGTTTTAGGGCAGTTCGTTTGGCAAGAAAAGCAAAATGTCAGAGATACCTTGTTGTGGACACTCATTCACTCATTGGCTCTATAAGTGGGGCACATAACAAAGTCAAGCTCTACAGATGGTGGTTGTCTTATCAGTTCCATGGGGAAAGTAGCTGTGGTGACATGATGACTGCACATCTTCACACTCCATGGAGTCACTGAGTCAGGTTTTTCACAGAGTCAAGCCAAGCATCCTAATTACTGAGATCCTACATGTGGCTCAGAGCACATCCTCCAACAACAGGAGAAACTGTATTTGAATTGTGTGTGTGTGTGTGTGTGTGTGTGTGTGTGTGTGTGTGTGTGTGTGCATGTGTGTGTGTGTGTGTGTGTTACTGGGATTGAACCCAGGGCATTCACACTGAGCTATATTCCCAGCCCAATTTTTTAAATTTTCTATTTTGAAACATGGTCTCACTAAGGTGCTAAGACGCCCAGGTTGAGTTCAAGTTTGCAATCCTCCCACGTTAGCATTCCAGAACGCTGAGATTACAGGCCCACACCTCCAGGTCTGATTTAATTTTTTTTTTAAGAGGACATTTGTATGCATAAACATTCTCAGTTTTTGAAAGATGTAAGCACAAGTTTTATACTTTGTGGTTTGGGGGAAATTGTTCCCCAAATATTGAGTCTTTTTATCAGACCCTACAAGCAAGTTTTACTTTCCATAAATTCACTGTCCTTCTAAAGTTGACATATTTAAGGGAAAAATTTAGAAGAATGAAGGTAGAAAGAAATGCAGATGAAAGGAGATAAACTAGCAGTTCCCTATCAGTTGATACATAATTTATTTTCAGAAGTACTAAAACTTGGTACTTTCTAATCTTCAAGAAAAATAATGAAAATGTATCCTCATTGATTTCCAGTTTCCTCTCGCTGACCCTCACTATCCACACTTCTGTCAGAAAACACACACAGATGCACACATACACAAATACGAAACCACAAACCAGGAAGCATACTCACCCTCTTTGAAAGAGATCCACATTATAAAACTTATGTAGCTCTACCGAAAACTCAATCGTTCCTTGTACTTCAGACATGATCCTTTTGGTTCATTACCTGAAAAAATAAAGAGAAAAGTTAACAAGTGGAAGCAAAAAATCAATCCAGCACAGAGTCTACTTTTTCCAACAGGAAATCAAGAAAGGTATAGATGGTCAAAGAAAAGTGAGTCACCCACAGGCCCAACAGGAGGATCCTGCATCTTCACAATGCTCCCATTCAGGAGTTCCCAGTATAGAAAAAAGCATACAGAAATGAGGTGGTTTGGGTAATGTCACACATCTCATACCAGTAAGGACCAAGACTCAGACTCAGGTGCCGTAACTCCAAAGTCCACTGGCCCATTGCCCCTGCCAGCCTTTCTGGAGGCAACAGTCATACACAGCTACGCACACATCCTTTATTGCCTAAGCATGTTCCAGCTGTGTGACCTTGAGAAGGTCACTTAACTCTTTGGCTCAGTGTCCTCACCTGTGACATGAGGACCCGAAATGGCACACAACTTTGAGAGGTGGTGGGAGAATAAGTAAACACTCCACACTGAGTCACCCCCTGCACAGGAAGCAGATACTCAGTAAAGACTGTCTGCCATCGGTAATGACTAGCACTCATTGAAAACGATTCTACTGCCGACACGGTACATGAGTAGCTGGACTGACCCAAGGACAAGGTGTGTCTTGTCAACCCTGGGAAGCAACGTTAGTGGGTGCTACTGCCAGGCAGGTGCTGGATGCAGCTGGCAGGTGGCGGACGACCCAAGCCAGGAGACCAGAAGACCCACAACAAGAGGGTGGTGTTGAAAGATGCAAAGGAGCGGGATTAAAGTTGTTCAAGTCAAGGTGACAAACAAGGCAAGAAGGACACTCGAGGCGGGTGGGGTTTTCTGAAGCCATGAGTCATCTAAAGGTCAGATAGTTGAAAGAAAGGGAAGAAAGTGAATTTAAGTGAAGCACTGTGTGGCCGGCCCATAATCCTAGCCCTCTGGGAGGGGGAGGTGGGTGGATTGCAAGAGCCCAGGCTGAGCAACTTAGTGACTTAGCGACGTCTTATCTTAAACTATAGTTGGATAGACAGATAGGTAGGTAGGAAGATAGATACACAGATCCGTAGAGAGCTAACGGGAGACATGAGGCAATGTAAAGGCCCTGGGCTCAACTCCCAGTATTATAAACAAAGAGATAGAAGGAAGGAGGGAGGGAAGGAAGGAAGGAAGGAAGGAAGGAAGGAAGGAAGGAAGGAAGGAAAGGAGAAAAAGCAACTTACTTAACACTAACTATACTCTGCATGTATACAGTGTGTGCGTGTGCAGGCCTGGAAATTGATCCTAGGACATTAGCACTAAAGAACATCACCAGCCCTGCTTTATTCGCTTATTTCTCACTTGAGACGGAATCTTGCCAAATCCCAGGACCCAGCGCAGCCCTGCTGCCCCTCCTCCCACAGCGCTGAGGTCCATCTGTACTCTTGGTGGCACGTACAGTATTTTATATCCATTGCTTGTTTAATCCTAGCCTCTTTTGCTTTTCGAGACAAAGATTTCCCCACTATTCATATAAGAAAAAGGGGTTAGAGGGGTTCTGACTTAGATCGGATTTCCAATTCTAGAACGGTCCAGTGCGGCATCTGTGGGCAAGTCTCATCTCCCCAAGCCTCGGCTTATCATCGCGAGGAAGGAGCCACTGGCCAAGTTGGGCAGTAGCATTCCTGGCAAGACAGCAAGTGATTCCTGGGCATTTCCCCGCCGCATGGACGTTCCTGCCCGCTGGCCTGGGATGGGGAGAGTGAGGGCAAAGGCAGCGAGGAGGATGAGAGGACACTGGCACTTCCCTGGCAGGCAAGCGACAGTGGCCCCTGTGTCCGTCTCTTCTTTCCTTCCTCCTCCCTTTCATTCTTCTCCCCTTTTTTCCTTCTATTTCTCTTTCTTTTTCTTTCCTGTTTTCTTTCTTTTTGTACTGAAGATCAAGACCAAGGCCTTCAAACCAAGGTATACTCTCAGCCCACTTTTTCATTCATTTTTTAAAATTTGAGATAGTCTCTTACTGAGTCATTAAGTTGCCAAAACAGGATTCAATCTCACGTTCCTTCGTTCCTTCGTAGTCTCTGAAAGTGCTGGGATTACAGGCAGTTGCCACCACACCCAGCTAATCTCTTTATGGTACTAGGGCATCAAATCCAGAGCCTTGCTCACACTGGGCAAACAACCTAACCACTGAGCTCTAAACCCAGTCTTCTGGATCTCTTTCAAATTCTGCCTCCTCACCTCTGACATGTCCCGCACTATGGCACAGAGCACTCAACTTCCATGCCCTCAACAGGGTCACACCAGGCCAGCTCCCAAGAATAACAGTATGAAGGATTATGGAAGCCTTGACTCTGCGCCTTCGCTCTGGAAAGGATTCCATCCAAGAAAACATTCTGAGGATGCAGAAGGCTGCATATCAAATTAGAACACAACAGATCCTGGGAACCAACTTCTATAAATTCTGCAGGGCAAAGTTTCAATCCTATAAACCTGAAGCTCTCATTTACACACTGGAGAGTCATGGTGCTGCCTAGCACACGGGAGCCAACCTCAGCAGGAACCACCCTTCAGCGTCACCTCCTGGGCACTGCCAGCAAGAGCCCGAGGGAGGGGCCGGCAAACAGAAGCTGCTCTGGGCCTCATTTCATTATCATGCTAAAAACACCATCAGCAATCTCCCCATCTATCCGTCACTCTGCTCAGTCTCAATCTCAAAAGCCACAGAGCTGGCAAAGCCATCTGATTCATTTTTTGTGGCTGCCAGCTTCCAATGGGCCCAACATTTCCCCTGTGCTCTGGTCCTAGGGGGGTGAATGCACAGACTAGGGAGGAAAGGAGAGAAAGAACAATGCGTGCCAGCGCTATGAGACTACTGCCACCAGGAAGTGGGGGTCAGCCGGGGCTAGGGGCTGCTCTACATGGCCGTGGGCTCATCTCTCAGATCCTCCCTGAAATTTGTGGGGAGGTCTGTACGTAGGATGCAGAGGCAAAGGAATTGAGGGTTTAAAACCCTCAAGCAACTAGCAAGGTAGCCTTTCAAGAGGACAGTACACTTGAGGTTTTTTTCTTCATTTCCCCCCCATTTTATTGATATGTATAAGTGCAAAATTTAAGGTTTACAACGAAGTTTAGCATTTTGTGCACATACATATCTTGTCAAGGTGACAAGGATTTTCCCACTCTCCTTTTGTCCCTCCCCCTACTCACCCCTCACCCCTCCCCGCCTTAACACCCCCCCACGTTTCACTTTGTTTTTCATTTTAAGTTCCATAACATACTATGCATCTATAAAGTCCAATAGAACGGAGGCTTTTACAGGCAAATGGAAGAAGCTTGAGAACACCACGCTTAGTGAAGTGAGTCAGAAGCAGAAGGTGAAACATTGAATGGTCTCTCTGGTATGAGAGACCCAGATCACAACTCTTGAGTTTCTTTAAGAGGACACAGTACACTTGGGAGAGGTCCTATGAGAGAATCTGGCAAGGGTCCCTAACCCCAACTGCAGGGCAGTTCCAGCCTGTGGCCTTGGAAGGACCAAATTCCAGGGTAGGTAGAGGTTGGATTCCCTACCCCTTTTGTTCCTGCTATTTAAAAGCTGTTCCCCACCAATCTACTGCAGACCAAATACCACCCCTCTCCTTCAATCCTTGGGAGAACAATCCTCAATTAAACCTGCCCCTGTGCCAGACAGGTTGGAGACCACTAGCAGCATAGGACTTTTTCTGAGGCCTCAGAATCTGGGGAGGAGTTGGGAGTTTATGACTGACAAGGTTTTGCTCAATCAGTTTTGGGTCTGTAGCCTCACATCAGGAGAGGATGTAGGGTCTGGCTGCCAGTTTCCCAGGGCAATTCATTTCTGGCTGACTTCCTAACTCTATCACTACCCATCCCATGCCCAACACAACCAGGAGGTTCCCACGTGCAATTTCACACATTCCTCAAGAACTCCGAGGCAGATAATACTGACTCTGGCTCACAGGGGATACTGATCCCAGTGATGAGAAGAGTATGGACCCAGAAACCCAGAGACCCTGGTTTTCCACCTCCAGCATTTTTGGGTACAGTAACAGAGACAGTATTTTCCGGGAGAATAAATATTTGTAAGAAAAACATATTTAATGGAGAGTAAATGTGCAGAGTATTATTTTCTCCTGGAATGATGTGGCCTCCGATGTTCTTGCTCATAACTGCTGAGAAGAATGATTTCGTGACCTGTGTACACAGATTTTTGTTGAAAAGCTGCCTTTTCCTTATTAGTAGCACTTGACTCATTATAGCCCGAACACTGGAACACTTGTGTCAATGAGGAAGAGGAGCTGGGTTGTAAATTCCAAGGTGGTTTTCCTGGGAACTGTTCGAGGTGGAAGCACGAGCAATATAAATTTAGTAACCCAAAAACACCTTCTTTGGGCCCAAGAGCCCACCCAGATCTTTCCACTTGAAGATTATAGTGGCGGCTTTCAGGTACAACTTGAAGACCAGTAAAATCAGCCTCACTTTGCTAGGAATGCAAAACTCTTGGGTCCCACCCATGGCTTATCAAACCACAGCTCAGCCCATGGGTCCCTTTTCCCAAGTTCTCCAGGAAATTCAGATGCTAACACTGATATTTTGGGCTGAGAGACTTAGGCTCTGGCGTTGATAGGACCTGAGTTAATGCGCTCCTTGTGAGCCGCGTGACGTTGGCTCACCGCTGAGCCTCCTGTTTCTCAGTTTCCTCATTACTACTGAGGAAGAGAATAATGCCAATGCCACCAGAGGTTATGTCATGGCTGGGTGCCATACAGCACGCAACACACTTAGCATTGTGTCTTGCACACAGAGGATCACAGAAATGACACAAGCACACTGTAGACACATAGTGTATATCAAATACATACATACATGTGTTATAATTATATACATGCAACACAGAGACACAGGTCATACACACCAACACACACAAGACGCAGTAGTAGCACATATACATGCAAGATGTCCAATATATGTACCTAGTACACAATGAACGCCCATACATGCCATAAACACACCCGACACTCAAACACCACAATTCACACATAAAAGCAACACATACAGTCCACACGTACACACACACACACACACACACCCCAAGCGCACACACCATAGACATCTCTGTAGTAACTTTCTACTACAAGCAGTGCCAACATAAGCCCCACATCCCTGCCTATCATATTTGGTGCCCATCATACTTGGAAACATCTCTCTTTGGACCTCCACCTCAGAAGGCGCCATGTGCACACACTGTACCCATGAGCTGAGAAGTAGCAGACCCTGCCCTCGAAGACTGAGCAAGTGTCCTGGCAGACTTCCAATGTGACACTGAGGGCTCAGAAAGGAAGAGGATGCGGACCCCCGGGGGTCAACGGCCCTGCCTGAGGCTGCCTTCTAAATAAACAAGGCATCACCATGTTGGTCTAGGTCATCAGTGCACATTTCTGTGACCAGGAGTGAGGAATGCCTCAACAGGTCTTCATGCCCTGAGCTCACCTGGAATCAGCACACCTGCCCTAAGTGCTTCCTTGGGAACTGCCTGGTCTAGGCTGGTCCTCACTTGAGCACCCATGCAGGCAGCTTGCCTGGGTGAACACAGTGTAGACACACACACTCGAAAGGAGGGTGCAGGGAGAGGGAAGGGATCAGTCCTCAGCACAAGGCTCTTGGACATTAGCTGTGGATGACCATCTCTAGAGTAACAGACACCAAGGCCCTAGAACCAGATCTGGGTCTCCAGAGACTCTTGGTGATCGTGGACTCTTTGCTTACCTCCCTGAGTGTTATTTCCTCATCTGTAAACTGGGAATTAATAATGCCTTCTTCTTGGGGTTACTGCGAGAACTAAAAATGATAGTGCATGTAAGGCAGTGGTCCCTAACTTTTAACACCAGAGACTAGAGGCGCTTGTCCTGAGCAGGCTGCTGGAGGACAGCTTGGACATGTCAGTAATAGCCCAAGAGGAGAGGGAGCAATGCTCCGCCTCCTGTCAGTCAGCTGTGGCTTGTAACAGGAGCCCCTGGGAGGAAGCAGTTTCCCTCACTCTCACCTGCTGCTCCCTGCTTATTGGTCCCAGATGCTAGATTTTTCCAAGGCCACCATCCAGTATGTGTCCCTAAATTGGGAATCGGGGCACTCAGGACAGCCTGACCTATAATGAATTACCCAGCCAATGTAAGTTATTTTTAGTTTAGTTTCAGAAAGCAGAGAAGGAGATGAGGTAGAAGATGCAGAGAAATTAGAGTCCTGGTAGGTTCTCATTCAACAAAATCTTAGTGGGATTGTTTTGCTTGTTTGTTTGTTTGTTTGTTTGTAAATCTTACTAAGTATTCCTAAATCCTGCCCTCTTCTGGGAACTTTCTAGCTACCCCAGAAGCCCAGTAATGGATGATCCCTATATTGCCAAACAATGACCTTCACCACGACTGGAAGGTCTTGGCAAAGGCTGTAGTCCCACTTCTCTGGGATGCTGAGATTCCGCCTGGAGTTTAAATGACACGTTTCCTTTCGGCATTAAGATTCTAAGATCCCATCACCTCCAGGTAGGCCATGCTTAGCTTCAGCCAATGAAAATTAGTGCTAAGATGTAGAGCAGGTCTGATTTGTGAAACTTCACACACCACAATTCCACTCGGGACACATGTCCACGCCTGGGCTCTGCATCCGCACCTCATGGCACAACTGTCTCTGAGGAGAATGACGGGAAGCGGTGCCCAAAGAAAGGATGGTGCTCAGCTGGCAGGGTCACTGCAGAGGTTGTGAAGAAGCTATCTTGGGAACGCAAATACAGGCACAGTAAAAAAGAATGTAATGAATATTTAGATTGAAAAAAATGTACAGTAAAAGATATATTGCCATGAACCACCCCCAAAATCTGCACCCTTGACCTACATACGCTGTACCCCAACATTTCTTGCCATTTTCAGGAGCCATCCCAGAAGTCCTCCTTTGTGTCTTTAGCTGTGCATGTGTAGCTGCCTCAGTGTTATGAATTGACTCAAAACGTTTACGTCTCACAGTCACTCGGCTTTGGGGAAGAGCCAGGAGCCACACAGTGCCATCTGTGGTGAATAAGGTAAGATGGATGGGGACAGGGCACCATGTTTGTATGAGCCTGTATGTTCACTGGATGGCTCTTGGCAGCAGAATTTATCATATTTTAACCATAATTGATAAAGGCCTTCTAGAATTGCTTTAAGAAGTGGCGAGGGCCATGGGATATGCAAGTATCGTGAGGGGGTTTATAGCAATGTGTCTTTTACTACAATAATCTTCTAACTTAAACCTTCCCTGTATATACTGATCATCCCCCCTGTGTTGCTTATTCATCCTGAAGGAAAGAGTCGGGAAAGCTGTGCCTTCCAGAAACCAGGGCCATTGTCTATGTGTCTCCAAGAGCCCCCTGGCTACCACAGTGTCTGGTAGCCGGTAGAGGTTCCATGATGTGTATGCCTTTAAGGATTAAAAGGGAGTATCAGAAAGCAGAGCTGTGGTTAATATGAGCCTAAGAAGAGGGCAGACTTTAACGTGAGGTGACAATAACACAAGACAAAACCGGGACCATTAAGGAGTTGAGGCAGTGACGTGGTTTTGGGATGAGGGAACCTGAAGGCAGGTGTTTGTCCCTAGAGTTGTCCAGAGAGAGGCTGGCCAGGTGACCCCCCTTGTGACCCAGGACAGTGGGAGGGGCACCAGGCTCTGAGAATTTGTGCAGGTGAGAAGGATGACACGCAAACATGCTTCCGGCTTACAGCAGGGCAGCACAGCATGATGGGGACCACAGCTGGGTAGCCAGTCTTTCTCCATACCAGAGGAAGAAGCTGTAACAATCTTTCTGCTTCCTTCCTTTTATTCCATTTGAGTTCCTGTTGGGCCTCCCACATCCAGGTGGGTGCTCTTCCCTCATTGGCTGGCCCGCAAGTCACTTACACTGATCCAGGCTGGTTCTCAATTCCCAGTTTAGGTGTGCTTCCCAAACCCTAATCCAGGTGTGGTTCCTGATTGCCTCAAATTGGCATAATCCCTCCAACAGTTGCACCAAGATAATACATTTACCCAAAAAGTAACACCAGAGGTTGTCAACACATGTTAATGTCATCCTGCCAATTGACAAGCCACTAAGAGTGACATCAGCCAATATGTTTAATTGATCGCACGAACGCTTCACTTGTACTTCCCTTCAACCCTCGTTCTGTTTCCACCGAGCTTTTCCTCTCTCTGTGGGGACACATTTCCACCCGGCTTCCTCTCTCACGATCCAGAGCAGGATCTACAAAGACACTGAACACCGACACGAATGGTGTGATGGAGAGCTCCACACACCTTCTCTTTTTCAAAACCTTGGCCTGCGGTTATGTCCTTCAGTAATAGAACACGAAGACAGACCCCCTTCCTTGCACTGGAGGCATTGGAAGAACCCCAGAGATGTACAAGACTGCCACCACCTACCTCACTACCTAGGCATCAGCCTTCATCCCTGTCCCCTCAAAAATCAGCTTCAATCTTATCTCCCATTCCTCAGGTCCAATGCCTCCCAGAGCCACTTCCCTTGAGTGCCGGTCACCACCCTCCTGCCTGGATGGCCCCAGCTCCTCCGTGCCTATCTCTCATAGTTTTTGCTGCCCCTTTCAGTACCTTCTCAACCTTCTCAGTCCAGTGGCCTCTCTAGGTCACCACACAGCTCAGGCTTCACCCTTTGCCCTTTCTCAGACTCTGTCAGTGGTTCCTCTTTGCCCTCGACCTGGTTCCAGATGTCTCTAACAGCCCATCGCTGTCTTTCGTCCCAGGCCCAGTGCTTTCTCCCTTCTACTCCCCATGGAACTCAAACATTCTTCTTCAGCCCCACAACCTGTGATCTTCAGAGGATTCTGCCTCTACAGGTACAAGGAAGACCTTCAGCTCATCAAGTACTGGACACTGAAGATAAATACCATGTACACAGAGAGCCCCAGTCTCCACCCTGACTGGCGATCACCCATCAGCAGTAGCTGTCCCCATTGCTAGCTCTGCCCCCTGGATGTTTGGCACAGTTCAGAAGACCCTTCCTGCCCTCCAGACCAAAGAGCAAGACCTCCCTCCTCACTATAGAGGTTCAGGGTCCCTGGGGCCTGGGCTCCATGTCAGTAGTCATTGAGTCATCATTTACACTTTCCAATATACCATGCCCAAATTGTTGCATCATTCATTTATACTTCCCAAAGTATTTCAGAACATTCACAGTTGCCTCGAAGAAATTTGATAAAAATATGAATGCTATTCTAGAAAATACCATGACTCTAGGATCTCATTAGATAGTCCTCAGGAAAAACATTCCTTTGCCAACATGTGTTCCTACAAGGTGTGGCATTTCCTTTAAAACTTTGGTATTCAAAGTACATGGCCCTTGATACGGTACAGGAAGATCAAAAACTATGTCAGCACCAGGGTTTCCACAAGGATAAGGGCTCATAAGCCCGGGTCCTCGGAGACAATGAATCACTGAGTTATGACACACAGGGGGAAGAAGCTACAGGTGGGACATCTGGGGCCACAGAGGGGAACAATCGGTTCCGAAGTGATTTCCAGAGTAGCCTAGCAAGTTCCTGGGGAGGCACACCCCAATCCAAATCACCAGTCAGACGCACTGCCTGGGCTCAGGGCCAGAGGGGAAGAGCAGTGATGGCTGATGTGCATCAGTCTCTGCACCTCCCACCTGCCCTTCTCTTCAGACTTAACTCTAAATGGCCACACTAATAGAGTGAATTATTCCACTTTGCTGCTAGCCTTGGTCGCTGTGGGAGAATCTGCTCAGAGTTCAGGCATATGATCTCATTAGGAAAGAAAATTAGTATTTCTTGCTCGAGTAGGGGAGTGTCCTCGTAGATCTTTCTTACTGGAAGAGCATCTCATTGAGTGAGTCCAATTCTGCATCCCTGCTCTGTGTGGGATGATGGATGAGTCCCACAGGGCTTCTGGGCCTCAGTGTTTGCATCTGGCATATGGAACAGCACTGGCGATGAAGGGCACTTGCTTAGGTTCAGTCACAAGAGCACATAAATTCCTGGGTACAAGGTGGGTGCCAGGAGTATACTCTTCTGCAACATGCAAAGATCATATATCTAGACCTGTCTGAAGAGCAGATACAGGATAGCTGAGCCAAAGTGCTGGGACCATCAAAATATACAGATACAGAAAGACAGAGTCACTCACAATTGTGGCCCAGAGTTAAGTGCCCCCAGTGGTGATGGTTGTGACTCTTACGGGTCAGCATGCTGGGGCCTCACTGGTGCAAACTGAGTAAAGACCACTCTCTCCTCTCAGAAGCAACACAATCTCGAGGCAAGAGTTTTATCTCAGGCTGGGAGAACAGCTCAGCGGACAGAGCACTTGCCTAGGAAGTGCAAGGGCCTGCATTCGATCCTTCAGTACCACATAATACCTGGGCATGGTGGCACATGTCTGTCATCCCAGCAAAGGTGAGGCTCAAGCAGGACAATTTTAAGTTTGAGCCCAGCCTGAGCTACTTAGCAACTTTGAGACCCTGTCTCAACATCAAAAATTCAAAAAAGTGGAGTAGGTATGTATCTCAGTAGGAAGCCCCTGAATTGATCCACAGTACTGCGGGAAAAAAAAAATCTGATTGGCTCTGTGACTAGTTTCCTCCACCTCAGATTGCTTTGGGGCTTGCAATGCAACGAGTGTCTGTAAGCACAAGCTGCTGTGATGAGGAGGAGAACAGTGTGGAGATGGCAGTAAAGAAATGACCTTTCCCCTCGGTGGGTTAAGTCACTACACCTGGCTGTTGGGAGCTTCCCTAGGGCCTCCTCATAAGCAGGGACAGCAGGAAGCCAGGGCTGATGACCCTGGTGCCCACCAGTCCAGAAAAGACGGCCCCAGGCATTCAGTCTCTTGATGCTTCCGGCAGTTCTCTCCTCCGGGGAAGACGACGTCACACCCAGCCCAGCAGGGTCACTGCTTAATGGATGAACATGATGCAACTCCGAGTACACGACACAATGCTGAATGGTTTCACTGGGCTCTGCACACCGCCCAGTGCTGGGCAGCATTCTAAAATCTAGGTATTTTGCTAAGCATTAAATTTAAAAAGTGAATTCCAAGCACAAAGGCACAGAAGATTTTAGAGTTATGTCAAGTCAAGATATCTGACTCAAACTCAGTCAAGGCCCTAAGTAGGAAAGATGAGACTTCGGCACCAACGGGTCAGCTCCCTGTGCCCTCACTGTGCTGCGGGCTCAGGCATCACGACTTCCTCCTCCTGGGCAGGACCGGAAGCTCAGGCACTGCTCAAAGCGAGTTGTGCCCAGCACCGCTGGTGAGTGGCAGCTTGCCTCTCTTCTTGTCTACTAAAATGCAGGCCCAGGCCCGGGCATCTAAGTGTGTGTGACACACACAAGGCGTGATCAAAATATACAGTGAATGTTTAAATTAGTAAAACATGTTACAGGAAAAGACACATTACCATGAATCTCCCTCAAGGCATTCCTCATGCCACATGCAACTATCCCTTCATTCTGGCCGTTCTCTGAAGCAGTTCTGGAAGCTCTTTTCATAAGTTTCTTTCACAAGACATGACCTCAGATATGGTGCAAGCGGCTGCCCAGTGGCATCCACCAGAACATCAGGCTGGGAACAATGTGATGATGGTCACTGTCCACCTTATGGATTGGATTTGGCACCGCCCGACTTCTGGCTGTTCCCTAAAGTTCAAATGACCATGAAAGGCAAATGCTTTGAATGTATGATGGCGCCAGTAAAGGCATTCATGGAAGACACGTTCAGATCTGCTTCAGAAAGTGGCAAGAAATGTGGGATATGTGTATTTGGAGCCAGAGTGATATTCTGAGGGGGATTCACAGCAATATGATTTTTACAGTACTAAATATTGTTTTTAAATTTAAGCATTCTCGGTAATTTTTATCACACCTTATAAAACAAGCACACTGTCAGTTCCCTTTTTGGAGAGTGTCAGATTATGGATGGGGCAATGGCTTCAGGACTGTAAAGTCTGGCTCACTTCTGGATCAACCATTTTACTCGTCACCTGATCAAATGCTATCCCCTCCAGGTTCCAGATAGGTCATCCTAATACAGTTTATTTACCTGGCAATGATTTATATGTTTGAAAATTCACCCAAATGTATAGTGTTTTAGCAATACTGTGAATAAACAGTAGCTAATGCTAACCTAACAGCAGTTAAATATGTTATGCAAAAAATTAGGCATAACAAAGATATGCTTCAATTCCCAAAGAAGTCCACCTTGGAGGGTGGAGTCAGCCAGCAAAATTGAGAAGGGCTGAAGTACTAGGGGAGACCCTGGCAGGAGGCAGGGCCAGGAGCCAAGACCATGCACCTAGAGGAGGCACTCTGGGTATAGCCGCTGACGCTGACGTGGCTGAGTGCACACGTAGGCTTTTGTCTTCTCTGGGTCTGGGTCCTGAAGAAGACAGAAATTTCATCCCTCCCAAAGAAACCCATTGTGGGGTGGTGAAAGTAACAACACCACATCTTTAGAGTTGGAAAGATCTTACCACAGTGGTCGTAATGCGTCAACTCAGAAGTTACTGTTGAGTAACACACCTGCCTGGAAAGGCACAGGTTCCCGTCCCTGGAAGAGCGTCAGCAGATGCTGTCTGCCTCAGAAGCTAAAGAGGGGATTCCGGCTTTGGGATGGAGCCTCTGGTAGACACCCTTTCTACTTCCTGACAGCTTTAGGAGCTATGAATATCACACCATCTAATTTAAGGCTCTGTATTCATTAGTGTCTATAAATGTTTCAAGGGCATTTCCTTTGCAGAATGGCACTGCATCAATTTAGATGGAAGCACATAGAGACGTCAGCTGGCCTGGCATCGTCAGTGTCTTTGTTCAGCTCTTTAAGGCCGTTAGCACCATATCAGTATGAATACCTTGTGTGCAAAAGTGTGCTAGCCAAATGCGAAGGTGCACACCTGTAATTCCAGCGCTCTGGGAGGCCAAGGCAAGAGAGTGGCAAGTTTGAGCCCAGCATGGGCAGCTTAGGGAGACCCTAAGGAGGTGGTAATTTCAGGCAAAGGCCCTGGGTTTGGTCAAGCATGGCGACCCACTGGACTCTTATGGTCACTGCATCCACCTGCTCATTACTGACGTAAGCTATGGGGCCCAAGGAGGAAAGTTGAGTGCCCGTAGTGAGAGCAGGTGCTTCGGGAACTCGTGGCTCCCAGTTCCCAGCCCAGCAATCTCTCCACTTCTAGTGTCAAAGTTGTCACATCAGATGTCACAGTATCACAGCAGACAGAATCTCAAGAAACAAAGCAGGTAATAAATAACATCTCACAATATCCCAGATTGCAATGAGGAAGGAAGTGGGGGTAACAGTCATCAGTTCTCACGACTTCAGACCTAACAGGAGCAGCAGGTATTTCATAACCCAGCCTCATGTTGGGGCTGATGAAAATCAACATCGGGTTGGCTTTGGTCTGTCAGCCATCCATGTGAGGGAAAAGCCATCCCTGGATCTGGAATGTCGGGGTCCTCAGATTGCGATGGCTGTGAGACACGCATACAGAACCACCTCTGCTACAGGGGCAGTACAAGGGCCAGCACACCTATAACCTGAGGAAAAAAACTAAACCTTTATCATGAAACTGGAGGCTTCTTTTTTTTTTTTTTTAACAAAGTCTCGGTCTTGCCCTGTAGCGCACCCTGCTTCAGAACTCACTATGGAGCCCAGGCTGGCCTCAGACTCACTGCAATCCTCTTGTCTCAGCCTCTCAAGTGCTGAGATTACAGGTGTGTGCCACCATGTTCTGCTTGTGTGGTGCTGGGGAATCAAATTCAGGTACTTAGTGCTTGATAGGCAAGTGCTTTAACCCCTTAGCCATTTTTTCAGCCCCCAAACAAGAGGTTTTAAACCGCAGTCCCCTCTTCTCTCACCATACCAAGAGTCACCCCACCAAAAAATCTTTCCAAACCACCTTACCCAGGGTTCTGCTCTCTCTGCACATTACCCCAGCTCTATTCAAGCTGTCACCTCCATGGGGATGGCCCCCATCACCGTTCTACCTGACGACCTTTCCATATTTAAGTGTCTGTCTTAGTTACTTTCTCGTTGCTGTGACAGAATACCAAACGTCCACGACTGAAGGGAGGAAAGGTTTACAGTAGCTCGCAGTTTCAGAAGGTCTCACATAGTCCATTCATGGCGCACCTGCACTAGTCTGGCCTCCCAGCCTTCGGCTGCAGCAGACTCCAAGTACCTGGGTGGTTGAACTACAGGTGGATGGACTCTGGCAAGCATTTCTCCATTTGGCCATACAGGACACCTTGAGGTACTTTTCTCAGAGGAAGCTAGGTCGTTTGTGTTGGCACCTTTTAACTGATAAAGGGTGGATTCTCAATGATTCCTCGGACAGCCTCAAGGAATCTTTTTTCACAGTCTACCCATGTACTTAGCTTCTATTTAATGCTGATTTCTTTAACATCTCCATGTTCTTTCCCCCCATCTTTGCAGCCCCTCCAGTTTGGCAAATCTGCAAACTTTTCACGTCATTTTTTCTCTGCCATGCTTTCCTGCATAGATCTGTCTAAAAGCAACAAGCAGTACCCAAGTGACAACCTGGACACTGGGCTGCTTTGAGATATCTTCCACCAGATTATGTAGTCCATAGTTCTCAGTTTCAAGCAGTCTCTGGACAAGGCGAAATGCCAACACACTTTTCGCCAGAGAATAGCATACATGGTTTGTAGGGCTGCCAATAAAAATCCTCCTTCCCATCTAAAACTTCTTGAGCCTGGCCTTTTCAATCTACATTTCTATCAGGAGTCTGAGAGAAATCTCTGATCTCTGATCTCTGACCAGAATTTCCCACCTAGCTAGGCTCAGAACACTCCAAGACGTCTCCAGTCTGCATCCTCAAACCTTTCCAAAATCTTCCCACAAACGAATTTCAAAGTCTTTCAAACCACACAGTCAGATAAAATCACAGCAACAACCCCAGTTCTCTGGTACCAATTTCTGTCTTAGCTACTTTCTCATTGCTGTGACAGAATACCCGACATTCACGATTCAGCAGAGGAAAGCTTACAGTTTCAAAAAGTCTCACACAGTTTTTCCATAGGCAGCCAGCTCCCGTGGAAGCCCACCACATGAGCTGGACAGCTGCTCACCCTATTGCAGAGAGAAATCAAGGCAGAGAGGCAATGCTAGAGCAGTAACATGTTTCTTCCTTTAAGTACTTCAGCTTCCAGTGGGGCTCCCCCTGGGGCAGGTGCCCCTCCTCCTTACTTCCTAGCCCACATACACCTGAAACCTCTGCCCTAGGCAACACTCGTCCCCATCTCAACAAGCTGACACATCTTTCCAGGTCAAACCCGAAGCATCTGCCCCTCCAGCCATGCCCTGCCTCCCAATATCATATTGTTCAAAATACATAAAGCTTTTGGGGGGACATTCCATATGGCAGTGTCTTCTCCAGGAAGCCCTTCCTGAATGGCCCCACCACACCCCTCCCCAATATCCACATCCCACCTGGTTATGTGCATGCCAAAGCAGCCTTGGCCGTCTATGCTCCAAAAGTGACTGCGAGCTTCAAGGAAGGCGTGTCACTGAATACAGAAGGGAACATGGTGGCAAATACGTGCAGAATGACACCTGAGGGACAAGCAAGTGAAGGAAGGGGAAAAGGAAACGAATCAGAGAGCAAACGCATCTATGAATGAATGAACAAGTTGAGTCTTCTTTCAAATGCAGTGGGTACTTGGAACCAGCCCAGACTTAGGATGTGAAGATCAAGATATTATTACCCTGAGTCTCTCTCTCTCTCTCTCTCTCTCTCTCTCTCTCTCTCTCTCTCTCTCTCTCTGTGTGTGTGTGTGTGTGTGTGTGTGTGTGTGTGTGTGTGTGTGTGTGTGTGTGGACACAGAGCTGAGAAAAGAAGAAAAGTGTGTGTGATCCATCATGCTTGAAAAGATCTAAAGAGGAGCCAGCCCTGGGGAGAAATTCGGCACCTGCTGGTGTCACAACCACAGAGTAGTGCTCTATTTATGCTTCCCAAAGCCACAATATAAACAGGAGAGGAGGTGACTGTAAGACACAAGCCTCCATCCCTGAGTCAAGGCTGGCATTTCAGATGTGCTATATGTTTGTGCCCCAGGCTTGGTGGTTTGGGATCCAGTTTTGCTGAGCATCTGTCATTAGCCCCACAAGTGCAGCAATGACTCAGCCTGCGTCACTGCATTCCCACACTGACCACCCACAGGATCCGAAAGCCTCCATTCCAACCTCCTCACACACTGCCAGGCCTGCCCCCCCCCCCCCCAGCCCAAATGGAAGAGAACTTGGCACAAGTCAGGGAGGCTCTTAAAGATAAAGCTAGTCAATGTTTTCTGGAACTTCCTGGGAGCCAAGAGGAGTAGAGAATCAGTCACCCATGGGCTCTAGCTAGCATCAAATATGTTGTAGGGTTCCTTTCTTCCCTGTGGCTACCACCTCCTGGGAGCAAACCTCAGGGGTTCACATCCTACACAGCTGAGTTTTGTGTTGGAGAAAACCCAACCTTCTTTTAGCAAAAGGGGAACTGAGACCATCACGGGATGTAGAGAGGCAGTTTAGTTCAGAGGGAGCAGCACAGTTCAGGGCCAAATTTTCCCAGCCTTGATTCTGTCCCCGTTTTCCCCCCAGTTTTGCACAAGTGCTCTTGTTCCTCAATTTTCTCATCTATTAATGAAGTAAATAGCTTCCTTCATGCAAGGCAAACATGAGAAACCAAAGAGTTTACATGAAAAGCAGAGTGTGATATCTGACACACCCAAAACATTCAAAGGAGTCCTCCATACGCTTGTTAGCATTCTGCTTGTGATGACAGTAGATACTCTTTGAGTGGTAATTTAGAAAAAAACAACCCCTTCATTCGGGGCTCCTTCAAATGAATGGCAGGACTTCATTTCCTAGTGGCCTTCTATTCTACAACCTTCCCTGCAGGAGCGGCCTTGGCAATCAGTCATCGGCTCAGGATGCTTGGCAGAAACTCTACAGGACAGGAGAGAGATGGAGAGGAGAGAGACAAGAATAGATACGGGTGGCAGTCAGGCCCAGGCGTGCCCATGGCAAGGAAGGCCAAGCCGAATCACACACTGGACAGAGTTCACTCACAACAGTCATCACAAAAGATACCTCCATCGATCCTAGCTACAAAAATGCCTTTTTCTGCAGTGACCTACTCATCCAGTTGCCAATGGTAATCTTCCTCAGCCTCAGAAGCAATGATTCCTCAGGTTAGCTCCAATGGCCTTGAGGCCAAGGAAGACCTAGTGTCCACTCTGTTTCTTGGACTTTACGCTCAGGGCCTCTAAAGAGAAGCTCTGATTCTAATCCCAGCTCCAATGGGCATTTCTGCAATATTATGGGAGCTCAGTTTCTCCAATGTGTAGAAAAATGGGTCTAGTGGAAAAACAGATGAAAATTCCGAACACATGAATGGACTCTGGCTAATGGAAGCACTACATCAGCTTGTGTGCAGACTGTTAAGATGCGGAGCTTTCTACATTTCTGCTTCCTGGTATGTTATGTTACTAACTGACTTATATTTTATGTTTAGTTCACGTATTTTTGCAATACATGATAATTACATTCATTTGGGAAACTAGCACACACGCATACCACATCTTAACCATCTTCATGGCCCTTTTTCTTCTCCGTCCTACCATCTCCCTACTTCTGCAAACTCCATTCTCATCTCCACAAAGTCTACCTTTCTGTCTCCTTTTATTCTGCCTTTATTATTTATTTCCATAAACATGAGAATATTGATGGGATAAGTGAAGTCACAGAAACAAGATTTCCTAAATAACATGATACAGAGTACATCAAAACGTATTATGCTTAATCTTCACAGCTGAAGGTAGAGGTCATCAAAGAACACCCCTTTTCTGTCTTTTCTGATTTTCTTGTGAGAAGTGATTTGATATTAAGGGAAGCAATCTCAGCAGCCTAATCTCTACCTGACTCTAAAGTTCTGGGATTTGTTTTTTGACAGGTAAGAGATGTGATTGTCTGAGTGCTTCTACCTCCTGTGAAGCCCCACCGGAGCCAGGGCACCATGGTCACTGCCATGCTGGGCAGCATCCTGGTCACCCTCTTGTCAAGTTTCTCTTCCTTCTCTCTCTCCTCCCAGACAACCAGGGCCACGTCCTCTAGGAGGCCTTCCCAAGCTCTGCCTTCTGGTTTGGGACGAGGTAGTCATTATCTCTGCCCCTGATGTTCCATTCCTGGTCTGGGGGTGCAGATGTTGCATGAGAAACTGGTGACAGAAGTGAACCATGTGGACTTAGTCTCAATATCACAGAGCCAGAAGCCCAGCTCCTGGCCTTACTGTCCACATTGATCTTGTCCCACTGACCACATGTAGGTAAAACTTGATATCTGACACTGAAAGTGGGTGGTCCAAAGTGACCATGTGGCTCTCCACTACAGTGGTCTTCCTCTTCCATCCCACAGAATTGTTTTTGCCTAGTGATAACCCAAGCCCTCATTTGCAACATTCCACTATTTTGTACTGAATATAAGTGTTCTGAGGTTATATCAGTACCAGGATTCCAAAGTGAAGCCTAAGAATTTATCTAGAGAGAATGAGTTACAATCACCAAGCTCTATGAATGCAGATTTCTTAAGGAGCCCAAGACAACAGGCAGGGGCTACATTCCACTGGACACAGCCACAATGGAAGTAAGATCAACTGTTCCTCAACAGAGCAGAGATATTGGGTTATCCCAAATAACGGGTGAGTGTGTGTGTGTGGGGGGGGGGGGGGGGGTACCTGTCTGTCTGTCTGTGCCTGTGCATTTGTGTGAAAAAAAGGGAAAGAGAGAGTGGGGCATGTGGAATAGAGGGGTGGTAGAGGCATGGAGGGAACCACCAGAGAAGTTTCAGGTAGTCCTACTGACCAGGACAGAATATAGAGGCCTTTCTAAGAAGCCACCCCCATCCGCTGACCTCCAAGGTCTCCTATCCCCTTAGTCAGTAAACACCATGGCCCTCCTCCACCACAAGGCCCAGCATGACCTCCCGGCTTTAAACTGAATAATCCCTTTCCTTTAAGACGACCCACCTCAGCTCTCCTTGTTACTTTCTCATCCCTCCCAGCTCAGATGCACCTGAGGCCTGGGCTGGTTCTTCCACTTGCTCCCAAGGACATCACTTATGTTTGCTCTTGGTCTCAGCTCAAAGACAATTTCCTCAACCTGCCATTTATTAGTCTACATTTATGCTGACAGCTTATGTGTTCCACCCAGTTCCACTCGAGGATTTCACCTCATCTCATTATTTGTGGAGTATCAATCCCTCTGTGGAATGATCTGCTTGCTTGCTTTATTCCTCTCTGTCAGCACATCATCTCCAGTGGAACCAAGCCTTCTTAACTCCTGGGCTACTGTGTCCCAACAGGCTGAACAGGGATCAGATCAAGGACAACATTCCTTAGGTATTTTCTGAATGAACTGACAGAGAAAGTGGAGATGAGTCCCAAAGAAAATATAGAACTGAGGAGCTAAAGGTTGAGAAAGGACATTTTTATAGCCAAAGGGTCAAGGAAGCAGGAAGGGAAGTGGGTAATATTTTGACACAAGTATACCACAAGGTGCTTCAATATTTTGGCTCATATCATCTTCAAAACACAACTTAGATTGTCACAAAAGTATCCATGTTCCTACAGAAGGTAATTGATACTAAGGGAGTTACCCGCAGCCACCCAGCTCATAAATGATTGTAAGATGGTCCCACCACAGGCTCCTTGTCCAGTGAGGAAAGGAGGTAAGTCCTTGAAGCTAGACAGTGGCGTTGTGATGAGGGTTTGGAGGCAGTGGAAGGGGTTACTGGAAGGGAAGAGAGAAGGACAAGGCTAGGGAAAGGGCTGACAGCATTGAAGATTTTGGTTGATGTCTTTGCTTGTGATACAGAATGAATATAGTTGGAAACTTCATGCTGACTTAAATATTAATCATTATGAAATGACAATGGATGATCTACTTTAGGAATGAATTAGTCACAAATATGTACTTTTAATTTTTTAAAAACAATCATCCTTTATCAATGTTCCCAAAAGGCCTCAGAGACTACCTCCTTGGCTACGCAGAGATGACTAGCTCATTCGATAATCATCCAGCAATGACTAATGTTAACTAACAGCCCCATTGGTGTCAGCAACAGAAGAAGGAAGGAGATGTGAATGACTAAGACAGGAGCTAGAGGAAGGGTGACATGATAACAGGTAAGCATCACCCTATCAAAGGAGAGGAATGAGGAGAGTCCAGAAAGCCTGTCCCAGGATCTCAGGGGTGGTCCAATCACTGTTTCTTCTGCTTAAGAGTTAGATGGAGATGGAGATTGCCCTACAGTAGCTGAACAGCTATTAAACTTCTGATCCACTTTGCCTGGTATTATGGTTTGGATCTGGAATGTCCCCCAGAAGTCTCAAGTACTTGAATATTGTGGAATGCCTATAAAATCATGTGTTACTGAAGACATTGGGGCCTGGTCAGGAGGGGTGGATTTCAGGCATGTGGTGGATTGGAGATATGTAGCAGATTACAGGTGTGTGACACATTACTGGGCATGTGACCCAGAAGTGGCAGATCACTGAGGCTTCACCTGGAAGGGGAAGAACATGGAGGCTTGATCCTGAAAGGGTAGATCAGTGGGATATGATGTGGAGTATGTGAGCTCCACCCTTCTGTACTCACCTGGCTTCCTGTCAACCATGACTTGAATAACCCCTCTCATGGTAGTCCTCCGCCATGCATGCATGCTTTTCTACCATTTCCAGACATCATGAATAGACTAAGACCTTCTGAAACTGTGAACTAAAATAAATCCTTCCTCCCTTACGTCATGGATGTCAGGTATTCTCAGGCACCTGAGGTATTTAACCACACATAAAGTGTTATTTGATATTCAGAATTAAGAGCAAATGGTAAATAGTTTATTAGTCCCAAAGAGCTCTCCCTTTGTACTTAAAATAACCTGCTTCCTTCACACCTCAAGCAGAAGCTAACAATCTGTTACATAAAAGTCAAGTCTACAGTCACCCAGTTACAATGCCCCACAGGCTTCCTATCATAAAATGGAAATCTTCCAGTGAAGATGCACAAATGGCCAACAAGCATGTGAAAAGAGGCTCAACACTGGGCTTCCCTGGGGACATGACAGCTGAAACCACAGTGAACCACTTGATTAAAAAAAATGGCCCACAGTTTGTGTATTCACTCGTCTGTTGATGGGTATTTTGGTGACTTCCATATTCTAGCTATTGTTAGTTGTGCTGCTATGAACATGGGTACACATATATCTCTGTTGTATGTTGTTTTGGCCTCTTTTGGATATATTCCCAGGAGGGGTGTTGCCGGATCAAAGGGGATATTTATTTCTAATCTTTTGAGAGCTCTCCATACTGCTTTCCACAACTCCACTGTAAACCTTAAATTCTGCACATGTACATACCAATAAAATGGGGGGGGGGGGGAATGGCCCAAAGACCTTAAAAGACACCCCAGTAAAGAAGATACTCAATGTCAAAAAAGTATACGAAATTCCATATCATAAGTCATCATAGAAATGCAAATTAGAGAAGAGAGCCAAAATCCAGAAAATTGTTGTCAAATTATAGCAAGGATGCGCAGCTAAAAGAAAATTCTCATCCACATCTAGTAGAAATGGAAGATGGTTTAACACTTTCTTACAACACTACACATGCAAAATGCTCTTCCCCTATGATCCTGCTGTTACACTCGGTGGTACCTAATCGAAGGCGTTGAAAATTTGTTATGTTCACACAAAAACTTGCACACACTTGACTATAATAGCTTTTTCATAATTACTAAATCATGGAAGCAACTAAGATATCCCTCAGAAGGAAGATGTATACATAAATTTTTGTATGTTGAGACAATAGAATATTATTCAGGGGAAAAGAGAAATGAGTGGCCAGGTCATGAGTAGACATGGAAGCACCTCAAACTTATGTTACCAAGAGAAAAGAAGAATGAAAATTAACTTAAAAGTGTGACTCCAACCATAAGACATTTTGTGAAAGGCAACACTGTGGGGACAGTAAAATGATCTTCCATTGCTAGAGGTCTGGGGACAGTGAGCCCCAAGCACAGGATTTTAGGGCAGTGAGCGTACTCTGTAAGACGATGGTTTAGCACCCTTATCTGTTTGACTAAATCCATGCAGTATGCCATACTAATAATGAAGCCTACTTTAGGGCCAGTGGTGATATACGCTCATTAGTTACACGAAGTGTTCACTCTGGTGGATGCTGGTACTAACGAAGGCAGGTGATGCGTGTACGGAAGCAGAGAGTTACCACAGACGCCTCTGTACCTTCCACTGCATTTCTAAGTGAACCTAACTTCTCTGGAAAACGACTCAATCAACCCCCTTCCCCCACTGTACACACATACAAACACATACATACATTGAGATACAACCTCTTAACAACTAGAACGTCTATAATTTTTTTAAAAATAAGAATTAACAACTGCTGGCAGGAATGAACTAAAACCACAACACTCAGTTATTAATACATACATAACATGGTGCAGTCAAGGCAGAGAGAATGTTATCATTTCTTCAACGCCTTAAGCATGGAATTACCGTGTAACTCAGCAACTCTACCCGAGTATATAACCAAGTGAAAGATGTCAGAACAGAAACTTGTGCATGACTGTCCACAGCAATCCTATCCACAGACAGACAAAAGTAGAAATGAGTTAGCAACCATCATCTGAAGACTATCAGTTTATAGAATTTGGTAGATTCACACAATGGGCTACTATTTAACCAGAAAAAGAAATGACATGCTAGTAAGTGCTATGACACAGAGGAGCTCCGTAGCGCCACGCTAAGTGCAAGGAACAACATAAGGGCAAATACTGCGAGACTCCTTTTGTGGAAACATGAACACCAAGGCAAACCCAGAGAGAAAGTAAATGAGCTGTTGCCAAGGGCTAAGAGAGGAGAGCACAGGGGAAGAGGAAAAGATTCACGTAGGGAAATTCATATGTCGTCTGGATCATAAGTCTGCCTCCCAGCTTCCTACCATCTCTGCAACCCAAAAATCAAGCCCTTCGTCTTGTCCTCTTTAGTAATTTCCCTGAACACGTCACCACTCAGCCACTGGGACCCCGCAGGCAGCTGCAGGAATGTGCATGCCGTATTGCAATTATCAGCACTGTGCCCATTGCTGCCCCTTGTCTTATTGATTTTTCCCTTCCATGCTAGTAGATATGTACTTAAATTAACTTTTCTCCACTTTTTTTTTTACCAGTCAGTGTTGCCAGATTCAGCAAATAAATAAAGCGATATCGGGAACTCAACTGCACTAAAATATATCAAATACTTCTGTTTGAAATTTGAAAATCAAATTTAACTGGGCACGCTGTATTTTAACTGCCGGCCCTAGGACCACTGTACTTGAAGAGCAGAGAGTAGGTGTAGAATAAATCTTTCTGGAAAAAGAAGGACTAAACAATGGTTAGCCCAACACCCTCCACTCCCTGGGGGACAGGCATCATTAAGCAGTTCTGTGTGGCACTCTACAGCACTAGCACGGGGGGACAGTAAAAGCGAGAGTGAGGAAGGCAGGGACACAGCCAGAGCTCACTCGGCTCTTTCTTTCTGTCCCCTGCAGGACCCTAGAGACATGTAGGAACCAGAGCTAAGCACTTGGAGTACCAAATGTACCATCGGGAACCTCTGCCCATCAGAAATGGACATTTGAGAAGAAAGATGGGAAGCTACTGTGTACAGTACCACGATACAATAAATGCAGCCTAGGGAAAGCAAATGTTTCCAGACAGGCAGAGGAAAGATCAGCCAGGAGGCGACTTTCCAAGGATTTGGACTCAGGGAGAAGATGGGGAGAGGAGATGGGAGACACAACCATCCCAAGCTGGGGCTATCATCCACCCTGTAGCCCAATTTTCCCCACCATCCTAAGACCCTGTCCTCTTCCCTCCTCACTGGATGCCTAGTTCCTGATTTCTGACCCCCAGGAATTGGGGAAATGCCAAAAGAGCAGGCCCCATCTTGCTTCCCCGTTCCCACTGATTTGCACTGCTGTCTTGAGCAGCCATCACTGAGAGACGAGGATCTCTCAGGACGGGCCTTGGCCCAGGCTCTTGGCAGCATCTCTCCTGGGTCTCTAAAGCCTCAGGACTAGCCTTCCGCATCCCTTCCAGGCTGTGTCTTCTCTGCCCCCATCCCCGCCCACGACCATGCCTGTCTTCTACTTTTCAGCTTCAGAGACATTATACGAGTTCCCTGCCCACCTGAACTCCACCACAAACCGCGCCTCTCCCACTCTGCTTTCTCAGCCCGGGCCCAACCCCTCCAGCCCCAAACCTGCCACATTTTCCTCCAGGTGAGCTCATGAGCTGGCAGCCTAAGAGGGCAACCTTGAAGCCACCAAGCCCTGCAGCCCCTCACACTTCAAAGTCATTCTCCGGACACTGTAGCAGCCCCACCACTCCGCGTTTACGAGGCACGCCCTCCTGGACAGGCCCCGCCTCACGTTTCCGTAGGATCAACTGCGCCCTCCCAACATCTCACCGGGCAGAACTTTCGTTATCACCCTCGCTTCACAGACAAGGTATAAGCAGTGCGAGCACCTTGCTGGTGGGCCTAACACCCGGGTCAGCGGCAAAGCTGGCTTGGTACCTGGGCAGCCTGGCGGGTTCCCAGCTCCTGCACCACTCGGCCAGGACCTCGCAGGCCATCACTGCCAGGGGAAGGATGAGCAGCCCTTTGTCACCATCCTAGCACCTCACTCGAAGGCAGCACACGCTTGCTAGGGAAGCGGAGCTTGACACTAATTCAATGGGGTAGGACAGAATCACCTAAGGATACGAAGGCACCTACCCAACGATCCACGTGCATGCTGAATGCCACACGTTTAAGTAACGCTTGGGATTTAGCCGTGTCGTCCACACGTATGACTGTATTACCCATCTTCGCAACAGCCCTCGCCGCTTCCGGCCCCTGGCTCGGGATCCCTTCCCACTTCCCACCCAAACCCAGCCTCCACGTCCTCCTTAAACCCCAGCCTGCTCAGCGAATGCTGCAGGGCAGAAGAGCAAGTGGCACTATGCTATCCGTTAAGACATTAGATAATTAGGGTAATTCACACTGCAGCTGGAAAGAAGCCAGAAGCTGCCGGGGAGCAGGGAGGGAAAGCGTTTTGAAGCACGCGCTGAACAGATCCTGTCCTCCTTACACGCACTCAAACCCCACCAGAGTTCCTTCTGGAACATGGGGTCACCGTGAGCATGCCCAGTGGCTTGCCCACCGCTCTCCCTTGCTGCCTCCTCTATGTCACAGAGCCAGACACTCCCCTGGGGTCTCTGAGTCAAAATAAACCTCTGACCTTCTAGATCATCACCTGTGAACTGGGCCAGGGTCACTATTATTATCCTCACTCTAAAGATGAGAACAGAGGCTTGGAGAGGCTGAGTGAGGTGCCTGTTGTCAGAGCACAGAAGCAGAGCCGGGGTCAGGGCACAGGCCGGCCTGATGCTCACTTTCACAGCGTTGCCCACACTGTGCATTCTGCTGTCTCCTCTTCTGAAGACATCAAGGGGTGCTTAGGCTCCAAAGGCTGCTTACTGGACCCACAGGAGTCCTGCTGGTGGTGACTGGTGACCCTGAAGATCTTACCTCTGTGGACACAGCACACTCACTGAGCACCTTCCTCGGTGCAAGCCCTTCCGCACTCTGCCTCAGCCCCTCGGGGCTCACTGCTCCCACTTCACGGATGAGCACACAGCTTCAGCCTGGCCACGAAGGCCCAGGGCCCACTGATCGTGAGGAGTGAAGACAGACTCACGCCTCTGTATGCAGCCACGCTTTCTGGCTCACAAACGCCCAAGGACTGGAGTTACACCACCATGTGCGTGTGTACAGGGAGGCAGGTGTTTTTAAGTACATCCCAAAACACTCAGGCAAAAAAGAGAAGGAAGCACCTACAGCCGCTGAAGGCAAATCACTTAATAGGAACAATTAGGTCCCTGTGTCCACTTCTCTTGACCTCCCCATCCCTCCATCTTTCTGCCCTTTTCCACCCCGACCTTCTGACCAGCCCAGTGGGAGGCTGCCAAGGTCATGAGTCAATGCCTTTGCCTTCCTTCCCACAGCTTGCGCCTCCAGGAAGACATGTCCTGAGTCCCAAGCACTATTTATATAATGAGACTGTGGTCACATTAATTATATTTACATGTCTCCACTTATGCCGTAAATCTGCCTGCACAGCCTCGCCGTGATCTCTCTCTAGCTCCTTCCCAGCCTCCAAGTCCTCTGAGGAATTCCCAGGAGACCTGACAGCTCAGTACAGCCAGCGTGGGACTCACAGGTGCACATGCCTGGCAGGCCTGAGCTCTCCCCCTCCCCAGCAGTGCAGGTGTTCCCCTCTGGCAGTTGATAGCGCACTGTGTGGAGCCAAAGAGCCCCAGAGGAAAGGAAAACTTGGGAGCAGACACTCCTAGTTCTCATCCACGCTCCACTACTGCCCACCTGGTGGCCTTGGCTCTATCACCCCACCTCTCAGAGCTTCAATCAGGTTAAATTATAAGATTTAGATCTAGGAAGGTATGGGATCAATCTGACCTTTCTAGGTCCCAGGAGAATCTCAGGCAGCAAATGTTTATTGACCAACTACAAAATATGTGCCGAACAATATGTTTGGATACAGGCATGTATAGATGAAGGAAGTTGCCCATCTCAACATGGGTGGGGGAGGAGAAAAGTTCCACACCCTTAAGCGCTCTGCTGTTAACCGCTTCACTGTTGCTCAGCAAGGACATGGCATTAGGCAGACTATCTGATGCCATGGGCCTTTCTTTTCATTAACTGCAAAATGAGATTAATGGTTACTTTCTTCATGTATCTATGATTATTAAAAATAATCGGCAGAGTCCCTAGCACAGTTATGGGATACATCTGTGTTCAACTGTGAAATTTTCCAGTTGACATACAAGCAGGATGTCGGTTGGCATCCATGTGGCTTCAAAGAACACATGTGCCCCTAAGCATTGACCTGCAAGATAGATGTGGCTCATTTACTGGCATGACTGGAGAACCCAACTAGAAAACTGAAAACATGCCCAAACGGGTTGTAGGACTAATCTGTCCAAGGCTGTAGCTGCTTTGTGCCCATGCCGAGGTGCACAGTGCAGGGTGCGGTTCATTTGAGTAAAGCCATGTGGTGGTTTTTCCCCAAACACACTCAGCTCTGCTGGACAAAAGATAAATGTGCTGCTTCCATGACTCATCCCACACTCAGCAGTGGTCCTACAGGGGATGTTTCGGAGACAGATGAAATGCCGCCCAGAACTCCAGGGCCAGAGACCAAAGTGCACAACCACCCACAACTTGGGAGCAAGCTCAAAGCCACCGTGAAAGGGGGGAGAAGGCAAACACACAACATCAGGCCCTCTCTGAGCCCACTGGTAGGACATGTGCCGAACGCACTGACCCATACGGAAATTAGGTGCCTGGCACCCTGGGACCACGGAGAGGGCGGCAGGAATGACCACTTCATAGTTACGCACGTCCACCGGGGTGGCGAAAACGTTTAAAAACTACATAGAGGAGCTTGTTGTACAGTATTGTAAATCTGCTCAACGTCAATAATCTTCATGCTTTAAAGTGATTGGTTATGTTATGTGAACTTTACCTCACTGAAAATAATAGTCTCCAACACCATGCAAGCTTGTATTCTGTTCCACACACAATGGTTCAGTTGCCAACAATTAAACAGTTACTGATGCGAAGCATGATTAGCTATCATCATTCCGTGTGGTGTTTTGCTCTGACTTCAAGGCTGCCTGTGCCTCCCTGGCTCAGAGTCGACAGATGGAGCCACCCTCTCGAAGAGACAGCCCCAGGGCTGTGAAGCCACAGCGCATCTTCCCGCCACGCTGTCCTCTAGAAATCATCCACGCTTGGGTCTTTCAGCATCAGAGCATGAGGCAGTACCATCCCTTGCCCATCACAGCTCTGGTATGCATGGATGGAAGGACTTTGGCAACCTTCAGAGCTCCAGAGTTGACCAGGGCAGCTGCCCCCTCCTCTGGACCCTGGCTCTGTGTGCACAAGCTTAACCAGGACTACGGGAGCCCTTCTGGATATGACCCTCAGTTGGCCTTTTTTCCTTGGCTTCCAACTGTGCAGACCAGGAGGTCATAATTCTGTATTCTGGCTCTGCATCTGCTACTCAAGGACTGTGTGACCTTGGTAAGCTGCTGCACACCTTCTGTTAAATGGGGGTCCTGCTTCCGTCCAGCACCTTCTGGAACCCAAAGAGGTTATGATCTAGTGCATGTGATTCCAACACTAGGTGCCTAACATCAGGAGGGGGAGGGCTCACTTGGCTCACACAGGCAGAGAGGTACTATAGTAGTCAATTTCCCATTTCTGGAGCAAAAGAGACAACATCTGGAATTTAAGAGAAGTTTATTTAGGCTCCTGTTTCAGGGGATTCAGCCCATGGTCAGCCGGCTCCAAGACACAGCATGGCAGAGCAGCATGGCTGTGGTAAAATGCTGAAAACCGGGTACCAGGAAGCGGGGAGAGAGGGAAGACCCAGAGAAGAAGGCAAACCCCCCTGCAGGCTGCGCCCCAACGACTCACCTCAAACCGTGCAGCAAATTCAGCCAGGAACTTATCAACAGATGAATCCACTGATGCTTCCTAACACAAGAGATTATGGGGTGCGAAGGGAAAATTTCAAATCTAAATCATGACAGGTCACAGGAGAAAGGAGGTACTGTGTGGATTTTCAAGGGTGTAAGTGTATCTGCGGCTGAAAGACTGCTGCTAAAAATAGCAGAACTTCTATGGATGATTTCATACTATTATAAATCTTTTCAATTTCCAAGTGGAAGCCTTATTACCTCCCTTCCCTTGCCCTGCAGGCTTCAGGAAACCGGGGACAAGTGCTCAATCCATGGAGGGCTGAGCCACAAGTCTTAATATAAATCAACTACCTTCCGACAACCCGGAGAAAGCTTCCACTTGCCAGCCTAGAGACCCAACCCCAGGGTGTGAAGGATGGGTCTGATGCAGACAGAAGCTCCTGTACGTGGAGAAACAATAGGAGAGGAAGCAAAGAGTGGGTGAAGTATATGTCAAAATGAAGGCCATTTGCTTCTTTCTTTCATTCTTTCTTTCTTTCTTTCTTTTTCTTTTTTTTTTCTTTTTTTTTTTTTTTTTGCGACAGGGTCTCACTTGTTCTGAACTCCCTGTGTAGCCCAAGCTGGCCCCAAACTCATGGCAATCTTCCTGTTTCAGCCTCCCAAGTGCAGAGGTTACAGAGATTACATGCTGCCATTACCACACCTAGCTTATGTGCTGCTTGAGTATAGAACTCAGGACCTTGGGCTTGCTGGACAAGCGCTCTGTTTTGCTGTTCCTCCAGTCCATATTCATTAATTTCAGGTACTGTGTTGAGCTCATGGTTTGAGCCTATGGTACAAATCTGTCTGTGGTGTCCACTGAGGTGTTGGTGAGAGCCAAGAGAAAATGGTGAAATGTCTTGTGTTTCATATGATGCTAGTCTCTGCCATACCTGCTCTGATCAATCTCTTTTCCTCTAATTCAGAATCTGACACACTTGTTGGCAGACTTCTGCTCAGGACAGACTCTCAAAAAGTCATTGATTGACTGCTCAAGGGGTATTATCCTGAGGAAGAGAGAGAGATGTCCTGCGAGTTAGTGCCCAGAGCCGAGGAGCAGTAGCTGACCCAGAAGGAGAGCCCCAGAAGGTAGCACAGTCCCCCTGGCCCAACTGTGTCGGGGTGGGCTTTTCAGTGACATGACTACCTTGTGGGCGACTCACAGGCCTGTAAGGGACCCCCTCACCCACAGCCCTATAATTCTGATAAACTCATCTTACTCCTAAGAGCAGGAGTAAGAAAAATTATATTCACTTTGTAAAGCCGCCAACTTAGACCCACTGTTGTTTAGTATCATTTACATCAATTCTTATGTCCTTATTATCCTGGGGCAGCATCAGTCAAGGTCTAGTGTCCCAGCTATGCTGTGAGTCAAATTCACAGTCACCACTGGCAGCATCTGGGCTTCACTGCGATCATCTTACCCACTGCCAAACCCAAACCAGCATGAAAAGTCTTATCGCGGATTTCCTTTTATGCACTGGGCTGGCAAGAAACTTCCAATAGACTAGCTTGGCGTAAAAGCACAGCAGTGTTCAAAACAGGCCATGCACAGCAGCGGCTGGACGGTGCCAGGCACACAGGTCTCTAGTGAAAACTTACTTAATGAAAAGACGCAGTACCATCGTCACCTGAGAACAACCCCCCCGCTGACACATACTTTCCAAAACACTGAAATGGGCTCTCAGAGAGCAATTACACTCATGTCAAAATTCACCACCAAACTATTCTTGTCAGGCCCGGCCCACCCCATCTTCACAGCACATTCTATGGAAGACAATAATACCCACGATCACAGAAGAAATCTTCCAGCTCTTGGCCTTGCAGGTAAAAAGACATCTTGGCAAGGTTAGAAAAAGGAATCAGCAGTCTATACCATCGCTTTATGAAACCCCTTAGCAAAAGCTGTGCTTCTAATTGTCCCCTGGTAGGTTAGGCTTTGATTAGCAGCCCCCCTCTGTTCCCCGGATGCTTGTGCACATCACTGGTGTGAATCCAGTGCACACATAATTCCTCGTTCATCACGGGCAAGCCCCATCTGCTCTACAGAGGCCCTGTAGCATGTTCGTCATCGTGCAAAGATCCAAAACAATCAGATGTGTGACGGAGGTCTAGGGAGAGGGAGTTTCACTTGCTGAATCTCTCGGAAATCCACACCTCAGTGTTGCTAGAAGCAAGGGTACGTGGCTGGGATTCTCCAAGTTGAGCAGAGAAGAGAGCCAGATTCCCTTGTGCAAGTGGTCCAGGGTTTGAATGAGACCCCCAAAAGTTCATGCACATGGAACTATATCTGCAAGTTCCTGGACGACTGCTGGTATTTGTTCTTTCATGAATATGTTGGCAATAGATAATAATCATTCTCTTCTCTCTTCCTCAAATCCCCTTTCTATCTCAACAAAGTCTACCACCCTCTTCCCATTATGTCTTTCATTTTGCTTGTTAAATCACTTATACTTTGGGTTTCTCACAGGAAAGAAATCATGTGATATTAAAACTGTGTCTAATTTAAGTCACTTCGCATTACAGACTCCAGATTGATCCACTTTCCTACAAATGACTTGACTGCATCTTCTTTAAGGCTGAGTAGTATTCTTCATGTGTCTATACCCCTTTCTTTACTCACCCATGAGCTGATGGCAGGTGTGCTGGTTTCATGACTAAGCTACGGTGAATTGTGCTGTCATACACTCGGGTATGCTCTTATCACTGTCGTGTCAAGAGGTACACAATGGAGGACCACTCATCTAAAAAGACAGTTTTGAAGATTTTGCAGGTAAATGGATGCAACTTGAGACCAACTTGAGAACTGAGTCAGGTGCAGAAGGTTAAATATCGTATGGTTTCTGTGATACGAGGAGTCCAGAATAAAGTCATCTCATAGAACTAAATGGGGTGGGACAGTGGGAGCCAGTGGGCAGGGGGAGGTGCAGGAGGGTTAAAAAGGAAGAGGGGAAGGGCTTGTCATCTTGATGTGATGTATATGTACATAAAACATTCAAGTTCAATGTAACTATTACGCATTACACATGCACATAACGACAAAATGGAGGGGGAAAGAGAGTAATTAGGCATAGGTGTGGCCAGGATAGGGAGCCACGGAGGTGGGATCAATGGCTTTTTAAGAAGAGAAAGAACCAAGTTTGCTCTCCCTTTCTATTTCACTGTAAGGTACCCTCCACCATGCCATGGCTCAAGAAGCTGGCCCTCAAGAGGTGCCAGTGCCTTCATGGTGAGCATCTCCTGCTCCAGAGTCCAAAGAGAATACATATCTACATATCTGTTGCTTATAAATTATCCAATCAGTGTTATTCAGTGACAACAGGATAAAGTGTACTAAGGCAGCAGAACGGGGGGAGGTGAGTATAAAAGACCAGCAAATATAGGACAAACAACTGTCCCCTTTCCAGCCCTGCTATAGTGACAAGCTGCAAAATACCCACTCAGGAATAGCTGAAGAAGGGAATAGTGGCCTGTGTGGACTCAGGGATAAGAGATTGGGTGTTAGGCTGGTCACTGTCAGAGGCAAATGCCCCAAGGTCTCCCCAGTTTATCTCAATCTCAACCCCCATCCACCACTGTTGGAAGAAAGTGGGAAGAAAGGAAGAGCAAGATGGGGAGGCAGAGAGAGATGAGTCAGGGAGATGTAGGTCTCACTCCTACCCTCTGCGGCGTCCTTGGGGGAGGGACTATGTGCAGCAGACTGCAGGAACCCCTCTTCTTCCTGCATACAAGGTGTCTAGCTTCAGTGAACTTCTATCCAAGCCAGGGAACTTTCCACTTCCCAAGGCTGCCCACAGCCTGTTTCTTATTGGGCTGCCACGGCCTCACTCCACACTTGAGGAATGTGATCTACTCTCCTCTTTTTAACCAACTCCTATCCTGCACTATAATACGTCATGTACACAGGATGGTGGGATTGTGATTCAAATCAGCACTGTTTCCCCACAGCCTCTGCCATTACCTTACACCCAGGCCACCTCACCCTGGGCTGAATCCTCTAAAATCTGTGAGCCAGATTAATCTCTTTTCCTTTAACTTATAGACATGCAGTGCTCTGTCTCAGCAATGGAGAAAGTGACCAGGACATGCCCCCTCTAATAAAAAAAGAAACCCACTATTGTTTCAAAATAAAAAAGAAAACACTGAAAAACTACTTGCAGTTTGTTTTCTAAAGTCTGTGACTTTGCAGAAACTGAAACATCAACTGTGTCAAGACCTCTGTTAGAAATGCACAGGGCAATGTGCTTAATGGGCCACTTGGAAATTCAGGAAACTCACAAAATGTTTTGGGTTCAAAGACAGAGACCTTAGGAATCTTCTAAATGGATGCTTCCTAACAAAACTGTGAATCTCCTCATGTTTTTATAGAAAATACCACTTTTAGTATTATAACAACAAAGAAAAAATCTCCTGAGCCTGGGACACACGAGGTTAAGGAGATGTCTGGATGGATTGCAACACTTCTCAAAACTGTTGCTAGAACGATTCTTAGTACGACACACCAGGAGATCTGGGACAGGAACCACCCCACCTCCCCTGACCATAGAAGTTACCCCGTGTGGGGGATCCATCACCTGTCCGCCCAGTCCATGCTGTGTTCTTTGAGAAAAGGCGACCTTCCAACCATCAACGTGCTGAGGCTCTGTTTCCTCTTCAGCAACCCCGACCCTAGAGCTGAGGACAGCAGTGGCTCTGTGAACTGAGAACAAGCACCCAAGAGGCGCCCAGCTCTCATGCTGATGTTCCCTGCAGTGAGGGTCACCCATAGTCCTAAAAGGAACTCATCTGTTGGCCCACGTGGGTTCACAGACAAATATCCATCCCAAGGACCTCTTCACATCTATTTTCCTAGCCTCCAAATAAAGAAAGAAAATTGGCCATTAACTTCTGCTGACACAGCAATGGGACCCGGGCAAGGCAGAAAAGGAGTCTTTCTACTTAATGCAATGTTAAGAAACAATCGCATTTCCCTTCTCCAGAGCCAGGTGAGGCATGGGGCTGATGGGCGAAACAGTCACACCTGAGTAACAGAGTTTATGGGAAAGTTATGGGGGCAAGCTCACCCCATCATTGCTGAGGATTGCCAGGCTTAAGTGGATTTTCACAGAAGGTCAACTTTCTGGGAACTAAGGCACAGAATACCTGGTGAGCCTTTCCCCCTGCACATATGTGTACTTGTCTTGGGCTGGCAAGAACTACGAGCAAGATGTTTGCTGTGTGCTTGTCCCGAAGGTGCTGTTGCTGTGTTGCTGTTGGTGTTGGTAGTGGTGTGGTGTGTGTGTGTGTGTGTGTGTGTGTGTGTGTGTGTGTGTGTGTGTGTGTGTGGTTTGTGGTGTTTGTGTTAGAGACACAAGGGAGAGAGGAAGGAAGGCTGGCTCAATTCTCAGGCTATCGGGCTTTTGTGCACTGAAAGCCAAAAGAAAGCTGCTAAGAAAGGTTCAGCTGCTCCCTCACTGGGGTCTTGGATACCTACAGACTCAAAAGCACCTGGAACGCTGTATCCTCAATATACTCAAGTCTTACTGTCCGCAAAAACACTGAGGGTATTTCCAGTCTTGCACTAATACTACAAAGTTGAGGAAGTTGCTGATGTGGGATCTTCCTTTTCCTTAAGAAACAGTCACATCTTCTGCAATAGAGATAAGCAGAGGTCCCTCACTCACTTGGTCCAGTCTGCACCTGGTGATCCCCTCCATCAACTCACCTCTGTCCACAGAAGGGTCTCTCTACTAAAAATGGGGAGACCAAGGACACAGAGAGAAAGCCACTTGCCAAGGTCCTATGAGAGGGAAGGACAGCACTGGGACTCACCATGGTAATCTGTCCCCAAATTGTCTCACTCCACCACTAAGATTCTGTTCCCAATGCAAAAGTGAATGGTGTAATTTAGGCTAAATGTGTTGGGCAATAAGTGCTACCAATTCTATGTTTGTCCCATAGAATTCATATATTGAAGACCTAACCCCCTACCATGACCATAGGAGGTACCAGATTTGAGAGGTGTTGAGGTCATGAGGACAGTGTTCAGAAGTTGGATTAGTGCCCTCAGGAAATGAGACATGAGAGTTGACTCCACTGCCTTGTGAAGACCAGAAAGAAAGGGGGTTGCCTGCAGCTAAGGGGGTGTGCAGTACACGCCAACCCTGCTGAAAGAACACAGCATGGACTCTGAGGACTCCGGGACTCTGGTCTGAAACTTCTTGGCCTCTAGACCTGGAAGAAATGAGGGCTTGTTGTTGAAGCCACTGTGTCTATATGGTATTCCTCCACTGTACCTCTGGTACAGTCTGTTACAGCAAACCAAAGCAATTAAGACCAGAATATACTTTATCTGATTCACTGCATCACAAAACTTAATGAAAATACTATGGTATAATTTCTTATAAAACTTTTGTCTATGAGCTAGTTCCTCCAATTCTTTTTCCCACTCAGTCTTTCATATATCCAGACAAGCCTCCTATCATGGTTTG
Source organism: Ctenodactylus gundi (assembly GCA_004027205.1). NCBI lineage: Eukaryota > Metazoa > Chordata > Mammalia > Rodentia > Ctenodactylidae > Ctenodactylus > Ctenodactylus gundi. The sequence goes on from PVKB01001611.1 coordinate 308,883, forward strand.
GATCTAGAATGCTCCTAAAGGCTTCATGTATTTCAATGTTGTGAATTATCGATGGACTTTGTGTGCTGTTACTAGGTGGGGCCATGTTGGGAAGAGGTGGGTCCCTGGGACAGGACCCGGAAGTGTATATGCTAGATCTACCCTTCCTCTCATTCTGCTGCCTCTTGCCATACTGCGAGCAGCTTCTGTCCTGCGAGGCCTCTGCCGTGGGCCCCCACCATTTCCAGTCACCCATGATCAAACTGAGACCTTCTAATACTGTGGACTAAGATAAACCTTTCCTCCTTTCAGCTGTGGGGACCGGATATAATGTCCTGACAATAAGAAAGTAAGTAAGAAACCCACTGTGACCTCTGACTCGGAGGAGGCTTGGTAAAAACCAGTCCTTCCGGGAGCTCTCAATCCAACCCCATGGAAGAAAACTCCAAGACATTGATGGTGTCAGAGTCAACGTTTTGGGGAGCACTCATACAAGTGAACCATCAAATGTTGACCCAAGAACATAGAGCTCTTCACATAAGCAGAAATCTCTTTCTAAGAAAGATCCAGTTCCCTCACACTGATACACAGAGATCATTTGATTTACACCTTTGGGAAATCCAGAAAATGGGAATTTTTATCTCTGCTCTACAAATGAGAAAACTGAGAAGGTTGAAGTGGTTTCCTGGCGGCCAGAGGAAGCTGGGCAGGAAATGCCCTTGCACTCTAAGCTCAGGAGCTCAGAAAGCTTGCGTCGTACATCTGCCTCTGCTCACTGTCCTCTCCCCAAAGGCACATGTGTTAGTATCCTTTCAGTGTTCCATTTAACAAAATTTCCCAAGCCTTGGAGTTGCACCAGGTAGAGGTGCTCACTGGGGGCAGGGGAGCTATCACTGGCGACGTCTGATGACACTCTCCAAACCTCACAGCTAGAGAGTGCCCGCAATATTTAGTGGTGAGAGGCATAGGCGTGGCTCAGTTTCCTACCCTACACAGGACATCTCCTCCCGCAGTGACAGTGTCAAGGTTTAGAAATCCCAGGAAGACAGTTTACAGAGAAAATTACAGCTAATTTTGTACTATTTTGAGTACTTTTCATGTGTTTAATTAAATAACTTTCAAAACAGTACTATGAGATAGGTAAAATTACAATTTCATTGAAGTGGAAGAAATAAAAGCCAGAGAAGAGGAGAAGAGGTTTGGTTTGTTTTTTTCTTTCCCAGATACACAGAGGCTTTGAGCTGGGACTTGAACCCGACCATCCAGCCTCCAGGGCCACATGCTAAATGTCATAGAGACTGCCCTTCAAAACTGAACGTGACACTATTCATATTCTACCCTAGTGATGGTGTGGAAGACTCTGCAGAACACAGGGCCAAGGCGGGAACACGTTTGTTGATGCCCAAAGCCGCCGCTGCCCAAGGCTGGCTGAGGGACACTGATCCCTTGTGCCCAAGGCGAGCTGAGGGGGTGACACCTCTCTTAGTGGGGCTCAGATTTTATCAGGAAGGATAAGGTGACAGGAAGCAGAGATGACAGGAATGACTTGGTTCTACCAATACCAATTGCAGAGGACGCCCTGGGATTCCCATGAGTGTTGGATGCACTGCAGGGTATGGGATGTGTTAGTGAGACTCTCTCAGTGACCCCAAATCCTGCGATCAATGTATGCTTTTGTGTAATCCTCTCCCAAAGGTATAAGGATTCTGGCCTTGGCCTTGCTCACTTTCTCTTGCTGGCTCTGATAAAGCCACATTATGACGGATGGACACTTTCTGCCAATAGCAGTCTGCAGTAACCGCCTCCTGCCAAAAACCATCTGAGGAGCTCGAACATGGCTCTTGTTTAAAATGACTGCCACACCTCAGCTGCAGCCTATGGGAGACGTGGGATGGATTCCACCCCAGATTCCTGACCACAGACATTGTAGATCATGTTTGTCGCTTTAAGCTGCTAACCTTGAGTTCAACCTGTTTCTTGGTAGAAATAACTACCACAATGTATTTCCGGTGCTCCCTACGGCCTACCTCAGGTCCTCTTGTCCACCTCCGCTCTGATTCCAATTACCTCTGAAGTGACCCATCTCCCTCACGCAGGTAGAACCTGACCCGACCTTGCCTTCCTCTCACCCCACACGTCCCCCCTCCCTCTACCTGCACCCACAGACATGTCCATTTCACAGGGAAGTCAACTTGCTGTGGACTGAACATTCAGTCAAAGGGAGAAAGCAGCAATGGCTAAGCAATTTTCCTCTCTCCTCCTACCTGCAATCACTGTCTTGAGATGCATTTTACGTTGTCTTAGGCTCTGCTCTGTGGTGCCCATAGGTGTATGCAAATTGTGCCCACAGCTGTGGCACCTGCCCCTGGGGTCATCTGAGCTGGCTCTCTCTTCTCAGCTTTTCTCCCTGACCCTCCCTTCTGCTACCCGGAATTATACTCGTCTTCCATCATATGTGTGTGCATCAGGCTTAGCCTTGGACTTTGCTTTATGGGCAACTGATAGGCTAGGATGGACACCGTCTTACTCAGCAGGGGTTCGCAGTCAAGAGAACAATCAAGCCTCTGTTCTTGTGGCTGGGTGACCACAGTAGTGCACCTTTTCATTTGAAATGTTCATAATTCCATACATTGTTATTTTGTTACTATCCGCACTTCTGTTTACTTGCATTTACTTGGGAACAAAGCAAATGCATGACACCACACCATTGTTCAATGAACAAGTTTTGAGTCACATTGATGAAGAGCTGTTTCTCTCTCTCTCCCCCTCTCCCTCTCACTCCCCCCCCCCATCTCTAACTTCCTCTCCTCACTCTCAGTGTTGTGTTGGTACTTTCCTGTTTAGGTCCCCCCATCTCACCATCTGCTTGGTGCCTCCAAATCTTTGTTCATCTGTTCCCCTTGCCCTGAATAGCTTCCCTCCTTCTGTTTAATTCTTTTGTATTTTCCACTACATACTTGAAGAGTGATTTTATCCAGTAATCAAGGAAACCTCTCCTAAGGACTGCCTGCTTTTGTCTAAATGCCCCTTTTCTGCAACCCTGGAAATACCTCAAGCATATGACTGTCTAAAATTACTCATTTTTCCTTGCAATAACCCCTACTAGACACACCACGATGGGACCATACTGGTTTTACCTTGCACATCTCAAAGCTGAATTACGCGCCCTTGAATGAATGTAACAACACAGTAAGGGAAGAAGAATGGCAAATTCCAAATTTCTCCTACACATACTGCTGACTTCTGCGAAGACCTGGATCTAGTATGTCTCCCAAAGACTTCGTGTATTTGGATGTTGTTGATTATCCATGAACTTCATGCACTGCCAGGAGGCGAAGCCTAGTAGGAGGGGCAGATACCTGGGGTGTGGCCCCAGCTCTTCCCCTAAGTCCCGCTCTTTTCTCTCACACTAGCATGAGCTGCTGTTCTCTGCCAGACCGTTCTTGTCTTTGCTAGTGGCCCATGAGCAGACTGAGATGAAAACTGTGAACTAAAACAAACTTTTCCTTCCTTATTGAACATTGTGTTCAAGTGAAAACGTAACTAACACAACCGTTTCGGCTAAATGCTGAAGCCACTCAACACTGTTGGAAGAAGGGGACTTGGACCCAGAACGCAAACTTACTCAACCATACCCACACTGTGCCCTCAGCGCAGACAACCACAGGACCACCTCACAGAGCACTGGAGAGCCTATGAGAAGACATGGCAAGGCGTGCAGACCACACATGGAGAAATCAGGGACCAATGTTTTCACTGCCCAGTTGCCTTGGCTAGTCCCACAACTCTCACATATGAATACCCCACCTGTTAGGGTTCAGATGTAAAATGCCCCACACAGTCTCGTGTGTTCAGAGCTGGGCTTTGGAAGATGAAGGAATCACGAGACTTAAACTCACTTTTGGGTTAACCCACTGATGAGTCCGTGGCTGAAGGTGATGCCGGGAGGTGGGCCTGGCTGGGGCTGGGTCCCTGACAATGGGACCTGGAAGGATGCGTTCTTATCGCAGCTCCTCCCGTCTTTGTTTCCTGACCTCAATGGGATGGGCAGCTATTTTTAATTATGTGCTTCCGTGTTTGCCTGGGAGCCAGTGGACTATGGGCTGGCGTCCCCAAACTATAAGCCAAGTTAATCTTCTCCTCTTAAAAGTTGTAGGTGTTGAGTATTCTGTCCCATCTACGGAAAAGCTGACTAAAATGCCACCTAGCATGTGCATTTTATTTTCAAGAGTGAGAACATAAAGTATCCAATGTCCTATAACTTTAGAAATATCTGGAGATCAGTAACTTTAAAAGACTGTAACAGTGATAATTTCATACTGTAGTCCACTTAAACTCCCTTACTGTACACACACACACACGCACACACACACACACGCACACACACACACACTCCAAATATTGGAAGCTCATGACCACTTGAGGCAGCTAACTCAGTGTCCACCTGAGTAGACACTGAGTAGTGAGTAGTGAGGACACTGATGCGCTCTTTCCAAAGAGAATGGCCTCATGATAAGTCATTTAACCCAGTGAGTCTGAGCATTCCCATGAAAACCTGAAACCAAAATATGAAAACTATGAACCTGTCACGGGTATGGATGACCTCACACAATGGCAGTGACAATTACAGAAAAGAGCATCGATGGAGGCAGACTCTGAAACATCATCAGGTGTTTCTTCCAATGTGGTCTGTGGTCTCTACACTGCCATCCACTTGAGGCAGTAGGGAATTCAACATTCTGTACACCTGATGGGACAGATGGCACCTTAGAACAGCAGACACAAAAAGAGAGAGGCCTATCTTTTACTCCATGCTTCAAAATCAACTTTTGAATTTAGTCAAAATATTTTAATATGGCAGAGGATACTTCGGAGTTTAGAAAACCTAGCAATTTCAGTGTAAATGATAGTACAGAATATTCAGTGGTCTGACTGGAAGTAAGAGAAAATCTAACTGACCTGGGGAAATTTGAGAGTTGCAGAGAGACTGATGATGGCTCAAGTGCCTAGGCTCCCTGCTACATGGCCCCTCACTCTTCCTCCACTCTCAGACCTGGCTGAGGGTCCTTATCCTAAAAAACAATGAGAGGACTTAATAGAATCCCTATGCAGAGAGATACTATGTCCTTGTTTCAAGCTTAGGAACACAGAAAAATCTGAGTTTCCCAGGCACCAACTGATTTCCTATCAAAGGTCCTTATAACCCTTGGAGAGCCAGAGTTGGAAATCCCAAGAAGGGGCAAGATGTTAATAACCGAGGATCCTATGGAAGGTAGAAAACCCAAAGGATCACAGCTAGGTCAGACGACAATCAAGGGCTAAGTGCACACACCCTTGTCCCTTGTCTTTGCGTCCCCAGCTTCACATGGCAGCTGTCTGCAAGCCTGAGGACTGAGCTTCAAATGAGAGTCTGTTATATTTTTTATGGTCTGAAAGGCAGCAGAGTAGTAAGTTTCGCCTGCTGCAAAGCAACCTCATCTTTATAACCCAGAGCTGCTGAGCTTCTCCCCCATGAGTGAAGAGCTCTGCGCAGTATCTGGCCCAGCACAAGTGTCTACAAAGGAGCTGATCCCCCTCCTTGCAGGCAGCTGACCTCCACCTTCCCACAGGCTCTCACAGAGCCAAGGCTGGCCATCACGGTGACAATGACAAAAGATTTCATCACAGACTCACTGCCCAGGAGGCACATTTCCAAGCCACCTCTCTGAAGTTAAAGCTTAGGAACTTACGCCTTGGGTGAAGCAAGAGAGCCCTGAAAACAGCAAAAAAATCAGCAGAGATGGTGTGGGAATCCAGGCCCTGTGAATCTGAGCCTTGTTTTCTCCCTCCCCCTGGAGGCTTCCAAGGGGCAGAGCTGACGGTCACATGGAGGACAATGCCAGGGCACAGGAATTAGAGACAGAGAGACAAGAAGTAGCCAGTGCACACGAGGAGCTAGTCCAGAAGTTGCAGCCTAAAGAGCAGTTTTGTTACTCTTCACAGTCCCAAGTGGATGACACTGACGCACTACCTTAACCTGCTGTTGTGGCTTGGATCTGGAGTGTCTCCTGAAAGTCTCACATATTTGGTTGCTACAGAGTATCTATGGAGCATGTGCTATTAGGAGACTGGGACCTAGTCTGGAGGGACGAATTATGGGTATATGGTTGGTTACATGTGTGTGGTGGAAGACAGGCATGCAATATATTACAGGTGTGTGGTAAATTAGGGCCTTAAGCCTAGAAGGGGAGAATGCTAAGGCTGGACCCAGAAGCAGCAAATCACTGGGACAGGACCTGGACAGATGTATGCTTTCTTCCCTCCCTCCCCCCTGCCCTCCCTCCCTTCCTTCCTTCCTTCCTTCCTCCCTCCCTTCCTTCCTTCCTTCCTTCCCTCCGTCTCTCCTTCCCAGACTTAGATTCCCGTTTGCAATGCTGTGAGGAGCTGTCCCCACCTCTGCCTCTACCATATGCTTCCACTATAGCCAGCCTAACAAGAATGGACTGTGATCTTCCAAAGTTGTGAGTTAAAAGAAGCTTTTCCTTCCATAATTTGTGCATGTTGTATTTAGTCAGCAACAAAAAGTAACTAAGTTGCCCGCCCTAATCCTCCACATCTCCAATGGCCACTCTCCTGAAATATGGATTTCTATAATCATCTCTTTATTAAATATCTCCATCAGCTTCCTAGTGTTTAGAAACTAAAGTATAAATTTTTTTGTCACAGCAGTCAAGGGCCTGTGGCTTGGTCTCAAAACACTTTTCTAGTCTTCTTTCTCTCCTGTGGCCAATCATGCTTGATCTCCAAGCATTTCCTCAGTCTTCAGTGTTCTCTTCCTTCCTTCTCAACCATGTAGGAAATTCCTCCTCAGCTTGGAAGATGCAGCCTTGATGGCACATGCCCTGGTCATCTTCTTCCCTGCTGCTAACATACATGGCAAGAGCGGGACACAGCTGAGCAGCAGAGAGGTGAGGGCTCAGGACCTTCCAATAAACTGTCAATTACTGTGTGATCCTGGGGAAGTTCCTCAAAACATGAATTTACAAAATAAGACATCACCAGTCATCTTTCAAGGACAAGAGACTTTCATAACAGAAAACCTGTGATACGCTTAGGATAATGCTTGGCTCCTTAGGCTCCCTACTTTAAGTGGAATAAAATAGCATAGTATGCATAATTATGCTTTAATATCTCACTTTTTACCATGTGCCACTTATTCATCTTTCTCCCTTCTTTGCACTAGGGAAGTTAGGAGGGTCAAATTTGTGTCTTGCTCATTCACTCAGTCAGAATCAATATACGTCAGATATTCTAGACATTGGAGATTCTGAGCTGAAAATGTGCCTGATTCCTGCTCCGAGCAGCTACACTTTGTATCTGGGGAGGAAGGCACATAGACGTGTTTCCTTAAATGCTTTTTTTAGACTCTGCCTCACTGACCTACAAAAACCAGGTATCCGTGTGTCTTTTCAAAGTCTGCCCTTGACTAAGAACTGTCTTTCTCAGGGTTAAACAGCCAGCTAGGAAATGTCAATGCGTTTTTTTCAGGCAATGTGTGCAACTTCCCTATTGTCTCCTCAGGTTCGTATTAGTAAATTGTTGCCCAGTTGTATTAGGTGATTTGTTCAAGGATTCGCTGGTGGCAATCAATAGAGCTAAGGTGCAAACTTAGGTAAGCCCCAACTCCCGAATCCCTCCCTTTGTCACTAGATTTTAGTGCATCTATTTATTGGGTATTTGGTTATTATCTACATAAATACACTGATGTGTGAAATGCTACAAAAAGTGGGGGAAGTTTTAAGGATTCCCCTTTGGATTTGCTTTCTAAAATTGGTATTCATGACAATTCATCCGATTCATTCAAATAAAACACTCCTCAGGGGGAGCTATGCATTGAAGGAAACACATCATGACCACTTGACCTCTATCATGCTCAACTAGTCATATTCAGCTCCCATGACTTGTCTTTTATTTTAAAACATGTCTATCAAAAATGCATCTCGAAGCCATATTAGGCCAATAACGATGTCATCATTGTATTGTATATGATATCAAAAATTACGTGCTTCAGGATAAGAGCTGGCATTGAATTCTCACTGGTCACCAGGAGTGCTCCAGTATTTTACCCCTGGACACATCTCAGTCTCACACCTCTAGAATTACTTTGACACTGCAGACGGAAAGGACTCAAGGAAAACAAGTATTCTAATCAAAGTTCCCACAAAAAAAATGGAAAGCAGGACTGGAACCCAAAGAACATACTCTCAGGTACTGTGTCTCAGCTATAAGCACTCACCTTGGAATAATGAGTGAGAAGGTAAGCATCCTTCTGAGAAAGCTCCCTCACCAGTAAATTGTGGATGGGAAAGGGAGGGGGCAGTGTTTCTGGTATTCCCTCAGCCCTGAAGAAAGAAGGCAGCTCTGGAGCTAGAAGACACACCTCCTAAAGGAGCCACCTCAGAATGCCCATTGTTCAAGACATCTCCCCCATTGGCTGGATTAAACATTCCGTTCAGAGTGACTCCATCACAACAGGGGAGAAAGCATGAGGCAAGCCTCATTTATCCTCTTCAGAACACACAAGCACAGATCTAATAAAGAAGGTCTTGACTCTCCATCCTGGCCCAGGGACCACTTAGTGTGGACCCTGGGCTACCGCTTGGGCTCTGACCAGCAGTGGGTGAGTAGTCGCTGTCCGCGGTGCTGAAGCCACCCAAGGGAGTATGGCTCAGTTTGCACCAGCAAGTTGACAGGAAGGGAAGATTGTTAGCATAATGTGGTAAACATAGCAACAAGAAATCTAACTCTCAAATTACCCGTCAGAATTTGCCATAAAAAAATCAATAACGGTATGGAAAAAATGGCCAATTTCATTTGTAATGTGGTACATGTAAATTTAAAAAAGACTGACCAGATGGCAAATGAAAGAGTTAAACAATACCAAATGTGAGTGTAGATGTGAAATAATCATGCTTTTATGCGATTATGGAGTAACTGTAAATTAATATGGCTACTTTGAGAAACTAGCAGGTATCCTCTAAAATGAAATATGTACATACTCCTTAAAACAACTATGCCATCAGCAGTTAATACTCAACAAAAGTGTGCATGTTTATGTATTAAAAGAAATGTGCAAGAATGCTTCTTTCATTTTTCTGTAATCTTCAGTACTGAAAATCACACAAATCTTATTAGAATGGATAAATTAATTGAGGTCTATTCATGCCTTGAAATATAATATAGCAGAAAATGAGAAAAATGCTACTATAAATAGCAATATAGAGTATTTGCAAAACAATACTTGAGCAAAGGAAGCCAGACACAAAAGAACATGTTGTATGTTCATCCCTTTTGTATAAATCTGTTCAAAACCAATCAAAACTAACTTTGGTTGTTAGAAGTCAGGAGAGTACCTGTCACTGGTAGGGTGGGAGTAACTGAGAAAGAGGCCCCGTGAAGGTTTCTGGGATGTGAATGCTTCTTGATCTAATGGGTTGGTTAAATTGGATCTTTGCGATTGGGAAAGTTCATCAAGATTACAGACATATCTATGAATTTTACAGTGCATATTTTGATTAAAATATTTTTCAAATTTCTTCTACAATACCGGCATTTTCAAGATAAGCATTTTTACTGATTTCTACAAAATTCTTATTTTTTTTTTGAAATCTTAAAACAAAAACTAAACTGCAGAGATACTGATGATTTTTCTGAGCTTTGATCTTTAAGACAGGAATTATGTGATCTTCACCTTGGGAAATTTAACAAAGCTACAAATGGCCAGGGCTTGTGAATGAGTCCAGCAAAGCTATCGCTTTAAGATGTATCCATTCCATATTTCAGAACACTTTGTAGCAGTATCTACCAGTTCTTGACTTATGCCAGGGCTATGATACAGCTGTGCTCATCTAGTTCTGAAATACGAAGGAGTGAAGTAGATGTTATATCATTTCCACACAGTTTCCCATATTTCCATGTATCTTGTATGGTACCCCCAATGCATGCTCTATTCTTCATGTAACAAGCCCTTAACTAATCTGAAACATACTCCCAGCATTTCTGCCTCTGGCTTCAACATACACTGTTCTAACTGCATGAAATTCCTACCTTACCAATCTGTGCTCAGCTTACCTGCTTCTCAAATTCTATGCCTCTCTCCCTTTTTAATTCCCATTACTCTTTGTGTCTTTCTCCAATAACTGTAACACCATCAATATAGAAGCAGCCATTTTTGGATGTCAACCACACCTCAAGCTCGAGAACAAATATTTTACACTAATGTATAATTCAATCATTTCTGAAACAAAATGGCGACACTCGTGATTTTGCAATAAGGGATGTGACAAATTAAGAGGAATTGTGAAAATAAGGCATGATTATCCCATTTTTTAAATAACAAAAGATAAGCTCCAATTGACCGAGTTATTAGTCATATTTGGGCATTTGATGACTTAAGACAAAACCAGGACCAACAAACTATGGTGTTCAAGCCTTGAATCGTACTTTGTATAAGACAGGGGCAGTAAAACTAGGGGTACAAATCTGTAGCTACCACAAGCTTTACCTCAGGCACTTCGTTTTATTGTAAGAGGACAAAGAATAATCTTCAGAAATGCTAACCATGGCTCGGAAGGCCAAGCAGTGTAACCAAAACAACGTAGGAAAGAGTAGCGGCAACAGGCTTAGAACCTATGGGCCCTAATACTTCTGCACGGGCGCTTTCCTCCGCATCACCTACCCCTGAAGTCCCTGTAACCCCACAAGCTGTGGGAGTGCTGCTAACTTCATAGCAAAGGGCTACTAAGGCTGCACTTCCCTTTTAACTTGTCATGATTCTCAGATTGAGTTTTTGTTCCTGCTGTTTTAGATGTAAGCTTCTATCCAGCCTTCAGAGCCTAATTCAAATATCTCATTCATTGGGAAGTCTTCTCAGGATATTCTCTACCTTATTGTATTCAACAATAGGCAGAAGGCAGTGGGTAAGGCGGCAGGGATTCGGTGGTAAATAGAAGGCCATGTTCTCCTAGCACCGGTAGGGAACACATGGGAGGCTCTCAAAGGCAATTTCCAGCTGTGGAAAAGGCTGAGCAAGGAATGTGCACGGAGCTGTGCAGGAGAGAACGAGGCATGAGAGTGAGTCGGTGGTCAGGGAGGCTGCCCAGTGTGCAGGTAGAGTTAATTAACCTGGCACTGTTGGTTCTCTGAGCTTTCACTCACCCCACTGCGGGTAATTTATTTCCTTGAGTCTGCGAGTAACACGAGGACAGGCTTGTGTCTTATTCACTCCTTGATCCCATACCCTAGGAGATGTGCACGTTATCGGCAGCCAAAGATCTCGCCTGAACTGGCTTGCAGGGTCTAAGCCGTCGCCATTCCTGGGATCCCGGTCCTCCGCGGAGACTGAGGCCCGCAGGCCCGCGCCGCGAGCTCTGTTCTAACTGCACCTTCTTGGCACCTGAGGAGTGGAAACGACCATTGGTCCCAAGGAAATGAGAATGCAGAATGTCTCCAACAACTTCTCTAAAAAAGCTAATTAGCGCTTGGCGCCTCTTCTCCGGTTCCTTTATAGCAATTTCACAAGCTGTGGCTTCTGTTAGTCACTGTTTCCAAATCCAATTTGGTGACTGTGGTTTGTATTAAGCCTGGTTAAAACACTGGCTGACAAATAGGACGGCGGGAACAAGGAACACCTGGCCAGTCCTGAGCAGAGGGCGCACACGCCACCTGGGCAAGACAGAATCCTTGCTCTTAGGAGTTTTAGCAACCAGAGCTGGCCTCAGAAATCCTGTCTGCCTACCTTGATCAACAAAGTGCCGACAGAGGACAAAAAGATACATTCTGTATATTACAGTAAATGATCTACAAAACAGATTCTATTATTATTATTATTATTATCATCATCATTATTATTTTGGCCAGGCCCCATCGTATAGCACTCCATGAGGCTGAGGTAGGAGGATCCCAAGCTTAAGTTTGGCTTGGCCACTTGGCAAGCCTCTGTCTCAAGACAAAAAAAAAAGGGGGGGGGGGCTGGAGATGTAGCTCAGTGCAAAGGCTCTGTGTTCAGTTCCTAGTAACACAAAAACTGAAGCAATAACAAAAGCAAATCTGATATTTTGAGGAAGTTCGGCCTTTCTTAATGGAAGACTGCCCCTCTCATGCTCAGTTATTTTAATAACACAGCAGGACGAAGGATGTATCTCAGTGGTTAGAGAACTTGCCTAGCATGAATAAAGCCCTGATGCTCGATTCCCTAGTGTCATGTAAGCCAGGCATGATGGTGCACCCGTAAACCCCCAACTCAGGAGAGTGAGACGGGAGGATTGCTATGTGTTTGAAGCCAGTCTGGGCTATACAGTAAGTTCAGGACCAGCTGGACAATAGAGTGAGACACTGTCTCAAAAAAAAAAAAAAAATACAGCAGAGGTATAATATTCCAAATTCCAACAAAAGTTGGGGAGGTACTTTCTAGATGAGAGTAGCATTAGTTGTAGATTTAGTGTAAATTTCTTTACCACAGCACAGAATTCAATCCCTTCTTCCCTGGATTCTGCCAGACTTTGTCTCGCCCACAGCTTTTCAATGACGCAGAGCCCTGCAGCTCTGTCATGGCGCCTTCTTATTCCCCTGCTGTCCCATATCCACCTGAACTGGCGACAACGGCCACTTTGCATCCCTGCCGCCCAGGACCTCACCGAGTAAGATGCTGGGCACAGACTTTGTCTCAAATGCAGTTGCACATTGTGAGGGCATCTGATTTTCTTTACCCCAATTCTAGGAAAGCAGGAGTCAGGGTAGACCCAGATGGGTGAGTGCAGGTCTAGCCAGTGCTGCTGGCAGAAGGGAACACGCTTCCCTCCCCCCCAGCCTCTCTTCTGCTGCACAGCTGGAGTGTACTATGGTGCTGGCCTCCCCAGAGAAACCTTCCCCAAGGTGAGAGGAGGGTCTGGGAGCCTCTTGAGGCCCAGTCTTGGGAGGCAGATGGCATTTCTTCCATCACATTCTAGTCCTCAAGTCAGAAGACAGAGCCTACCAGACTCAAAGTAGAGGAAAGAGCTCCGGCCTCTCACTGGGGCAGAGGAAAGGGCGGTAGTATCAACCCAAAAAGAGCAAGGGTCCCAAGACAAAAACACAAACATGGGAAATCTTTGGAGATAAAATCTACCGGAGTGGCAAGGACTGTGTTTCTCTGAGTCAGACGTTTCATCTCTGACATCAGCTACGGGTATGTGGTCCGGCTATTTCTACTCTCTGAGCCTCAGGCTTTCCTCTCTGTAGTGAGAACAGTGGCAGCCAGCTCACTGAACTCCTTCAGAGAGAACATAAAATAATACAGAAAAGGTGCTTCACAGTATGCCCCATGCAGAGCAAGACTCACCGCAGCTGCGATGACCAGAGGGGCTGTAGAATTGATGGCTAAGATATGGACACTTTTAAGGAGGAGAGGGAGACTGTGCAGCTCCCTGAGCTACTCTAATAACCAGTGCGCGTACACACAGAAATTTATGTTCGCCTCCACCTGGTGTTACCACTAGCCACTAAACAGACGGAAACCAAGAGCAAACAGAAACGCAGGCTAATCAACTTGTCCACGTTCACTCACTTACACTTGCAAACCGCTGTGCTGAGCACTGAACCAGAGACATTGTGTCCTTTGCCACCTCAGGGCTTCACGCAGAGACAAGGAGGCTGTCACGAAACCAGTGAGGGGCCAACTTTGTGTAACATGGCTCTCAAGTAAATGAGTCAGTGTAAGGAAAGAGAAAATATATCAGGGGACGTGGTTTTACCTGAGGTGGATGTCTCAAACCAGCAGCCCATATAATGGGGCCAGTAGGTCTGGCTTGACACTTGCTTCCATAAATAAAGTTATATTGGAACACAGACACATACACTTGTTTGTGCATTCTTTACGGTTACTACTATATTATGAATATAACATTGAGAATTTGCAACAGATCACACAACCTGCGAAGTTTCACATATTTCCTATCTGACCTTCACACGAACATGTTTAACTTCCTTAGCTTCAAACAATAGATAAAAAATATTAGTCCCTAAAACTGAAGAGACAGTGGAGGATGATGTCATGTCGTAGATCACTGCTACCATGGAAACACTGATTTCTCATTTCTCTTCATTCTGTAACTGCTTCTAAGGTGGAACGCTGTAGTTTACAAGGTGGTCTGTTGGTCGTCTTTTCTGTTGCTGGACTCAATACCTCACACCTACATCTTAAGGAGGAAGATTTAACTGGACCATGTTTTCAGCCTGTGAATCTGCTAGCTCCTTGTGGTAGTCGGTCGTGGAGGAGCAAATCTGTTCAGCTCACGGCAGCAAGGAATCAGGGCAGGTAATAGTGCCGGAGATGAAGGAACCTGGGACCGGGAGGAGTGGCCAAGGTCATGCTTTCACCATGCACCCAGGCACACCCAGAAGTGTGCTTTATTAAGGTACTGGGTGGTTCTTAATCTTCAGGATTAAAGGTCAAGGTGGCTACAGCTTTGTACAGGTTTCTATTGACATGAAGCCCAGAAGAAGACATTATCCTCCAACAGAGACTCCTTGAGGAGTGCCTCTCCTGGGAGGAAACACAGAAATGAGCAAAAATCCTTGTCAGAGTTCCCAGCAATGCTCTACCTCGTGGCATCTTACAAAACCGAGCCGTATGCACTCAACTAAATGAGGCACTGAAACAGGCAGAAATAGACAGGTGTGACAAATGGCAGCCAGGTAATCCTAGGAACCAGCTCGGCACCGGCATTCCCTTCCCCTCACCCTGATCTTTTGTCCCATGGTCTCCACTACACCAAGGTCTTCTTTGCAGCCTTTGAAGATGTTCTCTGAACCAGCTGAGTTCTCATCCTTCCTCCCTTAACCAATCTTTCCCAGCTTTTTACTTTTCTAGTCGTGCCTGATGTATATGTGTATGGGTGAGTTCTGCCCTCTCTCTCCTATTAGGATGTGAACCCCCTGGGGCAAGTGACATACCACATCTTCTGTGACAACATATGACAGTGTGAGCACAATATACATCCTCAATGTGTGCCCGCTGAACTCGTCGTGGTAGGGTAGATCTTTGTCTCTACTTGCTTTGAGGTTTGGGATGAAGCCTTGGTATTCCTGAACAGTCCATGTGCTCAAGAAAATATTACAAAGAATGATCATGGAGTAGTGCCCATCCAAGAATTAGTCGCTGCAAGACTCTAAGTCAACCAAAACAGGCGGCAGGAGGCCAGACAGCAGGCTCCTGCACAGTGCGGCCACGGGTCAAGGACTCAATGGAAGAGCTTAGAGTGTCTTCACCAAACAAGGGCTGTTTATTCCAGCACTGAAGGGATACTGAAAACAAGTAAGTTTACAGATTACCTATTATATTTCAGCAGCTAGAGAATATTGTGTGTGTGTTTAATCCTTGTAGAAAGAACACTAAGCAGATGGGATTTGTAAATCACAGATGATGAAACTCATGCTAAGCCAGGGGATGTGGCTCAGGAACATTTAAAGATGGAAGACCTAGGATTCCACATGGGTCCCCCGGATATTGAACCTCCAGCCACTTCCTTTTTTTTTCTCAGCTATGCAGCTGGCCTCCAATCAATGACTTCAGATCTTCATCCTGAGCTGGTATTGTGGTTTGCCTTTGGAATGTCCCCAAAAAGTCTCTTGTATTTGGATGTCACAGATTGTCAGTGTAATCATTTCCTGTTAGGAGATGGGGGCCTGGTCTGGAGGCATAAGTTTTGGGCATGTGGTGGATGATAGGTGTGTGGTGGAAGACAGTTATGTGGTAGATTGTAGGTTACAGGTATGTGGTGAATTAGGGGCTCAAATCAGGAAGAGGCAGAACACCATGGCTGGACGCAGAAGAGGTAGATCACAGAGACAGGACCTAAAAATTCACGTACTTCCTCCCTTACTTCTGGGACTGGGCTTCCTATCTGCAATGCCATGAGAGGCTGCCTCCACCTCTGCTATGTGTTTCAACTGTCGCCTGCTGCCCATGAACTGTGACCTTCTTAAACTGTGAGCTAAGATAAACTTTTCCTCCTTTAAATTGTACGTGTTAGGTATTTTGTCACAGCAACGAAAAAGTAAAGCACTGGGCAAGGGGGTACACACCTGTAATTCCAGCATTCTGAGAGGCTGAAGCAAGAAGAGGATCACAGTTTCAAGCTCAACCTGAGAAACTTAGTAAGAATCAGTCTAAGAAAGAAAGAAAGAAAGAAAGAAAGAAAGAAAGAAAGAAAGAAGAAAGAAAGAGAAAGGAAGGAAGGAAGGAAGGAAGGAAGGAAGGAAGGAAGGAAAGGCTGGGATGTGTATCAATATAAAAGCCCAGGTTTAATATCCAGTACAAATTTTTTAAAAAGTCATTCTGGTGGAGAGAGAGAATAGGCTTGTTAGAAAAGGATAAATATTATGGGCTGGAAAACTTGATACAAGCTGTTGCAATCATCCAGAATAGTGGATAAGGCCTGGCTCTGTCTGTTATAGCCAGAATTCAACACAGCAGGAAGCAAAGTGGGTGATGGGAAAGAGACTATCTGCAGATGGCCCAAAGGCACCCACTTTGGGAGGTGGAAAACCACGGCGTTCTCGGCTTAGTCCACTATTACTAAATCAAGGCAGCTCCCAAACATCCCTCAGGACTCTGGATTTACACTCTAAGCTTAGATGGGCTGCAGTCACAAGGATGAAGTATTATTAGTTTAGTGGTGTTTTAGTTCCAGCTTTGCTGTGAATCATGTGTGCATGAATCATAATCACCACTCTTCATAATTTAGAAGCAGATGTATAATTTTTCTTACCCAAGGAAAAAATCAATTCCTGGCTAAATATGAATCTAATGTTGTTTCTGAGTTTCTTTGACTTTTTCAATTCTGAGCCTGCATATCTGGGGACGGTGAGAATCCTGAGGAAAGTTTTAAATAAAGGTGACATGGATTGGATCTTTGTTCTGTCCACAATTCCACTTGACACCTTTCAAAAGGAAATTCAAAAGGGCTACCTGTTCCCATTTTATAAGCGAGGAATCCAGGACTCCTGCAAGCAATTTGTTGATCCAGGGTCTCACAGCTAATAGTAGCAGAAACCAGGATTCCAGTTAAGGTGTATTAGACACCAACGGTATGCTCCCGATGTGTTGATTGGTTACAGCATAAAAATGTAACTAGATTGACTGACTCCAAAGGAATCTTTATGCTTGTCTGGAGGTGACATTCAAAGCTCTTCCAAAGGTGGCAGTTCCATTTGTTGTCTACTTTCATCTTAGAGCATGAAGATGGAAGCTAACTGTCTTTGCACGTAACTGTTCACTATGTAGGAAACAGGTCCACCAATGCACCCTGGTTCTGGGAGTTGTTATGAAGCACATTGTCCAAGGACAGGGAGATCTACGCCAGCATGCACAGCTACTAGACAGCGGCACAGCCGGGCATTCTGTAAGCGTCCCAACAGTCTGCCACCAACCCCAGGTCCCTTCAGACACAGTGCTCCCTCTTCCTTCCAGATACATAAAACTTGAAATCTTCCAAGTGTAGCTGAAGCCACACACTGGGCTCTGTTTTGACACTTCAACACACTTTATCTCAGTGATACCCCCAAGCCCTGGAGAAGCCTCAGTGTTAGTTTCATTTTACTAAGGATGAGACTGAAACTGGAAAGTCGGCAAGTTCACAGGCATGGTTCTTTTTGATGTAGTCATTACTGTATTCAAATGCAGTAATTATCCTATCATATTAAACCCTATCTTTGTTACTTATTCATTACAGGACAAATTACCAAACATCCACAACATAAAGGAGGAAAAATTTGTTTCAGCTCCTAGTTTCAGAAGGTCTCCCACAGTCCATTCATAGGGAGCCAGCGACAGTGGAAGCACATGGCAGAGCCTGGGGAGCTGCCCAAGGCATTGTAGTCAGAAACCAAATGAGGCAGGAACCAAGGGAAGAGAGAAGCTGTAACAATGCTGCTTCTTCCTTCCTTTACTTAGCCCAAGCTGCCAATTAGGCCCCCATACCGGGGGTGGGTGCCCCTCCCTCACTTCCTAGCCCAAAAGCCAACAGCACACACCTGAAAGATCTACTCTAAGTACCCCTCAATCTCAACAAATTGACACAATCCTTCCAGGTCAAATCCCAAATATCCACCCCTTCCAGCCAGGCCCTATCTCCCATCAGCACTTAGTTTTGAGTTATCCTACTACATCCAAATATACATGAGGTTTTGGGGGGACACTCCAGACCCAAACCATATGGGTTTTTTCTTTTATTTTTATTACGTGTGAGTGGTGAGTGTGTGTGTGTGTGTGTGTGTGTGTGTGTGTGTGTGTGTGTGTGTACTGGGGATTGAGCCTAGAACCTTCACAATGAGCTACATCCCAGTCTATTTTTATTTCTTTTTTAAGTTTGAGCCAGGCTGTGTCTGAGATGGAAATTTGCTTAGGCTGGGCTCAAGTTTGTGATCTTTCATCCTCAGCTTCTCAGAGTACTGGGATTATAGGCTTGCACCACTGGGTGCAGCAAAATACAGTAATAATATTACTAATATTATTTGTCAAATACAGTAACTTTACTATAAACAGTTTACATACAGATTCTGAGAGCTGCTTGTTTATTTTCTACTACAATATCACATTAACCCTCAATATTCTCTAAAATTCAGATCCACGATAAACATCTCTAAATAAACCCACACAAATTAATTCAAAACCACATATTTGAAGGTCACAAACAGCTCCCTGGTCTGTTCTAAAAATGATCTCTCTAAATTGTTGGGGATTTTTTTATCATATGACCATTTTGTTTAAAAATTATGGAGGAGACTTCAAATCTGATTCTTCAATGGAATTAAAATAAACAAACATAGTCCTCTAGCTCAAGGCTGACGTACAGGTTCAGCAGCTAGTTCAAAATTGCTTTGCTCTCTTTGCTTTGTTGACAGGAACAATTCAGGTTCCTCACGTGCATTCTCTGACCTTCAGGGATACTCTCTACACAATCTGCATGCCCTACTGGCCAGCAGTGCTGTCAACCAGGTGAGCCCTCTGCCTTAGTACAAGGTGACATTCAGGAATCATCTAATGTAATGCTATGTCACATGTGGTAACTGGACCCTGCGAAGGGGAAACATGTAACCCCATAATGTTCTTGGTGAAAAAATGATTTAAAAAAAGAGAAGACTCGAGTCTCCAAGCAGAGATAATGATTGGGAATAACACAGTACGGTCAAGGTTTATGAATTGGGAAAAAGGTCACACTAAGGCCGTGACTTCTTCCATTTCCCCAGAAGAGATCCCTGTGCAACGATGATATGGGATGAGTGTTAATAGTGAGGTATGAGGGGAGTGACGGTAATTAAGAGCAGAGAGGTAGCTGGTCTGGAGGAAGATTTGTAGAGATGTATTCATCTGAGTTGGGCATCTTGGATCACAGGGCCTGCCTGCTTTCCCAGGGGACACTGTGCTCTGAGCCCAGCCTTCTGTGAGTTAGGCTGTGTTCCCCAGACCTGCTCATGGAAACACAGACTCCAGGTCATCAGAGCAAGTGAGCATCATGAATAATTCTGTGGACAAGATACGAGTTAGGGCAGCAGAAGAGCACCACTGGCTTTAACTCTGAGCAGGGCTTTCTGTAAAAAAGTGCACATGCAAGGCTGGTACCAACACGATGGGAAAGGTGCTCCTACTTGCATTCTGCCCTTCTCTCCAGGTTGGAAAACCACAACAGTTTCTAAATGCAAACTTGGTAGCCAAATGTCCACGTTGGCCAGGAAGTCCTTACACAGCATGCCAACATGACAGACATGCCTGGTTCGAGGTGGTTTCACCACCAAAACTGACTAGAATGTGTCTTTTTAAACAATGTGAGAGTGGCAGGAACAGATCTTGGCGTTTAATGAGCTGATGGCGTTCTCTAAGGGCTGTGCAACCCGGAGCAAACCCTTTAATCTCTCTGGGTCTTAATTTCTTGCTCAGCTAAAGGGCAATGAGGACCTACTTCCGAGGGTTAACTGAGTACAGAATTTGGTGATGCCTTTTGTCTAGTGGCTGTCATATTTTCTCCCTAGTGAATAGAGTTTTCTTATCTGGCTCCTCGGATACCTGCGTTGTTCAGACTAATGCTGATAAACAGGATGACGTGGAAGAGAATCCAGTCCAAGTGCCTGGCTTTGCCTCAAAGGCCCCGAGTTCTGAGGAGTTCACCAGTGGTCAGGCCTCATTTCCCCTAATGACTACCCAAGTCGGCAACGTATTTCAGTTTCCTGCTGGGAAAGCACTAAGTTGTTCAGAAGTTCACAAATAAAGGAGGAAAAGGCAACAGGGTTTGGCAGTGGCAATTGTTACAGAAGACCACGGACAGCTGCCTAACAAACCTGGATTGAAATTCTACTCCGAAACTTCCTAGAGACAGGAGACGTGGCAAGACGCTTGGAACTTCAGGTTTCTGGGCTATAGAGTGAAGATAAGGCCCACCTGATCACAGTGAAAGATAAGGCTCATCTCACAGAGACTTGGTAAGGCAGCAATGTGCCACCAGCACCCAGGTGCTTGGTGCTTGACTTACTGTAGCCAGCCATTCAATAAAGAGTGAACACTTTCCACTCAGTACCAGCTACCAACCGCTCACTGCAGTGCCCTGACCACGCTGCTGAAGGCCACAGAGGGTGGCAATGTGGCTGAGAAGTTCACACTGAATCTTCCTGTTCTTAGAACATCTGTTTGACTATCCAAAGAATGAATTTGTGCCTCGATTCACTCACCTGTTAAAACAACGCAAAGTGCAAAAACAGTCACCTCCCTTGTCTGGGAAACCTGTTCATTTTAATTAACCTAAAAGGTTTCTAGAGATTCATGTTTGTGAAGCACTTTGACATCTTAAGAATAAGAGGCAATTTAAATGCAAAGTTTTACTATAACACCATTTTTATGATTATGACTCAAGGGGCTCCCCGGGAAGGTGGAACTCTTAGAGTTCCACACCTCTCAGGTGGAAGCACTGTGGGACCCACTTCAGGACCCAGGCCTTGTGGACTCTTGGAGAGTTCCTGGAACTCTGCTTTACCAGCAACCAATACAGGGTAGAGTTGACAACTATGATAAAGAAAGTAGTCAAAGGAAGCAGCACGTCAGTGCTTTCGAATGCCAGCTAAATGTCAAGGCCTTATGAATCTACAAGTCAAGTTCAACTGCACTTGGAGCTCTGTCAAAAGAAAAGCAGTGCTAGGCAGTAAAATGGGGGGGAAGCAGATTTTATTTTTTATTTTTTGGACTATTGCAAGAGAGAAAAAAAGATCTCAATATAAAGAGGGCTCATTTCTGGCTATCACATGGGCAATTAGGAATTTATAACTAAGGGAACAGGGTGGGGAAAGTTGATGGAACTTACCAAGAGGGAACAAGAGTGATTCTACTTGAATTGACCAAGGATGGCTCTTACTGAAGGCAGATTGGGGCAATCAGATGCCGCTGGGGAGCTCATGGGCAATTAGGAGCCTGGCTGGATATTGAGGGTTATTGGGTACAGAGGGTGTGTATGTGGTGGGACAGTGTCCTTGCTAAACCAACATAGCAGGGTGTTTGCAAAAGTTGGATTTATACAAGAAAGTACACAGATGGATCTAAGAAAAGGTACAGGAACCGAACTAAAGCTTGGCCACACAAAAGAAAAATCTTTGCAGCTCCCTAAACACTTGTTTGGGTGTTTCCAAGCCAACTCAAGCTGAGAGACAAAACAATGCATTGCAATGTCCTAAGGCTTTCTAGGTCTTTTCCGCCTCTCCCGTCATCATCGTCATCATCACCCAGCCCGCCTGCAGCGTCACTCCCTATGGAGGCTGATCCCCTGCCCCCCCCCCCCCCCGCCTTCTCTGCTGCGCCTTTCCTCCCTTCTCTCCATCAATCCCCCTTTGAAAACAATGCCAACCTTGGAGCTAGATCTCCAGCTAGGACGGTCACTTGTCCTCTCACTGAGCTTCCGGGGCTTCTGCCTCCTCCACTATGGGAGAAGACATTCATTTATCATTTATGAGATGGAGGCTCCCAGTGGATGAAAGCTATCCATATCAGCTTTATTGTTGGCTACCATCAGTCAGTGGTAATTCTAAATCACGTGATAACAGGGGTGCTTTTCTACATCTGGGTTCTGGAACCGAGTCTGTTTTAGAAATGTGTAGAGATCACACACCCTCACAGATGGCTGACTGATCATCAGTGATTAATGGTGCCCTCCACCATCTGTTGAAACTCACCTCCAATACGGCAACAAGTCCCCTCACCAGACTAGGCTTCCCACGGGTCATTTTTAGAAATGCTCACAACACACGCACACACACACACACACACACACACACACACACACACACACACACAAATCACAGATACCTGACAGCAAGGATGTGTGAATACAAGCAGACAGGTTTGCAGAAAAATAGCCTTTGGTGGAGGGGAAGAGATATAGTTAACTTTTAGTCATATAGCTTCCAACATAGGGCAGGAAACCAGTCTTATAAAAGGCTCAAAGGGCCAAAGGAAAGAGTTCTAGGTGATCTCAACCTCTGCAAAGTGAGGAAGAAATCTAGATATTCTGACATCTCTGCCTAACTTCAATCACGAATGTGAGGGGCAAACTCCAAAGAGCTGGGCTTGGGATAAGAGAACTGACCTGGACAGAGTCCTGGGGCACCTCAGACATGAGGCTTCTAACAGGCCAGGGAACCAGGGGAGGCTTCCCAGAAGTGGAGACACCAGAGTGCCAGAAGGTGACTAGGATAAAACTGTTCAAAAGGAAAGAAAAACATGTTACATGCAAAAGTAGAGAGAATGGTGTTATGGGGAGAAAAACCAGGGCACACAAAGGCCTGCTGGCTACAAGGTTGTGTCCACGCTTTTGTTAGAAAATGTCAGTAATTCTGTACAATGAAAGGTTAGTAGTTAATTATACCTTATGGTTCATTTAAAACACTTGAACTGAGATTTGAATTACTGCCTTCAGATTACAGCTTGAGTTCGACCAAATGCCCAATACAACAAATAGCGAACAGACAACAGTAAAAACAAGAAGCATAAACAACAGCGCTTACTAGAAAATTATTATAAAATATAGAATTCTCACAACACAATATTCTTAATCACCAGGATACCATCTGAAATTGCTCAAGATGAGAAGGAAAATAAAATTGTGACCCATTCTTTTAAAAAATATACAAGTAAATGGAGTCTGATCCGCAGATGATCTAGATATTTGGAATTAAAAGGCATTCTAGCTGTGCTCAATCACATCATAGAAATTACATTCACAACCAATAAAAACTAGCTATAAGTCTTTTGCATGATTTACAATTAAAATAAGAAGTGAAGAGTCAGGTAAGGTTGTAGTTTTTATTCCATAAAAAGATGATAGCTTTAGAGAAGTTTAATTTAGCTGGTGACAAATTACTGGATGGGGTAGCTACTTGGGTCCAGGAGGCTGATAACTCAGTATGATCATTAATGAATTCAGTAGCAGGTAATTATGGAACACTGCTGATGTTACAGGCACAGTTCCCATCTCCGGGAATGCAGACTTCACCTAATTACTTTCTTCTCTTTATTCACCATCAGTTACAATTTCTTGTGTGAGGTAATAGTTTACATAATAGATCTGGTAACCTGGAGACCCTTTACCCGGATCCTTGTAAACCTTATTCCATGCTTCTTCCCCCTCTCATCTTCTCACCCAAGCCTTCATTTCTTGATCTAGGGAGGAAGAAACTATCACTACAAGTCTATTTCTCGTTTCCCAACAGATGTAAAACAGTTGCAGTGTGTTGGCCTCTGTGCTAGGCATGGAGATCCCGATACACCTGGCCCTCAGAGGTTCAGAGACCCCTGGATGAGAAAGTCAAACATCTCACACATAATGTTGGAGAATTATGACTAAGGTTCAAGGCATGGAGGGACCGGTGCATCTGGATAGTGGAACACGGAACATCGCTGCAGGACTCAACATATGAGTTATAGCTTCAAAAACACACTACAGTCTCATTCTGAGAACGGGGTAATTCAGTCAAGTCCATGGGAACAGCAACACCAAAGCTCACATGCACCACGCGACAAAGCTGTTGTGCATTTAACGAATACACATCAAGCTCCTATCATGCAACTGGATATCTTTTAGGCATGTAGAACTGAACACGAGAGACAGAATTCCTGGTCTCATGGGTCTTCATCCAATGACCCAAAAATAGCAACAGACAGGGCTTTAGGTTGTGGCAGTTGTAAGGAATTGAGCCGGACAGGAGGTGAACAGGAGCAGGAGAGGAGTATGGTGCATAGGAAGATGAGGAGACACCTGAGCAGAGAAAAAATTAAATGAAGAGCACGAACCACTGGGCCATTATGGAAGGATGTGCCAAGACAGAAGGCGTAAAAACCACAAAAGCCTTAATTTGGCAGAGCAGAGAATTTTGAAGAAACACTAAAATGGCAAAGTGGCTGGTACACAGCGAAGGCAGAAGCCAGGCAGAAGGTAAGGTCAGAGACAGCAGGGGGTAAGCATCGAGGACCCAGTAGACTATGACTCCGATTCAAGTGGGGGAGCCAGGTTTTGAGTAGAAGAAAGACATATCAACAGAACCCTCCCATTTCTGTATGGAAACAGATTGAGTCAAGGTAAAATCAAGGACACCAGTTAAATGGCTACTTCAATAAGCCAGGCAAAAGATGACGAGCTGGGACAGAGAGGTACTGCAGGAGATTAGATGTGATCAGAGTGTGGGTACACTCTGGATGTCAAACCACTGCATTGCCTTTTGGTTTGGAGGTGAGAGAAGAACCAGAGACATTTCCAAAACTCCTCGTCTGAACAATTACTAAATTTAGCTTGTAATTCACTGACATGGGAAAGGTAATGGGGTAAATTAGACAGCAGAGAGACTGAGAGGAAAACAGAGGTGCAGTTTGCTGTCACTGTGAGATGACCTCTGGACATTGGCCTGGAAAGGTCAAGCAAAAGAATCACACACATAGATGTGCAGGCCAGAGTCCTCACTCAACAAGAAATGAGTTGAGGGTTAGCATACGGAAGATATTAAAGATTTAGAACTTGATGTCATGGCCTAAAAAAGACAAGTCAATAAAGGAGAAATTCAAAGTCTGATCTTTGAGTCAGAGAATAGACAGTCCAGATGTAGTCAAGGAAACAGGCATAGCACAGCACAAGGAAAACTTTAAAAATTAAAAGTAGCTCAAATTGTAGCACGGTAGTTACGTATGATACATAAATGTGAGCGCTCTTCAGGGAGAAGCGGCATAGCGTGAGCCTCGTTTTCACAGGCTGCCCGAGCATTCCCATGCATCCTTTTCTCCTCCTGAGAAGTCTGCTGCTGGATCAACTATAGATGAGAAAACCAAGGCCCAGACAAGCGAGGGAGCTTGATAAAGGGGCACAGAGTAAGCATGTATCAGAGTACAGCCTCCTCTGCAGTCCCAGAGTCCAAGCTCTAAAGTACCACTACATCCTTCTACGTCCTTCCAGGAGTGGGCTGGCGGATGAGAGGGCAGTCCAGTTGATCACTATACACACACAGAGCACCTGCTGCATCCTAGCCCTTGCTGTATGGGCTGGGGATGCAGTGGGGAAAAGACAAGGTTTCCACAGTAAAAGAAAGTCAAAAAAGACCAAGGAGACCAACAGGAAACTAAGACCACAAATAAACAGCGTGGCTGCTGGTGATAATTTCCACACTATTTTTTTTTTCATGACCCCTTGTTTTCTCTCCCATCTTTCTCTAATAGGTCTTAGGACTTCATCATTTTAAAAAAATAGAGATGATGTAGGTCTAGAATAATGTGTGATTTACACCTAATCATGGACAACTAAGAATAACCAAATTTACCAAAGTAGCATGAGCTGCCCTGAGCAACGGTCCATCCTCCCTTCATACACTCCTTATCCTGAACTACAGACCTTCTTGTACTAGTCACTGAAGGTGTGCTTTTCATTCTCCCTGCCACTGACAGAGAGGCAAGCTCTGGGCACTTACTTGGACACCATGGCTTCGTTTCTACCAGCCTGTGCCTAGCATTCTGCCTGGTACAAAATTACCTCAACAAAACCCCTGGTCTATCTATTTAATGAAATGCAGCAAAGACTAAAATCAGACTTCCTGGGGGCCGTGTTATTCACTCAAATGTTATTTCCGGTTCTTTAGATGAGATTGCCCCATAATTGCCATGGTGCCCCTGTAGGCGGGATGGGGAGGTCCCTGTACAGAAGGTCAGCAGTGATGGATGACGGTGCTTTTCAATAACTGGCACCTAGCAAAACAAGGGGGTCATCAAATCGGCTTGGCCAAGGGCACCTCTCACCAGGCCATTAGCCTTTAAAAAACATTGCTCCCAATTAATTTTCTCAGAAACTGAATCATTTCCTGCCTACTGGAAGGCCTTCATTTATTTACCACAGGGAGTTGTACAAAGGCAAAAGTTCTACTTCATGTATCCTTGAAAATCTCTGGGGAAACCCAGGCTCAAAAATTATGAGCTTGGTTACAAATATCTTCATTCAAATTATCCATTATTAGCTCATAAGGGTCCTGCATGATTGGCACGAGGGGAGATAACAGCATGTAGGGCAGTAAGGGACATTTGAGGGGTAAGTAGCAAATCAGGCACTAACCCAGACCCCAAACCCCATGCAAAGTTGACTACACAGAGACCCCAGTGGTCCATGCTGGATTTTGAGCACGGGTTCATCTTTTGTCCCTCAGGACAGAACAACTGTGCTGATCCCCACCGAATTGCAGGAGGAAGGGGACACACTGGGCTTCCTCCATTGAAGTCATCAAGGGACCCCCTGCTTCTGTGAACAGGCCAGATGTCTACTGGCAAACAACAAGAGAAAACTCACTACTTAGTTCAAGTCCCCACTGTGTGCCAGCTGCTCTCCTGGTGCTTTACGAATGACGTCTAATTCAAAGCTAACTCCTCTACATGGCGTATGTGTTAGCCAGCTGTTCTGTTGCTGAACACAGTACCCAGCACCCCCAACTTAAATAAGGGTGAATGTAGCTCATGGTGTGCTGGGGTTCAGCCCGCAGTCGGCTCAATTCGAGGCAGAACTATCATAGCAAAAGGACGCGGCGAAGCAAAACTGCTAAGATTAGGGCAGCCAAGGATCACGGCCGCGGACACCCCAGAAGACAAACGAGGCACCATACACAACACGTAAGGCCGAGCCGAGCGTCCATGACCCACCCAGACACGTCCAGGAGACTGCTTTACCAATTGCCTAGGCATTTGTCTCTCTTTTTCCGTTGTGTGTGTGTGTGTGTGTGTGTGTGTGTGTGTGTGTGAGAGAGAGAGAGAGAGAGAGAGAGAGAGAGAGAGAGAGAGAGAGAGAGGTGTTGGGGATTGAGCCCAGCCAGGAAGTTGTGCAGGTTCCCTCACAGAGAGAGATTTGGAAACTGTCTTTGCAAAGGCGGAGCCTCTGAGCCACACTCCCACAGAGAGCCTACTCTGGCTCCGGACTGAATGACTCCCTCTGTAAGTTGATCTGGGCTGGCTGTGACCTGTTTCACACAACTGAATGCAGCCAAAGCGACAAGGCAGGAGCCCAGACTCAGCAGCTCCCTGTGCCCTCTGGGGCAGGAGCCCCCAGCACCCAGGACTCAGACATTGGAGCAAGGCTCTCTGAGGCCTGTAGCACACTTCAGTGAGGACAGGTACCCTCCAGCAGGCACATGGGAAGACCAGAGGCCAGTATTCATGACACCTTCTAGAAGGCTGGGTGCAGGGCCACAAAGACAATGAAAAGACCCGGCTTCAAGCTCTCAGACCATCTCAGTCCCATGAGGCGTCAAGGTGCCTCTGCGGCAGCCCCAGTAGAATCTCCAGTATCCTGTAGTTGCAGGCAGCCAGATAAGGCTAAGTCTCAGAACCAAAACCTATTTATACAGATTGCCAAATTATGAGAATTGAATTCAGGGCACTCTGACTCTAAGGCATCGGTTAGGAAGGAGCGGAGTGCTGGTCCTGGGAACAGGGGTGTTTGATTGATGTAAAACTGGGAATCTTCAACTTCATCCACCTTTATCAGCAGTAAGAGCTTCCTGTGCAGCCTAACACACTATTTCCTTTTTTTTTTTTTTTTTTGTGGTAGTGGGGGGTGGAGCCCAGCATACTCCACACTTAGTTTCATCCCCCGCCCATTTTTATTTTAATTTTGACAGAGTTTCCTCTCACTGAGCTGGGTTACCTAGGCTGGGCTTGAACCTGCAATCCTCCTGCCTCAGCCTCCCAGACTGCTGAGATGGCACGATTGCACTATCGGGTTATCTGCTTTTCTAAAAAAAATTTTCTTCCCACTAGTCCCACTTCTCTGGCCATTTTGCAGCAAGCGCATGTACTTCAGGGCAGCAGGAATTTTGTTCAATTGCTTCATTTGCTACCCAAAGCTGTGCTGCATTGAACAGGCACTGAACAAAGAATTATCCGGCAAAGGAGAGATAGACGTCGGGGACAGGAAGAAGAAAGAGGGCAAAAAGGAAACTGGAAGAGGGCAGGGAATGATATATAGATAGCTACGTGTGCATATGGACAGACACAAACCCATAAGCATACACGTGAATTGAGATGTAGATCAGAGCCAAGGATTTTATAGATGAGACTAGGGAAGTAAGTCTCTGTGCAGTAGAGGAAGGACACAAAGCATGTTGAGTCAGTCCCTCCCCTCCAACTTGACGATTAAGAAAGCAGCGATGCTAACCTGTTGCACGTCTTGGTCAAGACGTAGGCGAGCAGGACGAGAGTCGACTTTTCCTCACCTAGTGGACTGAGTTCAGAAGCACGGCCACTCCTTGGTGTCTATGAAGACAGCTCCCACTGCCCCTTCAGTACCAAAACCTAAGATACTCAAGTCCCACATACAAACTGTGGTATGAAAATGCAGCCATGCTGCTTCTTCTGGATACTGGACATCAAATCACCTCTAGGTCACTTATAACACATGCAATATAAATGCTATGGAAATAGCTGAGTTCTTAAAGGAATAATGATAAGGAAAATATCTGTGTCTGCTTAAAAATATTTTTTAAAAATATTTTTGGTGTGTACTTGGTTGAACCATTTTTAAAAATATTTTTGATGTATTCTCAGTTGAACCCATGAATGCAGAATCCACAGACATGAAAGGTTGGCTGTAATTAAATTTAATGTGAAAGGGACTTAGGAATTACAAAAACTCTTGACAGCTGAACAGTCTTTTACAAATATTGTGTGTTGGGGTGAGTGGTTAAATATATATATATATATATATATATATATATATATATATATATATAGAGTGTGTGTGTGTGTTGTGTGTGTGTGTGTGTGTGTGTGTGTGATAATGTATATGTTTTGTTTGATACCACATTTACTCAACACACTTAATAAATACCCATGACATGCCAGGCACATGTATCATTTCATAAAGTAGATGGTATTTGCCACCCCCTTTTAACAGGTCTAACAATGTCAGGTGATTTAATGTAGTTGTGATTTAGGTTCTCTATCTTTCAGACTCTAAAATTAAGTTTCCCCACTATATTACCTCCACTTGACTTCTAACACCAAACACACAACAAAATAAACCAAAGAAACAAAGGAGAGAGAGAAACAATCAAGATTCTGAAGAAGAGGCAGGCCCTCATGCCAAACAACCCACAGAAAGCAAAATGTAAAAAGTAACAGATCTTCTATCGCCATGTCCCCAGAGTAATGAATTCCAAGGAGCCACACTGCATCACGTAGCCTCGCTGTGCCAGGGAGTTCCCGCTCCCAGGGGGAAGGGCTGAAGCGCTCTGGCTGAGTCTATAATTCAATAAGACAAGAACAGCAATGGAGTTCGGGAAATGGACTGATTTTAACACAATGCCACTGACAAGTGTGAAAGGACTCTATGATAGTCCTCAGGAGGACGAGGCCAAGTTGCCTACTAACTCTTGGGTGTAAGGGTGAGCTACCTTTAAGGTGCAGGATCACAGCTCACTTCAACTTCTCCTACTGGTATACTTGGGTTCAGACCAAGGTTTACTAAAGCGGAACATAAGGGCCCTGTTGGGTCCTATCTGCAGACAGGCCTATGTGTGTGCAGTTGTGTGGAGGACAGAGATATGACCTATTGTCCTGCTCTGACGTTATGCAGTAATAACCTCATTTTTCATCACATCTGGGTGAAGTGGGGTCTTATAAACTCTCCCAAAACAGGAAACTAATGTTCCAGAAATAATAAGTAACTGAGACAGAAATGGAAATCTAGTCTATCCAACTCAAATTGTTTTCTGGATCCCAAACAAGTTCTCTGAAAAGAAAAAACATGAGCTCCAACTCATTAAGTCACGATTGCATGCAATTCCCTTATGTGACTGAGCTGTATTTCTAGGACAGACAAAAGCAGCGAAGAAAAAGCAAACCAGGAAAGATACTGTGTGATCTTCCAAATTTTACATCAAACCTGGAAGGCAGCGCTCACACAAATAGAACTGCTAATTAGTCAATCCAAGACATCTTTATTTTCAACATCATCAGTAATTAATTGATTAATTCGGCAAGTATTTGCCAAATGCTGACACGGGACAAGCCCTGGTCAAGAAACAGGCAACAAAGCAGAGGCTGTGATGACACACGGAATGTGACACTATACTGGGGAGAGACACCGCAGCAACAAAGAAATACAACACGTAGCACAGAATATTCAGGTCATGTAACGAAAAGAAAGGTGAATCCACCAGATCTTCGTTCCTGGGGCACAATGCCTGATGCTAACAACACAAAGAAGGGAAGATCTGATTTGGTTCATGGAACATCATTGTAGAAGGTCATGGAAGAGTAAGACTGCTTAACTCATGGTGGCCAGGAAGCAGACCAGGGTAACAGCAGCAGTGAGCACAAGCCCAGGACCTAGATCCAGTTCTCCAGCCATACCTCCAATACCCACTTAGACACGGAGAGTGCTTAATCCCCTAGGTGGAGCTCAGACGCATCCAAGTGACACAACTGAGGTTAACCATCACAAAGAGTAGGGGACATAATGCGGGCAAGCTATTCTGAGCATCAGTGACCATGCAATACATTCTCCACTGTAAGTGACCAACACATCCCTTCCCCAAACTGCTGAGGGTAGGGAGAAAGCTGACTATTGGGTCTACCGCTGCGGTCTGATTTGGTGAGCTGAATTGTGGTTCCAGGCTAATTGGAGGAAAAGCTAAGAAAGTGGAGAACCTCCGTAGCAAAGACCAGAAGATGTAGGAACCTGAAAAGGACAAAAAGTAACTGGGTGGGTGTTAGGATGGTTTGACGGGATGGTTTTCTGAGCCAAGCTGACTAAGTCACAGGGTACCCTGATATTTAGTCAAATGTTACCTCAGTGCTTTTTCTGCAAGAGACTCACTTCTGGGTTGACAGAGTGAGTACAGTGGACAGACCTCGTTAATGCAGCCACTGCCCATCGGCTGGAAACCTGAACAGAGCAAAGGAGCTGACCTCCTTCAGAGTGCAGATCCATTGCTCCCATCTGATAGCTGTTCTTCTGGGCTATCTGCCATTCCCAGCCTCTGAACCCAGCCAGAAACTCCAGTTTTACCGAGTCACAAGGTTGCCAGGATTTGGAAGGAGCACCCCATCAGCTTTCTAGGACCCCAGCTGGACAACCTCAAATCTTGGGACATGCCAACCTCCAAATCACTAAGCCTATCCTCATGTCATGAAATAATACAAAGAAATTAATTGGTTATATTATGAACTGTAAGTCCAAAATCACAGGAACCAATTCCTAATTTCTCTTTCTCTGGAGAATCCTAAATATTAGTCAAATATTGGCTCACGGTTTCAGTTCTGAGGCAGGACCGTCAGCACAGAAGGATATGACACGGAATAAAATCAGGAAACAATAAGACAATTCTCCAGAAACAACTGCTGTTCACATGAAGATTACTTAGGTGAGCAAAGAAAGACAGGATTTAAAGATGACTTGCGATGTCATGGAGACAACCCCTGTCTACCTGGCAATTTTTATTTGGGGAGCTTTACTCAAGATACCAAATGCATACGCTGACTTCCTCTATCTGTTGCTGGCATTGGCCAATTTTCATTTCTTTTATATATTTGTTTGATATATTTACTGGATGAACTGAGGCCATGTGAGACTCAGATGGACTCACAACACGAACAGCATCTGAGGCTATGTGTGTCAATGATTAAAGATACATGATCAAAAGTTGAACTGACAAATTGGTGACATTATCAATTAATAATGCAACATGGGGAACTGACATAGAATCTTTTACGAATATGAATGCATGAATATATGGATGGATAGACAGGTAAAATTATAAACCAAATCTAGCAGAATGTTAATAATCAGTGAAATGTGAGTAAATAAGTTATGAAAGCTAAAAAATTCTGAAATAACTAAATTTGCCTTCATATCTGTTACTTTAAGTATATTTATGTGATATAGATTTAAGTTCATTTAATGTGGCAATATGATATAGTTTAAACTTTGTTTTATTGTAGCAATCCACTTGAATTACATGCTTGTAGTTATTTTCTAATGTGAACTGGTGGGTAAGGCCAGGTTTAAGAATACCAACAAAGATATAGCAAAATATAGAAGAAAAAACTTTTGGTAAATATCCCGATAAAGTGATTGGTTGAATTCAGAGAAGAGGCATCAAGATTTGACGACTGCAACCCATTTGAGAAATAGGAAGCTGAGTGAGAGTGGTGACTTAAGTGAAATGATTTAGATGAGGAAGATTAAATACATTAAGTACTGTATAATCTCTCTGACTTGGGAAACCCAGAACACAGACATTCTATAGAACCACATGGAGTGATAGCCGGAGTTAAGGGAAGTGATAGGGAGGGGGAGGGAGGGTCAAAAATGGGAAGGGATTGTAAAGTTGATATGATATATATGTGCACAAAATACCCAAATTCATTGTAAACACGATGTATTGCATATGTATATTAATAAAAATAGTGGGGAAAAATAAAATAAAAGTAAAAAAACCCGAATTGATAAAAAAAAAAGCATTTAACTGCTTTTCTCATAAATAACTATATCACTATAGTTGCATTAGGTGGAGTAAAAGGCAAATGTAGCCAACCAAAAGAACTAAGGAAAGCTGGCCTGCTCCAAATCGCCAAAAAGGGATCCAGGCTGGCTGGTTGAACACCAGGCTCCAAGCAGCTCGGAGGGTGACTGGTAAGGTTCAGATCTGGAAATGCACAAAAATAATACCATAAAAGGCCACAATGTAAATGACAGGGTACAAAGAGAGGCAATGGTCAGATAGAAAAGGGGTGAACCTCTGAAACGGGGGTGAGCATAGACACGGTTCTAATGTGTTATAGAATTCACGTATTTACAAAAAAATGCAAACTTTTATGTCATGTGAAATTTTTTCACTACAATAAAATTATTTAAAAATAAACAAAGTTAAATTTTTACTTGCTCATTGTTGGTATAAGAAAAGGTAGAATCAACTTTCACATATTATTAGCCTTTCATCCCACAACTTTCTAAACAGATGTTGTTTCAATTTAGTGTGTAATGTGCCTTCGGGAATGACAAAGATGGGTATAGAGAGACCTGCTTAGAAATTCTAACTGTAGTCCACTCAGAAATAATGGTGACTTAGACCCAAAAGAGGTGGAGTGGGAGGGGGTAGAGGCAGAAACAGAGACGTGTAGATGCAAGATAGAAGCAGGTAGGAGGGACAACTGAGGGGACCTGGCGACAGATGTGAAGTATGAGGAATGGAAAGAGGCAAGGGTACGTCTGGGTTGTAAATTCTGCAACTTAAAGAAAGACGAATTTAGGTGTTGGTTAGTTAATGACTAGAGCATCTCACATTTACTAAAGGCCTACCTTGCACAGGCACTGTGCTAATCATTTCTCACACATGACTTCAAGCAACCCTCCAACATTCTGAAGGTAGGCATAACTTCTGCCCCCACTTGAAGAGTGAGGAAATGTAAAGCCCCAAAAGTTAACTCTTTGATCCATGCCATGTACAGATGGTGGAACAAGGATCCACATACTCATGTATTTGGATCAAAGTTTATGTTCTTAACTTCCATGTTCAAAGAAAAATAAAAATCAATTTAAACATGTCCAAGTTATTTGCATATCATAAATTTATTGATTCTCGTTTCTCAAACCTGTAATCTTCAAAGCCACCTCATTTCCTGCATGGGTTATTGTAACCAGCTCCAAAACAGGATCGTTCCCTCATTCCTTTTTCCATCTAATGCAGTTTCCATGAACTCCAAATTCATCTCTCTGAAATGCAAATCTCAGCCTGCCTCACTCTTGTGAAATCTCTCCAGTAAATCCCTATTGCTTCTAGAATATGGTTCCCATTCTCTAAGACTATTTCTACACAACTGAACTGGCTTCCTGGGCTTCTATCTTCTGGCACTGTCTTCTATCGGTCTACCCAACACCACTATTCACTATAAGGACTTGGGAGGGACTGCTATATTTTCTAAAAATGCAGCACTAGTGCAAAGTGACCACTTATCATGTTGTGTTAATTTGTGTCCATACAGCAGAGTTTTGCAGTATGAATGATGGACATGCGGGCCAGTGAATAGGAAAGAAGACTCACCGTAGATGTGCCTGGGACTAGCCAACAGATTGGTAGCTTGATCTGAATAAGGGGGAAGGGAGAAAGGAGGCTTGGCTGCTTCTTCCAGGAGAGCTCTGGCCTTTACCTGCACCTCTAGACATTGGTATATACACACATATATTTCCTGTTAACTCAGTTTTTCTAAGAACCCTATCTAACTAATGCAGGCAGGCAGATATTTTTTAAGTTGAAATTTATAGAAAGAGTCTATTGGTCAACAAAACTTTGGGCTGTTGGGGCATTTGCATTTAAATTCTACTTAGCATCTAACTCTGCCTCTTAACCCTTCCAGCTCCTGTCCACTATTCAAAGGTCTAGTGGTATTTGTGTCCAGCTTACCTACTTCACGTCATGGCCACCACTGGTCCTCCTCCTCCACCACTCATCAGGAGCTCATTAGTAATTAACATAGGACCAGACATTTACTTGTGTTCAGAGTGGAAAGGGTCATGCAAAAATGGCAGGTGCTTAAAAAGTTCTTCCTATGTGCTAAAATGTACAGTGTGAAAGATGTGTTGATGGATGAAAGGCTGGACAAGCAGATAAATGTATTTATTGTTTATCAGGACAATCTTATATAGACTCTGAGATTGATATATTAGAAAAATAATAGCATAGGCCCTCATTCCCCAATATTATTTTTGCATTGTTTATAATTCTTACAATTAACATAAACTGCATTTAAACAAAGAAACAATCATTGCTTTATAGGCATAAAAATCACCAACGGATATCAAATCTATTCTAATACAGCCTACAATTTCTTACATTAGCTACCCAATCCACCATTCAAAATAGATATGGTCACACTGTTTCTGTCGGAAGCCAACTGACTGTGGACTGAGTCCTGGGGAAACCATGAGCCGAACAATCTCATCCCAGGGACAGGAACCACACTATCCCACATTTCAGCAGCCACTTCACATGCTTAGCAAGTTAGCACCAGCTGTAGGCAAGACGCCTCGGTGCTCCACCAGGTGAGTATGTCCATAGGAATCCTTGACTGCACTTAGAATCTGACAGTCATATGCCAAGGCCAATGATGCAAGATAAGAGAGAGAAATCCCCAGTGTCAGTCATGACCAGCCCTGAGAAGCTCAGATCTGTCGTTCCTATGACACACTATTGGCTTTGTAGGTTAATGTGGGAGGAGACCGGGTACACGTATGAACGCAGTATTGGGAGCTGGGAACCTGTAAGGAGCTGAATATCCCAAGAACTCCAGCCAGAATCTAAAGTGAGCCTGAGGAAAGACACAAATCTTCACAGCATTCAGCTGAGACCCTCCCAGGCTGGCTACCACTATTTCCATACATTCACCTACCATAGGGACATTGGAGTTCTTTTACTCCCATTGAGAATCTCAAATTTTGAAAAGCTCATGATGGGAACAGATGTTTCTTCTGTAATAGTAGTAAGAAGTTATCAATCAATTCAGCACATATAAAACACTTGTGCTTGGCACAAGAATAGTTACTGTGGGCACCATAGTTAATTCTGACCCCTCCAGCTCCTTCTACTTAGGTCCAGGTTAAAAAAAAAATGTGAAAAATGCAGTTGTTCTTTTTTTTTAAGACAAGGTCTCACTCTATAGCCCAGGATGGTCCTGAACTCACTATGGAGCCCAGGCTGGCCTTGGATTCATGGCAATCCTCCCGTCTCAGCATCCTGGGATTAGAGGCATGCATGACCACGCCCAACTTATATGTTGCTGGGGAATCGAACCTGGGTATTTAGTGCTTGCTATGCAAGCCCTTTAACCTCTGAGCCATTCCTCTAGTCCCTGGTTGTTCATTTTTTAAAGAAAATGTAGAAGTGCATTCTAGGTCTCTGCTATTCCCAGACCCATTCCAGAAGCAACAGAAGTTTCCCCTTGCATCTGGGCACTTACTCAAATAGCAGAGTGGTGAAAATCTGTCCAGAAAAAAAAAAAAAAAACCAAAAATCAGAAAACAGGGACTACCTATGACCAAGGGCACAGTTCAGAGTCAAGGTCACTCAACACCCCAGCAAGGTCCGAACCCAGGCCCCTTACACTGAGCTAAATCCTCATTTTTCTCAGTCTATATTTTTTGGAGTGGTTGGGTCTCACTAAGTTCCTAAGTCGCTCAAGCTCGGCTTAAAGTCATCAAGCCTTATGCCTTGGTCTCCCAGAGTGCTGGGATTATAGGCATGCACAACCATGCCCAGTTGAATTCTCTTTTCAAGACTAACAGAACATGATAATACAAAGAGAAGGCCATAGAGCCAACTGCCTCTGCTCAGATCCTAGCTTTCCAGACGTATCCATGTGACATGTACCCAAGCACTTAACCTTTATGAATCTCAGCTTCAATATCAGTTCAATGAAGGTAAGAATAGCACTGGATCCACCAATCCAGGTACAACTTAAACTAGGCACTCAGCTTTCCACTTCTATAACAAATAGCAGGAGTAAACAACTTACAACTTATTTCGTTCATGGCTTCAGAGGTTTCAGCCCATAGTTAACTGGGCCTCTTTGCGTTTAAGCTTGTAGAAGCACGGTACACCACAGCAGGGAGCTACTATATTTTCTGGCAACCAGGAAGCTGAGACAGTGGTAAGGAATACCATCCCACAATCCTTTCGGTAGTAACCTACTTCCCACCAGGCCCCAACTCCTAACAGGAGTGAGGAATTTATTTTTTGCTAAAGAGAATTTGAATAATTATAATATAATTTTCAGGCCATACAAACTTATCAACTGAACAATTAACCTCCATATTTGGTAAGACATTTCGTTGTGGGATAACTAACTCACCTCTAATGTGGCAGTTGCTTTGGCCTTTCGGAACTAAATGATTTTGTACTTGCCAGACATTCCACACCCTTTAAAGTCTCTACCACCTCCAATAGTGTCACAGTCTGAGGACTGAGCCTTTAATACAGGGGCCTTTGAGAAAGATCCATGATCAGAACCGAATAAGAGCACACCAGTCAGAGGTGGAGCTTTGCTCATTTGTGCTGGCCCATCCTTCAGAGGCCATGGACTCAGGACCGACCCACAGCCCAGGAAGCGGGAAGCCCCTGCTGTAGCATGACGGTCTCAGTTGCACTTCTCCCATCCTCACGCTCACCTTATCCAATTCCCAGGGAGAGAGTGTGATTTGCTCATGGTGACACAGAGGGTAGATGTGTGTCTCCAACTCTTGAGTGTTTCTTCCAAGCCCAGACTGAGTTCTGAACTAGTCTAGATAGGCAGAAAAAGAAAGAACAAGGCAGGTTGGGGGGGAAAGATAAAGCACAAAACTCCTTGTAAGTCCACTGTTTTTAAAATGGAAAAACATAATTTTGAAAATGCCTTTTTGGCCAACAGCCTAAGTGTTTAAGCCATTGAGTTGGCCAGTTGGCCAAGGTTCTTTTCAAAGGCCAGTCCTCCAAGCAGAGAAAAGGGCCCAGGTACAGGTAAGTGGATTATTGGAACACAGCCATGTTTCAATGGCCCATTTTCCCCTCCATCCTTCAAGTGGAAAATGACTATCCTAAATGCTTTCTCTGGATGGCTTTTAGGGATTTATAGCCTTAGTGGCACTGGCGAAGATTATGAAATGACTGTCAAATCCCAGCATCATCCCCTTGAAGGGCTCAGGGAGTTTGTCTGTTGAATAAAACTACTAAGAAAAGGGAAAAATTGCAAACCAAATACATTATAGGATTCTCTTGACATTACAGAACTAGGAAGCACAGAACCAAGAAGTGCAGACCAGGACATGTGCTAAGGTTAGGCTGTGTGTACATTCTTCCCCTGTCACTGGAAGAGGGGATTCTGCAACCACAGACGCACTGTGAGTTCATGTGCAGAGTTCTGTCGGGAGGTTGGGGAAGTATCATGGCCACACAGAGAGAAAGCACCAATAACCTCAGAAGAGATGGGAGCAAATGATCACTGCAGATGTATTTGTGACAGCTCCTCTGCTTCGGGTGTTCTGCTCCGACTGCTGACTCCACCAGGGCAGGATCTCTGCTTCGTACCTCAGCCCAGGGCTTTTCAACCAGTAGGCATGCAGCACGCAAGCGGAGGAACTGGGAGGCTGCGCCTCCACCTGCCAGATGCCAAGTGTGTCCTGAACTGTAAATGCCAGGGGTGAGGTTCAGACTCACTGATGGCCTTGTTCATGTCACTCAGGGTGTGTATGTGGCAAACACAAGCCATTTTGTGACCTTCAGAAAAAGGAGATTCTTGGGGAATCTATTATAGTACAGTAAGAAGATTGTTTCACATTTAACAACTAAAATATTGTGGGCACATAGGTCCTTTTAAAGTGCCTTGGAGGTTGTACGTGACCCCAAGTAGGTGTGCTGGCTCTGCTGGCTCAACAACTTCCTCCACGGTAGACAGGAGAAATACCAGCTGTGGCGGGCCTTAATCTGCCACAGTTGCCACAGCTTTGAAAACCACAGAGACACAATTAACCAAGACTTCATTTTCTTTTAAGTTTCGAGTGCTTAGCCTGACAGCATCCCTTAAGATTCTAGCAGCTATCCCAATGCGCATAATATCATTAAAACAATTAATAATGACATAATAATTGCAACGTGGTAGTCAATATTGTGGGAACTGTATATGTATTATCGCAATGAGCCATTAAGTAAATTCAATGTGCAGGTTATTTATTATTGTTATGAAAATCCTTATTTTACAGAGGAGGCAATTGGGAAAGAATGAAACTCCCAAGCGTAACAGGCCCATGCCTTACAGACCTGGACTCTGCCTTTCCCTGCCTGTGGCATTATTCTCCTTATGAATGGCTGAGTAGACAGTGTATGAGTGGATGGATGAGTAGATGGATGAGTGGATGAAAGAGTGGAGTGAACCAACCAATGGAGTGTAGTATGGAGACAGCATCTTCAGTTCAATCATATGAGAAACAATTTTCCACATAATTATTACTTTGTATTATTAGGCTTGTGTGATACATAGCAATAATTAGATTCATCTTGTGGAGTTGGTACACGTTCATACTGCATCTTAATCACTGTCACTTCCCCTTCACCTCTGATCTGTCAGCTCGGTCCCTTTATGACCAGCTCTTCTTCCTGTCTTCGGGTTTTCTATCATTCCATCTTTCACTTTCCTCTTTATATTTTGGGTTTCTTACGTAAGAAAAACAACAAACTACTTAACATTGTGGGTCTGATTATTTCCCTTAGCATTGTAGTCTCAGTGTGTACCTATCTTTCTATAAATGACTCAACTTTACCCTTCTTTGTGGCTTGGTAGCACTCTATGACTCAACTCTACCATGCTGTATTTATTTATTATCTATTGATGAGTATATTGCTAGGGCTGAATGACAGTGGATTTGTTGGGAAGACTGAGAATGGTGGCATATCACAGGCTCTAAAATTAGGTACACCCTTCCATATGCCAGGGCCATCCATATAAGCAGTTTGCCTTTGTGTGTGTGGCTTTTCTGAGGCTCAATTTCTATCTCTGAAAAATAGGAAAATAAAACATAAAAATAAATCATTTATTCATAGATTCTGTGAGAGTCCAGTGTTATGCTGGCACTCAGTGAACGCTCAGTAAGTCTGTTCTGGAAGAGTAAGCAAGCAAGTCAAACATGGCCCTTGGCGTCCTTCCCACAAGAGGAGTCTGTAGAAGAGAAGTCACCCTTAGCATGGCTCTGGCTGTAAAACCATCCAAAAAGCAACAAAACCGTGCAAATCCCCAGCTTTACCTGTTAAAACTCCATGCATATCACCAAGTACATAGGAGAAATTTCTCCCTGCCCACACATTCAAGTTATCAAAATGAACAAAGAGCTAACTGTGATCCACCAAGTCGGTAATCCTCCTAATCCTTCCTAGCTTTGAACTGCAGGTTTGCAGTTTGCCAAAAACAAGCGAGTTTCTAAAGAGGTTAAGGGAGGCAGAAGGATAGATTTTTACTGCAGGACTATAAGGTGAGGGCAGGCGACCAGTCAGCTTCCTTGGTGTTCAACCCAGGGACCATCCTGGGGAGAAGACCTTGCCTACCTCAAAATGACAGTCACATTGGGAACTTCACATGTATTATGATAACTTAACATGTAGGGTTGATAATGATGATCATAATCATGATTCGTCTTTTACTGATGAGGCAACTGAGTCAAAAAGAACTATCTAAGTGTAACAGAACTGCTACTTCCAAATCCCAATTCTGCTTTTCCTCCTGGTGAATGGATGGGTAGGTGAGTGTAGGAATGTACATACGTACGGATGGATGGATGGATGGACAGATGGGCAATCAGGTGAGTGAGTGAACAGAGTGGAGAGAGAAAGAACCAGCCAAAGGAGTATAGCATGGAGATTTGCCTCCGTCTACCTTGACCCACAATTCACAATGTGAACAAAGTTTTACTTCATAATCGTTTTTTTTTTTGTTGTTTTTTTGTTTTTTGTTTTATTCTGGGGATTGAGCCCAGGGCCTTGGCACTGAGATACAGACTCTGCTCATCTTTTATTTTTGATTTTGAGAGAGCCTGGACTCAAACTTGTGATTCTTTTACCTCAGCCTCCCAGGTTGCTGAGATTACAGACTGGGCCACCAGGCCTGGCTACATTTTTTTTAGTACATACTTATGATATATAATAATTGTGTTCATCTTGTCTATATACACATCTCAATTAAACATTTTTCAATGAGAAATCTCTAACCACAAATCACCACGCCTCTGGGTATGGATCTCATAAGTCAGCTCCAAGCAGTTGCACCAGCTCCTGAATAGTAATGAGGCATTGAGCTAAAAGGACAAGATCACTTTAAAATCTTGCTATCCTTCATCTTCAGGAGAACACATGCACCAAGCGGTGGTTTCTCTTTAGAAGCACACTTTCTGTACCAAAGAGAAGATAAAAGTAGGTTCATGCTGTCGGAGTGAAAGCAAAGGCCCAAAGTCATGGTTGGCCTCCATCTGTGCTGAGCCAATGAAAGAAAGCCAGACGGTGTGGACCCAAGCCTCACTCCTTCCTTGAGTCATCCTCACGTCTCTCATCTCTGACACAGAAAGATGAAACTCATGAAGGGCCAGGGCAATCATGCTAGGAAGCTGTGGAAAGAACTGGACTGGGG
This sequence comes from Ctenodactylus gundi, assembly GCA_004027205.1. NCBI lineage: Eukaryota > Metazoa > Chordata > Mammalia > Rodentia > Ctenodactylidae > Ctenodactylus > Ctenodactylus gundi. The sequence continues at coordinate 350,572 of PVKB01001611.1, forward strand.
CAATAAAGTAGATATGAAAGGAAAAATAAAAGGAATGGAAGAAAAGCTTCAAGTGTCAAAACAGAAATGCACAGTGGCATAAGAGAGGTGAAATGTTTCAGAAAAGGAGATGGGACTCTAACTCAGTCTCCACGGTAGACTTTGAAGGAGAGCTGGGCCAGGTACAACACAAAGGAGTCTGGGATGTAAGTATGGGTATGCTGCCTTTAGAGGGGAAGAGCTTGGAGGAGTGGGAAATGGAGAGGGGGCCCTAGGTCTCCCCACGCCCGAGTGAGAGAATCAGAGCAGAAAAAGGTTAGGGGTACAGGCACACCATGGGAGGCACCACAAGGGCCTGGCCATTCTGGTGGCAAGGCCAATTTTTCAACTTGTAATACTCAACCCAGCAGCACCAACATCACCACAGACAGCTGATGAAACAACAAATCCTGAGCGCTTCCTACAGATGAGCACACTGACATGTTAACGTGGATGGTGAGCTGTGGCTCACGGGCATCACCCTCCCCAGGCCCAGGCGAGCCATGGAAGGTCATGGGACAAGCACTTGACATTCATGTCTCATTTTACAAAGATGTTCATCATCTGCTCTGGTTGATAGGATAACAGCCATTGTTCATGTCACCTGTAAATTATATTCTCTCATGAGCACATGGCATCCCTACTGTGTTTCCACTCTAAATGGAAAATTCCATGAAGGGAATTTTTTTTTTTTTTTTTTTTTTTTTTGCTTGCTTATTTGTCTGTTTGTTGGAAGCTTGGCAGTTCGCACAACAGCAATCTGTCATATGTGCCACACAATGCCTGCAGTCTGGTGGCAGTCTGAATCCCAGGCTAGAGGACAAAGTCACGGGGATAAATGGCAAAGGATCTGCACAGTCCTGCACAATGAGGCAAAGTAGCATTCTCTTGCATAACCCAGTTGAGAGGACTGATGCCTAAAAGAAGACGGTCGATGTTATTGTGTGAGAAGACAGCAGTAGTGAAGAAATCCTTATAAGATTTTTCTGGACATAGGAGGGATGGCTATTAGGCCAAAGAGTGAGTAGATGTGTTCTGAGGATTTTGTGTTTCCTTCCTGGTATCAAACCTACTAGAAATCTGGCCCCCTGCCTGTCTGTGTAAATAAAGCTTTATTGGAACACAGTGACAGTCTTTTGTTTATGTAGAGTCTATGACTGCTTTCTCACTCCAAGAGCAGAGTTAAGTAGTTGTGACAGAGACCATATGGCCAGAAAAACTTAAAATATTTACTCTCATCCCAGCCCTTTTCAGAAAATATTTGCCAACCTCTGCTTTGCGGACTCATTTAATTTCATCTGTTTTAGAAGTTGCACGGGGTGCAAAGGGAGGAGTGGATGGTAATTCTCCACAGGCATACGGCAAATAGAAAAAGGAAAAGTGGAAGAGCTAACTTGCCAACATGCCAGCATCACCGGTGGCCGCACAGCTTATGGACGTGAAATTCCCTTCCCAGAAACCCAGGCACTGGCAGTGAAGCCTGAGCCTCTGACTCGTCTTGGCAAAGTCAGCTCAAAGCAAGAAAAATCAGGGACAGTCACAATCTAGTGTCTCCACAATTCTATGAACAAGAATAGCAGGGACTTGGCTGGCGATGCAGCTGATGAAACAGCCCAAGGATGTCACAGGACTCCGGCCATTTCACCACTGACATCAGCTGGCTCCAAAGGGCCACTCTGCAGGTATCACAGAAATCTGTTGACACTGTTCTACAGCCACTTAGCGTGACTGCCAAAACGTCATGGGGGGTGGGGAGGAGCGTAGAAATCCAAGTAAACAAGACAGAACCAGAAGTAGTAAACCTCTCTGACCGCAGGATCTCTGTGCCCGAGCAGGCTGTCCCCAGCCCAACAGCAGCCGTGAAATGTAACACCCCATCACATTCACTTAAGGCCAGAAGTCATGTCACACAGATCATGTTGAGACAATATGCCCACTTGTGGGATGAGGATCCAGGATCAATCCTGCCCCCACCTCCTGAAGGCCAAGTCCAGCCTGAATCTCAGTTCTTCACAGATCCTGGTTCATACCCAGACAAGGGTTTGCTCAGTCTCCAGCAGGACTCCTGGCATCCTCCAGGATGCCAGGCTTGCATGGTCAGAGATCTCAGGTTCTCACTTCCAACCCAGAGCAAAGGGAGCTGGACAGATCCTAACCAGGTTCCCTCTAAAATCTTTCTAACTCCCTTCAACATAGCAATCAGACACAGTGACTGGGGCCAGACCGCCCTGGGCTGACTCCAGGTGGTCTGAGATATTCACCTCATATCTCTATGCTTGGTTTCTTCGGCAGAAACATGAATATAATAATAGTTCTAGCTTGTTAGAATGATCAATTGATCTAGTACATGCAAAACCTTTTGGATGAGGCTGGTCCTGCAGTGAGCATCCTGTAAGGGTTATTGTGTTTCTTTGTTGTTGTTGTTGTTGTTGTTGTTGTTGTTGTTGTTGTTGTTTGCTTTATCAGCACCTTAAGCCCTGACTGCAAGTGGCGAAGAGTGTTAAACACTTTCATTATCTGTTCATTATCCATTCCACTCCATTCAACAGTTATTCACTTTATTAAGGATCCTATTGATTCCTGTGGCTTAGATGTGTTATCCCAATGTTGCAGAGGAGAACACTGATGCATTGAAGCAAGGTGCATAATTTGTTCAAAGATAGGCGGCTGGTGAGCAATTGTGCCAGAAATGGAAGATCCCAGGGATTGCATGGCTTCAGCATTCATGAGGGACACCTCCGTACCACACTGCAGTACCTGAGACAGCCACAGCACTGGAACCCCAGACTCCTGTCACAGAGACCCTTCCACACCCAGATGTGAGAGGAGAAGAGACTGGGGAAATCCCAGGCGCCAACAGGTAAGTGGTCCAGGCTGGCAGGTGCTACTGGCCGCCAAACCCAGATCCCAGGGATTGCATGGCTTCAGCGTTCATGAGGGACACCTCCGTACCACACTGCAGTACCTGAGACAGCCACAGCACTGGAACCCCAGACTCCTGTCACAGAGACCCTTCCACACCCAGATGTGAGAGGAGAAGAGACTGGGGAAATCCCAGGCGCCAACAGGTAAGTGGTCCAGGCTGGCAGGTGCTACTGGCCGCCAAACCCCAGTTAGTCCTTTCACTCTTTCCCCCTTCCAGCCCTTACCTCCCACTGTGAAGCCCCAGGGTAAAGAAGGCAGCACTTCCTGTAGCTATTATACCCGCAAGGCCATGGTTTAACTATTGAAATAAAAAGGAAATGCTCTAGGAAGCCTCAGGAAGGATTCTTTTTCATCTGTTCGAAGGGAGAACAGCTGCCCCTTTCCTCTTGCCTTGAAGATAGGTGACAAATTTGGAGCTATGGTCATTATGTTACAAAAAAAAAAAAAAAAAGCAACACATGGATAGTTAAGGATGGCAAAAAAGAGCTACCTGTGAAAAATAAGAAGTTGATCCCTTCCTGTAAGTATGTAGAAAAAAGAAAAGCCAGGGATGTATCAACTCCAGGATTGTTATATAAACAACACTTGATGTCATTTTTAATCAAGTTTATTGTTCCTCAGAGCTGACAGTAATCCTGGATGACACTGCAAAGCAGCTCAGATCTGCAGAGGTATTAAATCCTTACCAGAAGCCAGAAGGTGAGCCCCAAGGAAACGACTCACTCTCTGAGGTGTCAATTCTCATTGGTCAAAAAAAAAAAAAAGGAAGGAAGACAGGATTTTAATTTGAGGTCTTCTGACTTTTTTATGATACAGAAACATGGCAAAGGACCTGGAGAATCCTATGTAATGACAAAAGCAATGCACATTAAGGAATTATCAGAGAAGTCACTGAAGGATGGCCTGAGGAGTATCACATAATCTCTTCTAGTTTTTAAGTGCATGTAAAGATATGCAAGTAAAATTTTAACCAATACCTATTTTCACAGGGCTACCATATGTATTATCTTTCCAGTCTTTCTTACATGTATCTCATTTAATCCTCACTAGAGCACTAAGACTTTAGTTAGATAAATCCATTTGAGAAAAGATGGAACTCAAGAGTTCAAGAGTCTAAGAAATTCAAAGCCCCCAGAAATTCACAGCTAACTGCTGTCATACTGGGACCAAAGCCCACAGACCCTCTTTCCTCCACCACCCTTGGCTGCACTTGTATCACCCGCTGGTTGTTCTCGAAGCCAGCATATACCCAACAACAAGGGCTTTAGCTCCACTGCACTCAAACCGCCCACTCAGAGCAGCATGACTCATGTGGCTGTCATCCTGCCCAAATGAAACAGACACCGTCCATTAGCTGCCAGCCGCCTCTCTGAGGCCTAAGACAACACTACGACCAACTGATTCAACGATCCAAGGTTGGCTTGAGAGATGAGGATAATGACGAGATCCTCAGCATAGCAAATCCACCCAATCCAAACCCTTCTGGAAAAAAGAAAGAGAACACTTATATGTATAGATATAGAGACACACAAGTAGAAATGTATGTGTAAAAATCTATATGGATGATACATAGGCACATATATCTATATCCAAAAATTTTTGGTTTTCCTTTCCACCAATTTCCACTTTATCATATACCAAAGGGCATTTGAGGACAACACATTTTTTTCTAGTACTCTTCACATTTTTTTTTTTTTTTTTTTTTGTAGCTTTGCAGAATACTTTCCTACTTGGTGGATCAAGTCACATCCAAGTTCAAGGATTTAGGAGGGTGGAGATTTCATCCCTGGGTTCTGCTGTAAACTTAGCTCCCAGGGAGGCAGTCTTACTGCTGAGCACATATCTGTAATAAGAGCCAGGAAAGAATTCTAGTACAGTGAGTAGCTGAGCCCTTCCTGAGAACCATCCAGGCTTGAAAGCTGACAGCAGGCACAGGAAAATGTGCACGAGGAAATTAGGAAATCCAGGTGTTGCTCTGGACCCCCAACCCATGCCGGCCCAGTGGCACTCCTCTCTAGGTCTTTCTATTCAACTTCATTTCAAAACCAGGAAGTGGTGCCTTTCAATAAGAGAAAATAAAATGCAGGGGACTTATCAGGTGAAGCCCAGCATGAGACGCAAAGACCCAATGGGGGTAGAGACGATGGGAAAAGAGGACAAGGCTCCAGAGAACTGGAGTAGGCAGGCCTGGGTTGAGACAAAGTCAGTGTCACCCCTGCTAGCTGAGAGTTTTCCCACACCACAGCTTCTCGAGTGTTTCTGAGGAGTCTATAGTTTGCTCAATACACTCAGAGAAAAATTATCCCATCATAGTTCATTGATATTACATCTTAAAGAAAATAGAAAGAGGAAGAAATGGTAGTAATTATTAAAAGAAAATCACAACTTCTGATTTTTCTGCAATTCCAGGCCACAAGAATTTCTGTATTAATAAATAAAATTGAAGAGAGCAAATATTTCAGCCCTAAAAGACGTTTCTGCTGCTGAATGTTGGGGGGAGGGGGAACCTCATATTGAGTACTTGCTTCATCAAGCTCTGTTGGTAAGCAGGTTGCAGAAGAAAGAAACAGAAAAAAGACAGCTGTTGCCTTCAAACTCCTTACAGTGGAACTGGCCAAGGATCAACCAGGCTGCAAGGCAAGGCAACCGTGGTCAGCAAGATGAGAGCAAGAAAGATGGGTCAGACAGGTACCAGGAAAGGCAGTGACCATCAAGGCAGGGAGCAGAAGGAATGTGGAAGAGGGGAGAAAGATGAGGGTCTTTTTCTTAGGGCAACAACCCATTGCAGGCAGTCAGGAGCACACGGAGTAGGACATGGCAGACCTCCAGCCCAACACCTTCAGGCTGGTGCTCTGGGAGATGTCTCTCAGGACCTCTACGGGCATCCCAGCAGAGTGTACCTCACACCATTCCTGAGTGAGCACACAGGGGACCCACAGACACTGAAGCTGTGTGACTTAGGAGAGTTCTGAGAAGAAAGGAGGATGGCAGATGCATGCGTGTCCATCAGGAGGGAGGAAATGCGGGGAAACAGCAGTGAGATGTCCACTCAAGAAGTGACAGAGAAGGAAGATTTCAGAAGGAGAAGACTGGAGCTCATTAGCTAAGTACCATGAAAGGGGTAGACCAAGTGGACAACTGGATCACACTGGAGCTCTGCTTGGCTTCTTGTCTCTAGGCTGAGCTCTATACTATGTACTCCACATCTCCAGGTCAGGGTGTTCTCAGATGGGGCTTGCAAAAAAAAAAAAAAAAAAAAAATCAATGATCTAGGACTCTTCTCTATCTCTCGGACAGGGGGCAGGATGCTGAAGAAGACAAAGACCCCCCAACACACACACACTCTGAGCAGAGTTCATTGTGCCACTCTGAACCCTCTGGCCTGAGAAATATGCATGCACAAGTTCCTCCCGGGGCCTTCTAAACACGTGAAGAGTTTGCATAGAATACTGGATGAGCTGAATATTCTCAGGAAACAGGGGAAAACACAGGAGGCTTGCTGGAGGTGCAGTGAAATTCCAAGACGGAAAAACCCAGAATGGAAGGAGTTCAAGACATTGTGCCATGGTCCCCACAGCAGTGCTTGCTGCTAAATGGCAGTGGGCCCACTGCCCAGAACTGGAAATTCAAAACAAGGCACTGCGCATTCTCGAGAGAGACACAGCCAGCGCTCTGGAAGGATGAGCTAAATGCCCAAACGGGGCCACTCCTCCACTAGCCCAGGCCCACAATCAGCATGACAGTCACCACCACCTTGCACTTTGTCACATACAACCTGCTGGTCAATGCAAAACCCTCTGCAGATGCAGGAGAAAGCTAGTAGAAGTCCAACGGAGCTATCAGCTATACTCTTTGTTTAAAGAACAATTAATGAGGAAATAGAAACAAACTGGAATCCAAGGCTTGAGGGCAATTTTGCAATTAAGGAAATTAGAGGCTGCAGTTTCAAGAGACAAACTGTCAAGTCAAAAGCAGGAGAGAGAAACTGTCAAGTCAAAAGTAGGGGAACGCAAACTGAGCCAGTTCTTGCTGCAACACCCGGATCGATGTCGGACTGGATTTGGTAGGACTAGCGGGAGGGCAGGAGCACCATCGATTCATCTCTATGTACCAGCTGTGTGACACCACAGAGGCTTCTGCTGAGCGCCCTCCACGTCCTTCTTCTGCTGAGCACTTGGGCAATGCCCGCCCTGGACCAGCCTCACACTGAGCTCCAGCCACCTCAGTTTTATCAGAGCCCCGATTTACAAAGGAAGGACCTGAGGTTTCAAAATCATTTGCGTTACCGAAGTCCCAGGTAGATGGCTCTGCAAGGGGGACCCAATGGACCCAATTTCAGGTCCCCTGTCCTTTTTAAGCAGTTGGGTGGCCTCTCCAAATCCCTCTCATGCCTCTAGGCCCGTCCTAATCACCAGCACAGGTACTCTCCGTTCTTTCACCTGTTCGTGTCATCCTTAGAACCTTGCTCCTGGGGGCAGATCCCTCTTTGACTTTGCTAGGGCCATTGCAAGCAGTGGCAAGGAAGCTCCAGAGTCCCCACCTCTCACAGCAAGAAGCCTCCCTCTCAGCTGATCCCAGCCTCGCACCCAGCTCCTGCTCTGCCCTGTGCCTGCTCAGCTGCTGGTTTCTAGCTCCACGTCCTGGTACCTGACCCATCCAGTCTCTTAAATCTGACCTTTAGCTTTAGCGATGGCAAGGTTAGCTTTCCCTTTCGCTGGGCAAGTGAGAGGGGCCTTGCCACAAGCAGAAGGCCTGGACAAAGGCCGATAAGAGAAAATAAGGTCCCGTGCATCGAGGAGGAGAGAAGCCTGGTCCGGTCCTGCCCTTGGCATCACCTGCCTGTCCCTGTCGTGAAAACTGAGACAGGTGGAAGCAAGCAAGAAAGCTGCATTGCGACCCAGTTAGAGAAGAGAGCAGGTCAGAATCTCAGTCAGGAGGCAGAAGTAGGTCAGTGTCAGGCCAAGAGTGAAGGGAGCCCGGAGAAGACGCTGGAACAGGGCCACGAGCAAACAACTGTGGAGCAAGTCCACACCACAGGGCCCGGGGTCCAGGAATCCAAGTATGGAGGAGGCCAAGCGCTTGCTGGGCAACGCTGTAGGGAAAAGCTGCTGGGTGCCCGGTCAGGAGCTGGTTCCATAACATTTGCTCAAGGAACGACTGACTGTGTGACAGACTGGGAAAATGAATAATGCCGCATCTTTTGAGATGAGAGGGATGGAAAATTAGTATAGCTGTGCCCACACCAGGAGGAGGGCTTGTAGGAAACCTTTCTATTTTTAAAACTTTTAGTTAACTGAGTGTCAAGTTGTGATGCTCTGCGCAATTTATGTCTTATTCCGGAGCAGAGAGGAAAGCTTGGCCCCACCAGGACTGTCACAAATTTTTCTTTCCCTCCTAACTACAGGGTGGCAAATTTATATAAACCTCAACCTCCTGCGGCTGATTCAGAGTCAGGTAGTGTGTCAGCACAGAAATGCTAACAACGAACTTGTGGAAATGTAGAGTAAGAAGGCTAGATGGTGTGAGAGGGAGGGGAAGCAGATGACCAAAACTAGAAGGGTGACAACACAGTCTCCCTAGCTGCTTTCCAAGAATCATCTTCTCACTCAAAACACAAACTTTGGATCGGTTCTTGGTCAGTAAAAATTCTATGGGTTCCAGGAAGAGTTTGGAAAGGTTTGGAGATTCCAGCTAGAAGTGCAGTAGAATGCTGTACGCTGAGCATGACGACAGCTTCTGAGCTGAGCTTCTGATTTTCTGATCAAAATGCTGACAGAATTACACATCCGAAAAGCCAGGCTCAAGAGGCTTCAAATGGGAGAGGACTCCACTGGCAATCGGTCTAAAAGTCATATGCGGTACACTTGGACAAAAAGTGCTCCTAGCTGAGCTATAGAGTGCTGATTCAAGTGGTGAAGTGAGTCAGACACAGAAGATTAAATATGGTCAATACCACATGGTTTCTCTGATTTGGGAAACCCAGAACATGGACATTCTATAGAACCAAATGGTGTGATAGTAGGAGTAACAGGGAGATGGGGAGGGTATGGGAAGGCCAGAAATGGAAATGCGAAGAGACTGTAATGTGGATGTGATATATATGTGTACAAAATGCTCAAATTCACTGTAAGCATCCTGTATCATTTATATATGTGGTGGGAAAAAAATTCTACGGAATCCTTGTCTTCCTCAAATATGGGAAGATTTCTTTGACCTGTGCTGTATTTCCAGCTGTTACTGTGTTAACTAAAGAGTTAAAACTCTCAGACTGCAGGTACTTAGCAGTCATAAAACAACACACCAATGTTGACTAAAGTGACCCAGGATAAAACTAAAGACAAAAGCCATTCATCTCCCAATGAGCAGACGCCCCTTCTTCCTTCATCCTTCTCCACCCACCACCCCAAACAAAGCTACAGCACACACATTCTTATCTAAGTCCGAAAAATCTTCTGAGGCCAAAGTAAATAACCTTCTCAATTTGTAACTTTGGTGTACAACTTTCATTGCTATGAAGGTTATTCTAACAGAACAAAATACATTTGTTGCCCTGAAGATGCATGTCTAAGATCTCTTTAAATTTGCCAATTCAGTTTCTTGTCCCACGTCTCACTCCTTATAAAAAGCTCAATGCCTCAAAGACTTTCTTAATAAGACATCAAAAGCAAAATTATCAATAAATGGGATCATGTCAAATTAAAAAGTTTCTGCACAGCAAAGGAAATTATCAACACTGTAAAGAGAGAACCGACAGGATGGGAAAAAATATTCACCACCAACACCTCAGACAGGAGGCTCATAACCACAATACACAGGGAACTGAAAAAATGTAAGCCCCCCAGAATCAAGGACCCTATTAAAAGTGGGCAAAAGAAATGAAGAGTCAGTTCACTGATGAAGAACTTCAAATTGCCAATAAATTCATGAAAAGATGTTCAACATCCTTAGCCATAAGAGAAATGCAAATCAAAACATCGCTAAGATACCATCTAACTCCAGAGAGATTGGCATATATCAAGAACACACACAGCAATCATTGGTGGCGAGGCTGTGGGGAGAAAGGAACCCTCCTGCACTGCTGGTGGGAATGTAAACTGGTGTAACCACTGTGGAAAGCAGTATGGAAGTTTCTTAAAAGACTGGAAATAAATATCCCCTTCGAGCCAGCGATAGCTCTTCTGCAAATATTCCCCAAAGAATTAAAAACAACACATGCAAGAAATACATGTATACCCATGTTCATAGTAGCACAACTAACAATAGCTAAAATGTGCAAGACACCAAAATACCCATCAACAAACCAATGGATACACAAATTGTGGTATTTATACACAATGGAATACTATGCATCTGTAACATCAGATAGGGTGGAGGCTTTTGTAGGCAAATGGAGGCAACTTGAGACCATCATGCTTAGTGAAGTGACTCAGAAGCAGAAAGTGAAATGTCGAATGGTTTCTCTGATATGAAAAACCCAGATTACAATTATCTCACGGAACTCAGTGTGGAAAATAATGGGAACTGGGGGGAGGGGAAGGAGGAGGGCTGAAAGGAGAGAGGGAAAGGTCTTGTAACCTTGCCAAAATACGTGTGTGCACAAAATTCTCAGGATCACTGTAAACTTCAAATTTTGCACTTATACATATCAATAAAATGCGGGGGGGGGGGGGGGGGGGGTCCAACCCCTCACCTTGCCTGCACAGTTTCTCCCTTCTCTCTATCTGAAACTCATTTCCTATTTTCACAGTATAGTCTTGTTAAATAATAAACTCCTGTCGCCCACTCTTGTCATTGGCCCTTCACATCTACCAGAGCAGTTACCATGTTGAACAATTGATATTTAGCACCTTTATTATCTCGGAAATGTGTTGTAAACAGTGTTGCCTTAGGCCTAACCTCTAGTGTTTCTCAAATATGAAAGACAGAGAAGCAAATTAAACCACACCACAGGGGGAACAGACACATCATGGAGTATATGGTGATTTTATAAGGCAGCTGACAAGACTTTCAAATGCTAAAATTCATGGGTGGGGGAGAGGAAGGGAAACATGGAAGAGGATTACAGATTTAAAGAGAAGGAAAGCACATACTAAATAAGTGCACATGCTTTGGTTGGGTTCTGCTTCCGAAAATATTTATAAGCAACTTTCTTCTGCAACTGGTGTCATATGGATGTGGAGCAAGCACCGAATGTATTATGGAATATTGTTAATTTGCCTTAATTCTGTGTCAGGGCCTCCCTAAAGCATGTCTCTGTCTCAGAAATGTTTGCTGAAGAATTTGAGTTGTATAGACATGGTGTCTGCAACTTCTTTTCAAATAAGCTTCCTATGCTACTGAAGCAAATATTATATAATTGTTAACTCTGGTTAAAGATATAATAGATATCCACTGCACTTGTCTACAGCTTTTCTGGATGATTAAAAAACTATAATAATTTTTGTGACTCGACATCCCAATAAAATTGAAAGCCTGGCCCATGGTAATACTCTAAGGCAGCTTTCAGTATTTAAAACTCCCCATTTCCTTCCCCTGCCTAGCAATGGACATTTCCATTCTCCTAGCACTGTTTTGCTTACATGCATGCCAAGGAGATCAAATGAGATGATTAATTGTACCAGGTCTTCTGACTCATGGGCTGTTACTCCATGACTCATTCATTACCTGTGGACATAGAAACCTGCACATCTGAGAAACAAGAAATTTTCAACACACTTCTCCCAATCTCAACTCATTGACTTTATTATAATCCCCCATGACTAGTTTCCTGTATTGTCATCCACCCCAACCCCCACCCCCACTCTTCCTTCTTGTGGAAGGAGGTGTTAAAACTGACGTGCACTGATGATGTTCGCCATTTGGAGAGGAAGTGCCTGGGTTGTCGTGGGCCTACTGCTTACCTTGGTCTCAAAGAACTCTAATAAGGAAGGTTCCTCTCAGATCCCAAAACTAAACTTTAAAAAACTACAGAAGTGGAAATGAACTGGAAATCAGAAAAAGAAGATGAAAACGTAAAAGACAATGAAGCTCATGGAATTAGGAAGCTCAGGAGTGAAGGGCTATGAAGGAACTGGTTTGTTTAGACCTACAAAGGGAAGACAAGAAATACTTTCCAAATCACAACAGGATACTTCTCTGCACAGTTCCGGGTATCCTAGGTGGCAGGTAACTTAACATCAAGACTAGGCTAACTGGGGGCCCTAAGAAGAGAGCACACATTCATGCGACACTTCAAGAGCAAAGAAAGACCAAGTAGGAAGAAGTTCAAGGAAATGGAAAACATTAACCCCACTTCTTACAACTAGACACTGGGCTTAGCCAGACACCAAGAGGTAGATACGGATGAAGCCACACCCACGTACTGGAGAAGGACCACCAAAAGAAGGCCAGGCATGGGAGGAAGAGTGAGCTGTGCATTTGTCAAATTTAAGGTGCTTCGAAATATTCTCCTCGGCCCAGGATATGTGGAGTAGTAGGAGGTGATTGAGAAGGGCTCGAGAGTCAGAAACCTCTAAGGAGCAACTTCAGGCTTTGGAGCAAACACAAACAATGAGGATTTGCACAAGCCGGGGAGAAGCACTGCACCTGGGAAGAAGGCAAGGAATTAGAGGTAACATACACTATAAGAAAAGCAATCACTGTATAACATGAAGAACATGAGGCAAGAATAGGATCAGGGAGGAAAAAAGTGAGTAGTTAGGTGTTCCACAGAGGAAAAACATGGCCAGCCGGACCCAGAGGGAGCCTAAAACTAAGCACCAAGGGTCAGGTGTCGGGCTGGGGTGGAGCTTTCCTAGCACACACATGGCCCTTGATCTCATCATTCCTAGCACCACACACATATACACACACATATAAATAAAAGCAATGAAACAACAAATACCAGCTTAATGCCAAAATCACAGTCACACATTCATTGCCATATGAGAAACCATGACAAAATTCAAATTTTTCTCATATTGTCTTTCTGTTTAAGAACCTTCCAGGGTCCCAGGTTCCTACTGGGCAAAACATGGGTCCTGGATAGGGTGCTAGGACACATCCCTCTCCGGTAAAACAATGAAGTCCCTGTCACTTCTCCACTCTGGCTTCTTTCCACACAGACCCCCATGTTCTTGGAACATGGAAATTTGGTACTATCAAGAGTTCCAAACTTCTATGGCTGTATCCTTTCTAAGTTGCAGGACGTAGGCATTCATGAAATAGAAACAATACTTAAAAGAGGAAAAGCCATTGTTCCGGCCAGATTCCACCTAATGCCTTGTTTTCTTTTGCAAATAATTTTGGAAAGATTTGCTGGAAACTGAAAGCAGCTATTCACAGCACATGAGAGTAATGCACTGGTAACCCATGAAGACGTGATGAAAGATACAACCCAAGATACAACCCAAACACCACAGGGACCAAAATGCAATAGTGAAAACAAGAACAGAATTACTCTTGACCTATGATGATCTCTTTTTTGAACACACTATTGTGAGAGAAGAAGAAGGGAGAGTGGGGAAAAAAGAAAAAGGAAGAGGGGCGGGAGGACAGTATTTTCCCTTTCAGTTGTAATTTTATTGTTTTAATTCGGTCCAAGCGCTACATAAGTGTGCATGAAACTATAAACAGAACGAGTTCCTCAAACACAAGCCATCCCTGGGGACACTGGCACTGTAAGTAGCGCCTTGGGGCAGATTTGTTATGCACACTGTAGAAAGATCAGCACTTCGTGTTTTATTTGAATACATCAAAGTACCTCAAGCAATACTTTAAATAGATTCGTTAATTCTACCAGGTTTGCAAATCCGTTGTGAAAAGCCAGCCAGTCAACAGAATTCAGTGCAGCCCCAACTCCTCCTTCCCCAGGTAGGGAGAGCTTCGCCTTCTCTATAAATACAACATGGGATGTTGCCTGGGCGTTGGGTGCGAGGCAGTATGGGCAACTGGTAGGTACTTCGAAGTCAAACAGACTGCAAGGAAACAGCCAATTTCTATCATTCAATGTGAATCTTTGGACACATTATTTACCTTCTGAGCCTCAGTGTTTTGTTTTGTTTTGTTTTGTTTTGTTTTGTTTTGTTTTGCAGGAAGAGAACAAAAATGCCACCTATGTCCTATTGTTAAGGCTGCACACCACAGAGGATCAATAAAAACTCTCTCTTCATGACATATATACCTGTTACTCTATGTGTGAGCCATGCAAGCTCATCAAAGGACTAGGCCTGATTTTAATGGGAAGCGTTGAAGATGACATCTTGAGACCCCTTGGCCTGTTTCTTCTGATCAGATGTCCTATTGCCACTTGGTCTGCTTCTAGCCCTAGTAAGCAGTTTGCTGACATGTCCTCACATGAAGGACCATGTCTTGGGCAGCTACCTGCCTCCCCTTATGGTACTGTATTATGCTGCATATATATATATATATATATATGTATATATATATATATACATATATATATACATATATATATACATATATACACACACACAAATATATAATGCTGCATCATATATATATATATATATATATATATATATATATGTAATTACACTTGTTTTAGATCTATATATCGCTTGCCTCATGTTCAAGGCTCTGAGGTTCAATAGGAATAAAGTTTTGGTTGATATGTTCTGTATTCTTGACACATTGAATAGCACACGTTCTATAAGCACTAGAAAATATTTTCCAACGACAGATGAAGTAAGCACATATTACTACGAATCTTTCCATTCATTATCCATCAGCTATCCATTCATTATCAATTTCTTGTCGCATGTTTTTCCAGACCATTCCATGGCACAGACTATAAATGAGCTCAATTGGGACAAGACTTGCCATCTCAGGCTCTTATCAACTTGTGGAAAGTTTATACTTTTTGCTTCGGTATTAGCATAAAATATACAGTTTGAAAGCTATAACTTATGTTTGCTAAGGATAATAAACACCCAGAAAGAGCTGTGTAATTCAATTCAACATTTATTTATTAAAGCACCAAAGTGTATGCAAGGTGCCCAGGGGGTATGGCAGCCTTTAGGGTTGACGCCTTCAGGACCCATAATACTGTTTCCCTTTCTTTTTCTACAGGAAATAATTCATCATTCTACCTGGGGAATTCACATCAAATTTTATGAATTCAACTACAATCTTCACATCAATAGCACCTGCCTTCCTGTCTCCAGCCTGATCCCTCTCCAAATCCATGCACTCTGTGCATAGCTCCTAATGAGACACCATCCTGCAGTACTTTGGTATTGTAAAACCATTAGTGTTGATTTCTTAACATTTCTGCATTTGTGAGAGGCACACTACCTTTCTTGTCATCCAAACAAGAACCTCAGAATCATCCAAGGTTCAACATATTGCTCTTCCAGCACCAAGAACTAACCCAACTCAATCTGCAACAGCTCTAGAATTTGCTTCCTCCATTCTTCACTGCAGCCACTTTAGTTCAGGCTTTTACCAGTTCCTACCTTCAAAACAAAGCGCCAGCACAACAAAATGGTGAAGGGGTGGTGGATCAATAGAAACTCCCATTCATTTGTGGAGGGAGAAAGAAAACAAATGCAAAGGCCTCTGTAGAAAGTGGTTAGCCATTCTCTACCAACCTAAGCATACAATCCACAAATCACGTCCCTTGGCATTGATCCCAGTGAACCAAAAACACAGGTCCATCCAAAAAATATATACAGGTGTTTATAGTGGCTTGCTTCATAAGTGTCAAACACGGAAGCAATGCAGTTGTCCTTCAGTAGGTGAGTGGATACACAAACCGCGGGGCATTCAGACGATAGATTATTAGTAAGCACTCCAAAAGTGATGACCTTTCAAGACCTGAAAAGATGTGCAGCAATCTTAGATTAATCTAGAGGAAAAAAACAATCTGTGAAGGCTACACAGTGCTTGATTCTAAATACATGACATTCTAGCAAGGTAAAACCAGAAAGGAACTTTAAAATATCCATGATTGTGAGAGGCTGAGGGTGACAGAGAGAGAGACAGAGAGAAGTGCAAGAGCTTAATGCAAAAATGTGTTAGGGCAGAGAACTGATTCTACAGGGTCCTTCAGTGATAGACATGTGTCGTTATACTTGAATCCATAGAATATGTAGCACAGAGAATGAATCTTAATGTAAATCTTAATGTAGATTAGCTTTTTTGATAATGACATGTCAATGTAGGTACACTGTGATATAGATATTGGCAGTGGGGAAGGTTATGTGTGTTGGAGCAAGTATTTCCATATCTCCGTACATCCTGCTCAATGTTTGCTCTAAAACTGTTTTAAAAGAATAAAGTTTATTAAAACCACATAAGTAAAACAGAAATCACCATGTATGTTTTCAGCCAGGATAACAAAACTAGAAACACAAAAGAGGACCTCCAGAACTGTTTCAGAAAGTAGCAAGGAGGATGAGATCAGTGTGGTTGAGCGAAGACCGGAGTTTGATGGGAACGGATGTTAATATGTCTTTTGTTTTCAATCATTTTTAAATTTTAAATCATTCATCTTATTTTTCAATCATACCTCATAACAGATAAGGTATAGAAGAGAGGCACAGAGCCTCTGTGCCCCATGCAGGCAGCCCCCTTCCCACACATCCATGTGTTCACCAACCTAGAATCCTCCAAATCCCAGCAGTGGCTTTTCATGGTGGCTTCATTCTGTTCATCAGAAAGTTGTGGTCCAGATCCAGAATGTCCCCCAAAAGCCTCGTGTATACGGATGTTGTGGAATGTCGATGGGCTTCATGTGCTGCTAAGAGGTCCGAGCTGGAAAGGGTGAGTCACTGAGGCTTGACCCAGAAGGGTACACACCAGCTCTGCCCTTCCTCAATCATTCTACTTCCTGTTGTGTTGCTACGGACAGCTTTCCTTTGGCTAGGCCTCTGCCATACACTTCTACTGTTGCTGGCTGAGACCTTCTGAGACTGTGAGCTAAAATAAACCTCTACCCCCTACATGTGTAGATGTTGGGTAACATGTCCCAGCAACAAAGAAATAACAAAGATAATGAGCATTCAGATCAATGACTAAATCCATCTCCAGGCCCTCTCCTCTCCTCCCTCCTAAAAGTGAGGAGGAGGGTCTAGTAGATTCAAATCTCTGACCATGTGGTTACTTCTGTTGATCAGGAGCCACTCACCTTCAGGGCTTCTACAATACGTTCAATCAAGTCAACTCAGGAGTGACCAAAGAGGACTTTTATAAATAACAAAAGATGTTCCTTTCACCCTCATTTTTCTCACAATAGTTTACAAATTCTGTGCCAACATCTGGGGACTGAGACCAAAGCATTTATTTCCTCCTCCGTCTGAGTATCTCACACCCTGGGGTTGAGCATTCTGCAAGGCAAATAGTCAGTGTATTCCCAGCACTCAGCATAACGTTCACAAAAATGAGCCTAAACCATGCTAGCTACAGAGATGACAGCACAGGTGATCATGGTTGTGGTTTTATAGTTATATCCTTGGCCTGAAGTAGTTACTCACTCATTTTTTTCCAGACCAATAAAGAAATGAAACTCGGGCCTCTTTTTATTGGTTCTGAACTATAAGGCATTCTGAAATCTGTCTCAGTGCAAACATGTCACACACTCAAGTGGTCTTCCTGTGTACCTCTTTTTTCTACCAAAGTAGCACATGCTGTTTACCCCCTGAAGTTTAGCCCATTAGGCATATGCAAGAGCAGCTACAGATAGGCAGTTTCGGAGTGCCATAGGATCCTGGAGCACTAACTTTCTGGGCAGGTCCTCAGGGGGCACCATCGTGCTGGCTGAGCAAACAGAGCTCAACAATGGCCCTGTTCCTTAGATCTATCCAGGAGACTCTGGGAGGGCAACTCTGGCTCCACAGTTTCTGAGAGTTGGATCTTCTCATGCCAATCCCAAGAGGGCTCGCTGAGACAAAAGGAGAGTGAAGTTCTTCACACTAGCACTTGCCTCAGGAGAGACCAGGAGTGACTGGCTTGGTGGCCTCAGCACCTAGGAGGCCTAGGAGAGGCAAGTCAGCTTGCCCAGGTCCACCTTGCTCTGTGAAGACTGAGTCTGGCTCTATTCCGCACCAGTCTCCCAAGAGGTACTGCTACATGGAGGCCTCCACGTTGGAATCTGGGTTCTGATCAACGTGATTACTGGGAACACATTTGATCTCTCCAAGCCTCAGAATCTTCATTGGCGAAAAAAGGCTCAGATGGCCTCTCATATCATGTGAGACTGTTGGAAAGGTCACTTGAGGAATGATGACTAGGGAATTAGTGTGTGCTCCACTGTGTATTTGGGGGAGAAAAAAAGAACACTGATGTTGTTTTTGTTGTTTTGGGCTTTTTGTTGCTTCCCCTCTGGTGGAGTTCAAGTCCGAGGAGTTGCCCATCAAGGGCACGCAGCTCTCGGCAGCACCCATGAGGCATGTGCTACCCACTGGATTGAGCTACTTCCACAGACCACAGAACTGCTCTTTCTCAGACGCTATGCATGGTGCTTCTGTTCCTGGCTTCTGCTGCATCTGTCCATGTAACATTTCTATCATTTACTCCTCGAGGCCACCCACAACAACAGTGGCCTTGTTGTTCCTCACTCAACGGTCAGAGAACTCAAACATGTGTATCCAATCAGTGCTAGTGGGTGGCAAGGCCGACCCAGAGGCAGGCTTTCGGAGCCCAGGTGCTTTGTGTACACATTTCAGGTCAACTTGTCCCTTACGGCTCCTGTGTCAGAGTAAATGGGGGCTGGACTCAAAGAACAGTGCAGCCTCTGTGGACAAAGCCAGATGCTGCCCCACACCCTTGGGCCAACCACGGCTTGGACAGAACGGATTTTATTTATTTCATCTTACTTATGATTTATGTTTGCAGTTGCATAGTTGGTTGGTTTTGGTAGTAGAGATTGAACCCAGGACCTTCACACTAACCTACATCCCTAACCCTTTTTGTTACATGTTTTTGAGACAGGGCCACACTTAGTTGCTCAGTGTGAACCTCAGACTTGTGACCCTCTTGCCTCAGCCTGTCAGAGTGGTAGAACGACACATGTCCTCTGCCATCTTCAGCAGCAACAGGGTGCCTTTTAGAACTGTCCTGGGAGTCCAGCACCTCAAGGCTTGCTCCTCACTGGCCACCCTGGCTGGGGGCATTAAGCCCAGTTTCAGGACACTGCTGGCTCCTGCCCTAGTCAAAGTAGAATGGCAGCTCCTCCATCCATTATTACCACTCTCCACATTGGTTTTGCTTCCAGATTGTACGGAACAGTATATGTTTGACCACTCCCTCCCACCTACTCCACGGAACAGTTCTATAATGACGCACTCCAGAAACCAAGGCTGCCCTGGGATTTTCAATTTTCAGGTTTTCGATGGTGGTCCAAGGCGAGCACCCCTGGGATCTGCCCTGGAGGAGCTCCCAGTCTGGAGAAGGTAGGTGTGAAATTATTCACTTCAAAGACGGACATCTGTACAGGTAGTGTAACCAGCACAGGGGTCTGAGGAGCTGTTCCACACTGAAAGTACTGGCACAACAGGCCAAGGGGCCACTGTAAAGATGATGCTGAGCTCTGACTGCACATGTCGAAGGAGGCTGCCAGACTGAAGAGGAAGAAGGGGTGGAACCAGTGCCAGTTTGACAGAGGAGACACGAACCTGGATGTGAACTTATTTCTAAAGTTGTGCAGAACTGCACGGTGTGGAAAGGAACAGGGGAGAGAGAATGGCAGGGGAAATATGCTGATCATGTGGATAGACCATCAGGAGCCTGCTCAGGAAATGTCCATGATGCCGGGTAGCTTGTGGAACTCTGGAAAACGAGAGCCCTGCCAGGGCCAGCTTCACAAGTGTCATCTGTGTAGCCACAGAGAGTTTGTTCCCATGCTTAGAAGGAACTTGCCTTCAACTGAATTCTCCGCTGTCATCATCCGCATATTAGAAATAATTGTGATGAAGGACCCTGTGTTTCCCTTTTTCACCAAGCCTGCAGGTTATGGGCCAGTCTTTGGTCCTATGTATCAGTGGTAGCTTATGCTTTGCAGCGTTCGTATGAGCATGCTTGTCGCTGTTTAAACACCTTTTATATACTAACTCTTTTACTTCTTGGAATATCCCATTGGGGGGCATCCTGTTCTTACCATTCTTTGATGCTCAGATGGGTTGCAAAACGTGACCAAAGCTCAGAAGTAATTCAGATACCCAGTTCTGGATTTTAGGCCCGGCCCTAATCATTACACTCGTGGGGGTGTCCTAATGCTAACAAAAATTTAGAAGAAATGTTTTTAAATTACTTTCATAAGTTAGCAAGTGGAGGTGCATAGAGATTAAGAAACCTGCCCATGGAAACACAGCTAACCAGGGTAGGAGGTGGTAGGCTATGAGAGAAGGAATGCCCTAATAGGCATGAGTCTCTCAGGATGGATGCTGTGGTCCAGGCCAGCCCAGTATCATGAGATCACAGAGTATGACTGAAGTGAATGGGAATCAGTGAGTAAAAGGAGCAATGGCACACTGCACTATAATTATAAACGGATCCACATACCCCACTGGTGGGATAACTGTCTACGTAGACCCCCAGAAGCCAAAATCAGGACCCCAAAAATCCTCGTGAAGGAAAATCTCAGCCTGGTGCCACCTTTTTCCCTGCAGGGTCTCCAGGCCAACCTGATCTTAATGCTGCTGGTGTCTGCCTAGCCTCAGTTTTAACTTAAAATGAGGTGCATCTTAAAGCAGCATATTGATTTTAAGTCGAAACGCCTACAATATATTCCACTAACATCCTGGAAGTTTGGATGCATACATTAATCACTGAATTTTGAATAAAGACACCCACAGGGACACTCCATTAAGCCTCTATACAGAAGAAAGGGCACTCTGCAGCTGCAGTCGGTGCATTTTCAGTCATTTCGAGTGAGGACGATCAATTAAAAAAAAAACTGAAAAGAAAAAGAACAGCTACAATTTGGACGTCTTACCTGAACATGCGAGGAGCACACAGTTTGGCCTGAGTGTATTTTTATCACTGTCTTTTTTAAATGTGTGAGTAGGCTCCTAATTCTACAAGGTATCTTTCTGACTAAGCAAGTGGGCAGCCTTTCACGCACGCTCCAGAAATAAATGAGATTGGGAGCAGATCTGGAGTCAGTAGATCCCGAGGTAACCCCGTAAACAAAAAGCCTCCTCCAAGCCCAATGGAAGTTCTGTAACTTCTCCAAACTCGCACAGCTGGGTGAGGTTTGGTATTTGCTTTTAGTTTTTAAAGTTTTGTTTTATTTTGTTCCCACTTGTTTGTTTCTTTTGTTTAGTGTTTGTGACTTATGGATGAATTCTGAACACATAGTTTTCATGAAGGAGCCCGCCAGTGTGCTGGGAAGGAACGAGTTTTGGTATCCCACCTATATGAAGTCAGGTTCTGGCTTTTACTTCAGCAAGCCATGTGGCTTTGCTCCTTTGTGTCGCAGTCACCTCACCTCTGACTGAGGTCCTACATGACAATTGTGACAACATCACCTAGGAAAGTGCTCTCTTCTGTCCTAGGCACACAGTAGGGGCTTCGCATTAGTCTCCTTGCCTTCTCATTTGCACCTCCTTGCAACTCTTAAGGAAATCAATCACTATAAGTCGGTTTCACTATCATTCTTTGCTTCCAATTTTCACATGTTTTCAAAAAGAAGATGGTGGTGGTGTGGGGGGGTAGAATCAGGGGAATCTCATTTTGTAATTCAAAAGCAATTACATTAATATTCATTTTATTCTCCCAAAAGGCCAACAGAAGCTGACAGGTTAAAATACCAAGCTTGATGAATTCTACCTTAGGCACAAGATTCCAAGCATAATCTTATCTTTATACATTTTCCTTAAACAAACTAAAAAAGGCAATTTATTCTTCCGCGCATTTTATATTCTCACTTGAAGTCAACAAGACCTCACAAGTTACACCGGTTCTGCCTCCTGCTTTCTTCTGCCATGACACTTCACTGGGACTGTGTGTGCTTCAGAAATCAATTTTCCCAAGAACTTATACCAAGTATTTTCAACAGCCAATACTTTCATATTTAATTTCAGCAATTTCTGGCATAACTTATTTTAGAAATTATCTTCCTCTGCCTTATTCCAGTAGAGTTTACACACTGTAATTTTAGATTTTCCTTGATGAGTCAGTGCCATGCTTTGAATGCAATTCCTTAACGCTATCGTGTGAGGACGGCCTAAGAGACCACTAAGAAGGAACGTCTCCAAAATCCCCAGGCAGGGCCCTGAGGTCCTACCTAACACATCCTCTGCCCTTCCCATAAATGTTCACATGGAGAGGAAGTTCTTCCTTGGGAACTTCAGTTCCCAAGGTGGTGTTGCAGCCTCCTCCCAGCTGATATTGGAGTACTGAGGTCAGCCTTTCATAAGAACAAGCACTGAGATCTCCTACTATGCACCAAAAGTTCCTTAATTTTATTTGTTTCATATAATTTTCATTAACAATTCCTCATAGAATGGCCATTATTATTATTTCAGAGATAAGGAAACGAATCTGATTACAGATTGAGAAACATGACCGAAATCTTGCAGTACGGTAGAGAAAAGCTGAGACTACAACTAGGTTATTGGGAGAAGTCTTGCTGAAGCTGCATTCCATGAAAACCATACGGGTAAAAAGAAGGGTTGCAGAAACAGTAAGACTAAAGGAGTGAGAGGAAGTGGAGAATAAGTTGGCCGGAGGTACCTGTGAAATCACAGAATGGCAATAAAGGAAAAAATCAATGAGCAAGCTGTGTTCATTTGATGTCTGTAAACTGATAATGGTGTGTGGGACTGATACCAGTAGGGGAAACACTACCTGAGCTAGAAAGTGAAGACCAGCACTGCCAAGAGGTTTTCCACCTGACCTTGAAGCTACCTACCATACAGATAAAACCACAGTCCAGTACCAAAATATGAATAGATGTAGATTATCATATGAGTAGACACCAGTGTAGGCTGGCCAGGGTGGGAGATATCAGGCTAACCGGAGCCACACTGCAGGGATGCTTCTAGGAGATGTGCCCAGAACACAGAGGGAGCAATTTGCTCACAGTGGCCCAGAAAGAGAAGAGACAAGGACAAGTGAAGGACAGAGCTCAGGAGTATGTGAGGTGACCTGTCCCAGCCAGCATAGGGGATACAAAGTGAATAAGTGAATCCTGTAAGTCAAGAAGAAATCCTCCTAGAGTGCGTGGGTTTGTTTGTGTCTTAGCTTTGATGGGCAGGATGCAGACCTTGTGCTACAGGACATCTTCCCTTCCTCACCCCATGAGCTTCCCTTGGGTGGTCCTGTGTCCTCTCATGTTCTTGATTAGCACGTGACAACAGTTTCAGGAAACCACTGTGTAGTCAGCCTACAACTATTTTTCTGAGCTTGAATGATATCTCTAATCTCCTAAAATGCACACAGCTATCCTGTTTGAAGCAGAGCTTGTCATCCTGCCCTAAAATCTGTTCTTTCTACTCTGTCCTCCAGTCAGCCCATCAGATACAGTTAGAGAACCACCTCCTGCTTCCCTCCCTCTCCATCCTCCACCCCGAGCATCAGTGGACATAACATACCTCACATTTGTTCTCTCGTTGCCATCTTTACTACTTGGGCCTGGGTTTAGGCCATTTTCACTTCATGTTTACTGGTGCCACTGAACTAACCCTCCCACCGGGTCTCCAGGTCTCCTCATCTTCTCACAGCCCACTCTCTGCACTCTAGATAGAAAGGACAGTTCCCAAATATACATGGAAGCTGTCATCTCCAAGTTTAACTAGGCCCCACCACTCACATGGACTTCCAGGGAAAAAAACAAATTCCTTCACGAGGGGTCCTTCACAAGGGGTCCGAGGCCCCTCTCTCTCCTCCTTTCCTGGAGGTGATGGGAGGAGTGACTTCCCTCTGCCAACCCCTTCCATCACTATTCTTTCTGCTTTTGGAGCCAACCAACCTTTTTTTACTCTTGGAGACAATCAACCACGTATGGACTGAGACTTCTGGAACCATGAACTAAAATCAACTTCCCTTCCTTTATGTTGTGTGCATTAGGTGTTTTTCCCCCATGAGGAGAAAGTTGTCAACAGAAGTGCTGACTCAGCAGGAAGCTCCTGTGCTTGGTTAGTTCTGGCTAGATTGACACAGCATGCCCTCACCTGCCTGCTTTTCTCAGACCTAGCTGCCTCTCCCAAACTGTTGTGTCCTCTGCCATGTCTCTAGGACAAAGCTCACATCCCTCACAGAACTTCCCCAGAAGTTCTAGCTCCTCAGTTCATCCCAGTGCTTGACTTTGGCTTCTGGTTGCTTAATTTTTGCTTTCCAAACCTTTAGCCTCTGCTAGACTGTGTACTTCTGTGAACTCAAGACCTGAGCTTCACTTCCGTGAAAAGTCTGGTGTCTGCTGATAAGAATGGA
The DNA here is from genome assembly GCA_004027205.1 of Ctenodactylus gundi. Classification (NCBI taxonomy): domain Eukaryota; kingdom Metazoa; phylum Chordata; class Mammalia; order Rodentia; family Ctenodactylidae; genus Ctenodactylus; species Ctenodactylus gundi. Next base: position 374,887 of record PVKB01001611.1, read on the forward strand.
TAAAAAATGAAGGCAGACACTGAAGAGTTAACTCTAACATGATTTTGTTGTTTTCCTAAGGCAGGAACACAACTTTTCTGAGGTCATTTTCCCATGAAGATCCATGGGCTACCTGTAACTAGTCTGTGTAGCCCATGCAAATCCTCTAAGTGCCCTCTGTGCTCTTCGTTCTGTTCTGGAAGCTCAGGGAGGTAGAGAGGATGATGTTTGTATCCTCAGGAAGATATAGCCTTTGAAAAATACAAGCAAGTAGAAAAACAATCATGATACACTCTGGCAAGGGCTATGACATCATCATCAGATTAGAGAAGAAGGGCCTGACCTAGCTGGGGTGCCTGTAGTGCCTTCCCGGAAGAAAGCAGCACCTAAGAGGGGACACATAAGTGATAAACAGGGATGGGTGTGATGTTACAAAGTGCCTAATCACTTTCTGCTGCTGGTCACAACCTCTGACGCCCACAACTTAAAGGAGGGAGGTTTATTTTGCCTCACAGGCTCAGAAGTCAGACATGGCAATGGTGGAAGGGCATGGCCCAGGACATACGTCTATCACACGGCTGCCAGGAAGCACTGAGACAAAGGGTGCCAACAGGGAGGGACAGCGCTGCCTCCAGATCTCACCCCCGTGACTCATTCCTTCGCCCAGGCCCTGTCTTCTAACAGCAGATGAACTCAATACTGGGTGAATCCACTGATGCATATGGCACCTCCGTGACCCATTCATACTGCAAACACACGAGACTCCTGAGGGATATTTTAGACTTTTGCCATAAAAAGAAAGCAGAAGAAAAGCCAGTGAGGCCCGGAAGTCACACACAGAGGGATCAGGGGGACACAGAATGCTTTTGGGGCTAGAGATTGAGACAAGGGTGCAAAGTAAGAAAGTTGAAAAAGCAAGTAGGCCAGGCCATTACAGGAATACATACTTCCAGGCCATATATACCCCAACAGTGACTCACCTCCACCCAGGCCCCACCAGCACATCAGCCATGAGCTCATCTTAATGGATGGATCCACTGATGAGTGCAGTGCCCCATGATCCAACCACCTTCCGAACACATGAGACTTTGAGGAGACATTTTAGATGAGAACTGTTAGCAGCACTGCTCCAGGAAAATACTTCTCCACAAAGAAATATAGCCTCTGCCTCTGGAATATTCACACCCAAAGTATCCACCTCCATGCCTTCTGCTCCTCCCACCCCGGACAACAACACCCACTTCCTCCCCTCTCTCTTTGTCCCGACTCCATAGCTGAAGACTGCGAGCTCACAGACTATGACATCACTCCAACATCTGCCAAAGCAAAACAAAATTAGAAACAAACCCTCAAGGAGAAAGAAACATCTTTCCTATATCATGAAGCCAAAAACATAAAAAAATTAAGATATACCTTCAATTAACATATAGGACAAGCAATCAAAGAATGGAGTTGAACAAATGCGTCTAATGTGACAAAAAGGTAAGTTCCAACCAGCCCAGGCCTTGCTGAGGGTTCGTCTAACCATAAATCTGTAGTTTCAGTGTCCAAAGAAATGACTCACAAGAGATTTGGTCTTGGCCGTCTAGGTATTCAACTGCCTCGTCATGCCCAGATGCCGGAAGGATGCAATAAATAAACATTTAATATTTTAATCCATTGTTTGGAACACGCCATCGTTTTTCCACTGAGTCATCTCTGCTGATATTGAGAATAGCATCTACCCTCAAACCAAGCCAACCCTACACTCACTCATTTATTCACTCAACACACATGTATGGTGGCATACTACATGACAGGATGTGTTCTACCAACAAGAGCTCCCCAGTAAATTTTATGCTGTAATATGTTGATTAATACTGTATGCATGCTAAAAAAAAGATACGTCAGAGGAAGTGAATGAATGCTATTTGAGAACTAGGTGGCTAGGAATAGGTTAATACTCTGCTCAGGAGGCAGTGGAGCTGCAGTCAGAATACAGCGGGGGCAACCGTGAGGCTGCAGAGAGGAGCGTGTCCCAGCAGGAAGGGTGGCAAGCGTGGCTGAAGGTGGACAAGGAGGCCAGAGCAGGGTGGGTGGAGCCGATGTGGGAGAAGACGAGAGAGCTGATAGCACAGGTGGTGCTGTGGGTTGGATTAAGGTGCAGGTCACACAAGGTTTGCTGAAACTAGAAGCTTGGGAAGGGATTCAGATTTAACGACTAATTACAGAGCCTTTCAAGGCCTATGTGCCAAGGAATATGATTTGGTTTTTTTGGATTTTGCTTGACTGCGATCTTTCTGGCCACCATATGCAGAGTAGTAGCAGGAGGCTTGTGTGCCTACAAAGATCCTGACCGACTAGCCCGGGTCAGAGAGGAAGGACTCAGACCAGGGCACTGGAGATGAGGAGGGAGTGAAGCTCTCAGTGTCAACAGCCAGCTCTCCCTCCTCCCGTGCTGCATCAATGCTCCTAGGTCCCTGGGGTGTCCTGCTGACATTTCTTTGATATGATGCACTATGTTCCTTTCTCTGACACCTCCCATCCCTGACATTGTTTCTCACACTTTCCTTCATCTGAACTCTCACCGGTCAAGTCCAAATACCTCTTATCTGCAGAGGCCCCTAGAAGGCCAGTGTGCCTTCTGTTTGATCCAGCTTTCCTAATCTAGGCTCCACGATGCAGCTCCACGACACTTCCGATGGTTCCCTATGGCCTTCATGTGAGAGCAAGAGCTCCAAAGGTTGGCCCAGAAAACCACCAGAGATGCAGACCCTAGGTACACACGGTGGGAGAATAGGTGAATGTTTAAACTTAAAAAATTATTACAGTCAAAAAATATGGAGCCAATAATCCCTCTTCAAGGTACTTCCCCTGTCTCCAAACACACTTACCCCATTCTCACCACTTTGGGAAGCAATTCTGCAGTCCTCTTTTGTATTTTTTTTTAATTTTTGTAATAGTTATATATTTATTTTCAAACCACAAGCACAAATTACTGCATATATATATATATATATATATATATATATATATATATATATATGGACATATTTTAAAGATTTTATATATATTTATTCTAACAAATTATTTCTTGTTTTTTTTTAACAGTGGTGAGAATTGAACCCAATCACATGTGTTCTGTGCAAATATACTACCACTGAGCTACACCACCAACCCTACAAAAAGATTTTTTTTTTATTTTGTAAATTTTTATGAGATGGGATCAAAATTTCAGTTAAGACTTCTGCCGAGTGGCATCCAGTGGGCTCGTAAGACACAACAGGGCGCTCTGTACTCATCACATTTGACTCTGTGCAACTTCTTCAAAGAGAAAATGATCACTGAAGGTAAGGGTTTTGAATCACCTGGGTACATCAAAGCCGCCTCAACAGTGCAACTGAGGACATCCGGAAAGAGGGCTTCTAGAACCGTTGCAGTGAGGGGGGCTCTTCCAAAGGGGAATTTGTGACAATCTATCTTTTGCTGTAATACATATTTTTTAAAATATAAGCATTCGCTATACTTCTCGGTCACACTGCATGTCTCCGCAGACTCAGCGGGCACCGCTGTCCCCATGCCTGTGTCCAGCGCTGTGCTTTCACTTCACGACCCAGCACTTTCTGCCTCCGGGTCTTTCTTTGCAATAAAGTCCCTCCTTCCAAGTGCCTTTTCAGCCAGTCTCCATATAGAAATTCCTTCGTATTTCAGCCGAGGCCCTCTGTCTTCTCTGAAGCCATCTTGACAGTCCCTCCAGGAAATGGGTCAGAAAAAGCCCTTCCTCTCCCCACCACCTCCACCAGAACCCTACATTTCATGGTTGTTCTCCTAAATTTCTATGCTTGGTCCCACAGGGACACACTAAGATGGCAAGGGGTTTGCCTAATTCCTGACTGGATCCCAGGGTCTGGAACAATGAGAGCCCCCTGGTAGGCTGCTTATGCAAATGTCCCGTAGAAGGCACACCAGAGGTGGAGGGCTATGGAGCGGGCACATAGCTCCAATTCCCTTTGGGATGCTGAAATCTTCCTCAATAATCTCTCCTGAGATTGGTGTGCAGCCACCTGGAAATGATGCATGTTGGAGCAGAAACATTTGACATTGCTGAGCACCCAGTGTCTGGCAAGCTCGGCCAACGTTAGCAATGTCATGAATTCCTGCCAGGTCTCTCAAGAAGAATTGAGATTCCTGTGTACAATCTCTTATGTGTTAAATAAAGGAGACTTGCCCGACTGAACAGGATGCAACCTCTTGCCTGAAGGCAGATAAGAATTAGCCTTGAGCAGGAGGAATAGAATGGGTCATTGAACAACTTCCCCAGGCCTGGGATCCTCTTGGGCATGCTAGGCTCAGAGCTGAATTCTGAGGAGAAATTTGGTCTTGAGGCTCTGGGTGTAGATTACACTGAAGCATAGTTTTGAAAAGGTTATGAACCTCAAAGTACAAGATGGATGGGGGGGCATGGGTGTGGTCTCAGAGATAAGCATATTTTCACCATGAAATAGAATTAGGCAGGTCCCCTAAAATCACCAGGCCACTTCTACAGGAAGAAAACAGCCTCCAGACCCAAGATCCACAGTGCAGAAAGCAGTTAGTGTTAGGCATTCATTCGGTTCCTGGATCTAAATCAGCTCTTTCCTGAGATCCCTTGTGGAATTTCACGTGCTAACACGAAGGGGCCACTGTTATGTCTCTTTACTTCATCACACCATTATACAGTTCTCTCTCTCTCTCTCTCTCTCTCTCTCTCTCTCTCTCTCTCCCCCCCCCCCACCAAAATTAACTCAGGGAGAATATGTATTGTGAGCCTTTCAAAATTTTTAGAACCTTCGCTACTTGGCATTTATAAGTATTATTTGTACTTTCCTTACTGGATACAATGTTCCCCACACTTATATGGAAAGGTACCTGTCATTCTAATGCCATGCAAATTAGACAAATGTCAGAGGGAGGGACACGGTTTGTGGAAGGTGACACAAGCCGAAGAGTAGAAGCTCGGGTGCCCGATCTTGTGTAATTAGGAACAGAGGTTCTCCTTATTCCCTGGACAAAGAGAAAGAATAAAAATAAAAAAATAAAAAACTTGCTTGTATTGAATGCTGTGTAAATTATGAAAAACTTCTATTACACAGCTCTTAATTCATTTAAATTGCTCAGCATCCTTATGAAATGTGGTCTAATTAGCCACATTTCACAAATGAGGAAACTGAGGCACGAGGCTACTAATAAGTGCCTCAGTTACAGGTCCTCTTAAAACCTGGGTCCAAATGTAGGTCTTCGTAATGGGCTTTTCCATAACACAGAACTGAAAGCAAAGAAAGAAATTGGAAAGAAATAACATTTTAAGTCTAAAATACTCCACCAAAGGTTTTCAGCAAATGTTATAGAAAGATCATTCAACACCAAACTACAGCTATTCTAAAGTGCCCACTTGAAAATAAAATGAGCATTTTGAGGAAAGTCTGTGTTTCTGTTCTTCTTCCCTTCGCTCTAGTGGGCTGACCCTAAATAATGCCTCAAAACGAGAGGTATCCACTGTAGAATTAACTTCAACTAACCTTGAATGATTACAACCTCTCAGGTTCACTCACAAACCAAGGCAGGGGACGGCGACAGGACAGCTTTTGTGATGCTTGTCCTGTGCAGGTGGCATCACTGCTAATGATGGCAGGGGCTACACTAGGCGCTGGGGACAGGGCTGAGTTCAGGCAGGGACAAGCCCCTGCCTTCAGGAAACTCAGAATCTACAGGGGGATCCAGTATGCATGCAAACAATGACACAGCACAGGCTGTGTGAAAATCAACCCAAAGCACTGTGGAAGCACCGAGAGAGAGAGCTGGAGGTTTCCCATAAGAAGGAGCATCTGAGCTGGGCCCAAGGATGCAGGCCTGTAAAGTCCACACTCTGGGAGGCTGAGACAGGAGCCTCACAATTTGAAACCCCAGCTTGGGCAACTCAGCAACTTGGTGAGGCCCTGTATCAAAAATAAATAAATGAATAGAAAGAAACCTGGGCTGGTGATGTAGCTCAGTATAAAGACCTTGGGTTCTACCCCAAGTCTCTCTCTCTCTCTCTCTCTCTCTCTCACACACACACACACACACACACACGCACACACACACACACACGCACGCACACATTTGAACTGTGTCATTGAGGGAAGAAAGTGGTGAGACATGCTCGATCTCTTCAGAGGGGCCAGCAGGAGCCAAAGGAAAGGGAGAAAAGAAGAAAGAGGAGTCCAGCAGAGCACTGGCTTCGTCTAGAAATGCCAGGTCCTCGGAAAAGACATCAAACTGTACACATTCAGTCAACGGCATCAATTTGAGCAAACATTGGGAACTACAGAGCAAACCTAGCAGATGATCCCGCCCCTCCAAGGAGTCCACGGTGTGGCCAGTCTACCCCTCTAACGACAATGTCATGAGTCCCCACTGTGTGCAGATCTCTGTTTACACCAGCAGGTGCTCAGCTCCACCCTGCCGAGAGTAGAACTCCTGCTGCAAACTAGAGGGGTGCTGCGTCCAAAGGCAAAGCCCCTGGCCTTTGGCACTTCGAAGCAGAGGGTGACATGCAACACTTTCCCCTGGTAAAGCCCCCTTGACATGGCCCTGCACACTAGGCTACAGGGTTTCACCCATGATTCACTCCTATTTCTACTCCCTTTTCATAGCTGATGGCGAGTTCATGATCTGCTGACCAAGGAGGGGAGTTTGAATAGCACATGACAATCATCCCTTTGACCTGCATGAGACATTGAGTTTTAAAAGTCCTTCCCACCCACCCACCCAGCCCACCCAACCCCCTATCCCGTTGGGTTTGTTCAGGTGCTCCCTACACCTCCAGGACTGTCAGCATCCTATTCCACAGACGAGAAGGGACCTGAACTTCAGCGAGGTGGGTGAACAACTCAAGGTCACCCAGCAGCTGGGTGGGACACCAGAGTTCAAACCTGTGTGCTGACTCCAAAGCTTGTCCTTGCTCTTCTATACCTTACTGTCTGCAGGGCCGCGATAATGTCCTCATTAGGACATGAATCCCCAGAAGAAACGCTGACCAAATCACATTTGCCCCCAGGGTAGCATAACTACATCATAAATTAAAAGCCCAATTAAATAGCACAGCCTTTTAACTGGGACTTAGTATGGTCCCCTGAGGCCAGGATGTGAATGAAGCCCTTTCAAAGTCAAGGGCTGCTTGTCCTGGAAATTGCCCAGAGACCTACTTACCTACATGCAAGAGCTCTCAGCCCACAGAACTCACTGCCTCTTTTGCCCTTCTCTTGGGAAGCCCTGGCCCCTCCCAGCTGAGCGGGGTTTACAACTGCCCCGAAACCTCTGCCCTCCCACTGGTGTACAGGCGTGATTAACTGTCCTCCACGCAGAGTGGACAGCCCAGGTGCCTCTTGGTTGAGAAACATCAACTGCATCACAGAGTGATGGGAAGTATTGTCCCTGAGTTCGAAAGACCTGAAGAGATGTCTCTGGCTCCTGAACCTGTGTAGTTTGCTAATGCCACTGCCTCACGCAATCGCAAGGAGACCAGAAAAAAGGGTGAAAAGGGGAGAGGGTTGCCTTGGTGGCAAGTTTACAGTTGAGTTCCTGCTCCTGTCCCATCCCCAACAGCCAATGCTAAAAGCACAATAAACTCGGGAGACACCCCCCACACCCCCAGGCCCAAACTACCAGGAATTACCACTTTCCTTGTCTAAACATTCCCTCTGCTGGCTGGGATGGAAGCTGGCTTTGCAAAGCAAGAGCTGCTGCGCCCTGGTTCCTTCCCACATCATGGCTGAGCCGCAGTGCCCCCGAACTTTTACCCCCCAATGAGCCCACCCCAACCTGTGCCCCCAGCCAAGCCACATGAAGGACTGACAGGTCTCTGGGTCAGCCTGGACCTCGGAGAAAGGCTGGCTACCTCTGCCCCCTCTGCCCCTGTACCTCCTTCTTCGGAATCTGCCCTGGATTCACAGTCCCAGAGGACCCGAGTGGACATGGGTCAGGAAGTGGCCTCACAGCGTCCACCTGGGTCCTCCGTGCGGGGGCCACTTCTCCCCACCGCTCGCACGGATGCCGCCTGTGCGCTCTCTGCAGACCTGACGATGTGCTCAGCAGGAACCGAGGACAGGGAGACGGGACAGACGGACGGAGAGAAACCAGATTTCGCGGCAGAATCCCCGTTCAGGAATAGAAAGCCATCCACTAGTAACTGCGCTTCCAGAAACGTCACCGCCACCGGGAGAGACTTTGGCAGCCTCCGACCCTGCGCGCGCTCACCTACCTGTCTCCCCCGGCAGCGCTCCCTTCTTCCGCCCTCCCTGGGCTCGGCTCGGGCCTGGGGTCCTCTTCTACCCTTGCAGCCGGGGTGGGCGGACCGGGAACCGGTACCTGCGGGCTGGGGTCCACAAGGCGACGCTGCCTGGAGGAGGAGCTCTAGGAGGATGCTGTCCTCCCGCCGCCGCCGCCGCGGCCGCGGTCCTGATGCTGTTGCTATGGTGACGGGACTCCGCAGCTGCCTCTTCTCCGCGCAACAGCTGCCCGGCCAGGGCCTCCGGGCAGGCCTGGGGAGGCTCCGCAGGGCGCCGAGCGGGTCCGCGTCGCGGTGTGCGCCCAGCGGCCCGGAGCAGGGCTGGGGCGGCGGCTCTCCCGGCCCTGGGCCCGCAGCCGGCCCGCCCGCCGCCGGGCTCCGCTCGCCTCGGGCGCCCTTGCTCGTCTCCCGCCTCCGCCAGGACGCGGCCAGACCCCGCGCCCCGCCCGCCGCGCGCCCTCGCGGCCCGGGAGCGCCCGCCCCGCCGCGCGCGCCGGCCGGATCCGCAGCCGCTGCGCACCGCCGGGCCGCGCCGTCCGCGCCCGCCTCCGTGCCCGCCGCGGCCCGCCCCGCGCAGCCCCGACAGGAGCCGCGGGCTCGCGACGGCGGGCCGAGGCCAGCGCTGCGCCCGCGCCCGCCGCCCGCCTGCGGGGGCTGGGCCCGAGGTCCCGAGCGCCCCAGCCCCGGCCGCGGGCATGCTCAGTGTGGCCGGGGTGGCGAGCCCGGCTGCGCGCCGGGGAAGGCCATGGGTCCGTGGCGGAGCGCGGGAGAGGCCAGCGGCGACAAGCAGGCGCCGGGACAGGCCGAAAGCCCGAGGAAGCCGCGCTCGGTAGGGCGCCCTCTGCCGGCCGCCTCGCTCACGCCCCCGTCCTGCCCCCTTCTTAGTTCTGGGAGGGGCGAGGTCCGCGGAGGGCAGAGGGCAGAGGGCAGAGGGCAGAGGGCAGAGGGCAGAGGGCAGAGAGCGAGGGCTCTCCTCGGCCCACCTGCCGAGCCCCGCCCCCGCCCCGCGCGGGACCACCCACCGGGCTTGCTTGTCTCCGCCCTCCCGGGTTAGGAGGTCCCTGCGTAGCCACGTACAGGTGAGGGCGCCACAGCTGGACCTGGGAGGCCCAGTGCCCCGTGCTCCGCTAGACGAGGCTTCGCCGACCGACAGCCTCCTTGGCCGCACGGTGTAGCCCGGAGGGGGCAGTCCTGTGCGACCACCCTGGCTGCGGGGGCACGGGGGGAGGGGTGCCACGCGAAGACTCTTGGAAGAGGGCACAGGAGCAAGCCGAGTGAGGGAGAGCCAGGAGTGGAAGAACGTCCGTCCCGGATAGATACGGGGTCGGGCAGCAACACAGGCGAAACTGTTTCTTTTCTTTTCTTCTTCTTTTTTTTTTTTTTTTTCTGTTTTCTTTTTTAGGTCCACGTTGACGTTGGGTATTAATGGGACAGGGCACATCAGGAGCGGTAAGAAGAGGTTGAGCACCCTTGAAGGCCTGGAACATTCAAGGAAAAGACGCAGGCCATCCCTGGGACCATGGGGGGTCAGTGGAGGGATGTGAGCAGGAAAAGGGGGGAAAGGGGTCAGAATGTTGCGAAGGTCAGCCCACTGACAGCAGGGGGCAGGGTAGGTGTTAAGGCTGTGGTAAGGGGCACCCTGAGGAGGCAGATGGCACCAGCCGAGACAGATGAAGTCCCTGATCTGTTGGCTTGTCCTCCCCCAGCACCCAGCCGAGCCTGGGACCATGTGCGTCGCCCTTAGCAAACTCTGGGGGAAGGACAAATAAGGGAGTATGCCTTTCTCTGCCGAGAAAAGGGGTGGTTTTCTTCGGTACTATTTCTGACCTTGAAATGTGATCGAAAGCACATGACGTTTAGTTTCCTACCAGCATTGCATGTTTTTAGACAATATTATTTTTTAAAGGCAGTGCAACCCCTACTCCCGTATTTTCTGTTCATCCACCTCTCACAGACGGTATATGCTAGGGGCACCTCATGCTGGCATTAGGAAGCATTGCTGCAAAAAAGGGATTCGTGGTGTGATGACCATAAAGGGAAAGGGCAGAAGAGCACCAGAAGCAACACCGCACACGTGAGCCGAGGAGAGACCCTCGTGGACATCCCTATTTGCTGGCATCGGCCTGGCAACGTGCTGGGAGGCTGATGACTGTTAGCCATGGGAGCGTGGGGAAGTTAGGGGTAGAGCAAGGCTTTCACTGGCTGCTTCCACAAGACACTTTGAAGTTTAAACCAAAAACAGTTATATAGACACATGTACCCACACACGCGTGCGCACAGTTTGCTAGCTAGTTAGCATGTTTTAAGATGTTGTTTTGTTGTTTTGTCCCTGGGGGTTGAGTCAGGATCTTCACACCAAGCTATATCATCAGTCCTCTTTTTTTTTTTTTTTTTTTTTTTTGAGACAGTCTCACGAAGTCACTAAGTTGCCCAGAAATGTGTCACAAGTTTTAAATAAACAGGTAGACAGAAAGACAGACAGATGGTTGTAACCAGGGTCTCAACAAGACTTGAGGTTAACAGTGAATGTAACATTCAACTATCCTACCTGACCATGTCTCCAAGCCTATTCCTCACCCAGGTTCCATCCGTGGCAAAACAGTATCACAGATTTTACCATAATCTCTTCCTCTCCAAACCTGGTGCATGGGTGGACCAGCATGACATCCACTAGTCACCCACCTACAGAGGTGGCCTCTGGACCCACAGACTGCCAGACACAATCCCTCCTTCTAGACAGGCCCCACATACAATGCCCCACACCTTTCTGGGGCATGTGCAGGCTTTATACCGTGAGATTCCAAGCATCTCAGTGATTCACAAAGGTCTAGAAGGAAAAAAAAACCCTATGTTGGGCCTAGAAATAACAGTTTACTGTGGCCCCCTTTCCAGAGAATGGCCCTCACCTACAGAGCCAGAAACCTCACATTGCCCCAGGCTATTGTTATTCTCTCTCTCTCTCCCCCGTCTCTCTCTCTCTCTCTCTCTCTCTCTCTCTCTCTCTCTCTCTCTCTCTCTCTCTCTC